>VZRH01000653.1:804285-836496 GCA_013397555.1 Urocynchramus pylzowi | reverse complement strand
TTTTTTCTTTTTTTTTTTTGTTGTTTACCTTAATTAGTAACAGAACAAAGCAACACAGTTTTGCTTTGTGGTGGATGTTATGTGTGTGCACATGTGTGCTTTGTTTCTGTGAGAGCCAGTGCAACCATTACCCCCTAACACCCTGCATGCAGACTGGATTGCTTCATATGCCAGCAATAATAGGCTATGAAAATAGGAATTACTAGCATAAAGGTGTTACAAAGAATGATGCAAAGGGTTTTGGTCTGTTGCCCTGCTCTCCTGTTTTTTCTGTTTAGTTGTTGGGTAGTTGTCTTTGCACAGATGGAAGGTGGAGCCTCTCTCCAGGGTGCTATCTGTGTGGACTTCCATAGCCGCACTTGGAGGAGAGTCTTAAGATTTCCGTGTGGCAGCTGCCATGCACCTTGCTGCAGTCAGCAGATGTATTACAAGAGGTCTGTTAACCTTTATTGCTTCCTATGGATGGAGCTGGTTACCTCTGACCTCTCATAACAGGTATCTGCTAATAGGGGAAAACTGGGGGTTTGAGAGAGTATAAACCGAAAGAGACCTTGTAATTCCCATGAAACATTCAGCTAGTGTCCCATTTTTATTTTCTCAGCTGCTACCCATCTTTATGCAACTGGGATCAAGGGAGCTTATGATGTACTACATTGATTTGAAGCGAACCAATGATGTGCTGCTCACTTTTGAAGCCCTTAAGGTAAATTACTTTCATAATATATAAAATATACCATAAACATTGTAAAAACATGGTATATATGCTTGCTATGTGTCAAAGGCAAGTGCTTATCTTCTTTAGGCTGATGTCTTGCAGCATTCCCTGGGATTGGAAATGGCTTTCACTCAAGCTGAAAGCATTGCAGTTTTGGTTTTTGAAATGTCAAGCACTTAAAATGAAAAAACAGGAAAGGAAGGGGGGATAAAAAGATCTTAATTGTGCAGGAAGGGCCCTTAAGTTCACCTTTCATCTACCTATTTGAAGATGATAAAAATTTCTTTTTCTCTCAAATGATTGTGTTCCTGCTGCCCTTAGATGGCATTTCTGAGTTATTCCACTGCCTGCCATCTCAAAGGACACTTGTAAGGGGTAAGGAGCATAAACATCTTACTCCCAGAAGCCCCAGCATGACATCTCTGAACTCAGTTGTTTAAATACTAGTTTTGTGTGAGTAGTCCGTAAGGTTACCTCCCCAAGGTAAAAAGCCATGCAAAATAACCTTATTCAAGCCAAACCTGCAGTGCAGCAGCACAAGTTAAACTTTTCTGTGCATTCTTTCCCTCTTTCACAATAACTTTTCTGCCTCTGATCCTCCAGAGTCTTCCTCTCTGTATCTTTGTTATTTGCCTGAGAATTTACTTTGAAGGAGCAATGTTCCTACAGTAACTGTAGGTTATTTCAGTTGGGAGTAAATTGGGGTTTACAGTGGCTCTTACTGTTTCCTCTTAAGGTGTAGGTAATTCAGAAAAGCAGTGTGCAGTACACTTCAGTGCAGCTGCAGGCTTCCCTTTAGTTGCCTTTACACCTCATTTTGTAAAATTCCTCCCATCAGCAATATGTCATAATCAAAATATGAATGGGAATTTAAATAGTTAGTAGTGATAATAGAAAGTGAGTGGATTTGAAGACAATAGAAAGACCTTAAGGTGGCCTGTTGGATAATTTCTGAGTTACTCTGCTCTTCTTGTGTTTCTTTTGCAAGATGTGTAAAAGAAAAAGGTAGTGCCTCTTTTGGTTTTGTTATTGGGATAAATACTACATTCTGGATTAATTGTAATGGGGGAGGGAAGTGAGGTGCACAAAGCACAGAGCAGTTACTTTTTCTGCTGTTTTTCTATGGGATGGGGGTGGAATTGATGACAATTTGAAGCTAGTCTAATCTGATTTTATGATTCCTTAGCATTTGGCATCATTGCTGCTGCACAACAAGTTTGCTACAGAGTTTGTTGCTCATGGAGGAGTGCAAAAGTTGCTGGAGATTCCTCGTCCTTCCATGGCAGCAACAGGCGTGTCCATGTGTTTGTATTACTTGTCGTACAATCAAGATGCTATGGAGAGGGTAAGAGTTGTTCTTGTGCTGTAACTGCAGTGATTCCCATAATTTCTCAGTTTTTCTACCTGTGTTCAAACAGTGAATAAACATCTCCTAAGCTTAAAAGCAAATTTATATGGGTGATTAATTGATATATGCAGAGTCATTAAGAGATATATGGATAATAGTGTATTGTTTCAAGGTGTGTTTATGAAAAACAGTGTTTTGTTTCAAGGGTGTGGATTTCAGTTCCTAGGGAATTAACTGAAGACCTTGTCAGCATTGTCTTAATACTTTAATCACCCTTTTCATTCTATTCTTCCCTCTTTCCCTCAAAAAATCCCAGCAAAAAACTCCTTCATTCTCATTTGCCTTTCTTTTCCTGTCTGTTCCAATGGACTGCTCCGCCTGAGATTGTTTTTCTCCATGCATGGTTCCAGATGTTCTGCCAGATTTATCCCCAATACGTTCAGATACCAGGTAGAGCAGGTATCTGTGGTACATTTTGGATTTCAGAGGAAGCCAGCTTCAGGGTGCAGTCACTTGTGAAGTGTCAAGTCCATGCCAGACCTCAAGTCTGAAGCTGGTAGCACTGTATTCTTTGAGTTTATCCAACACCAGCAGAGAAGAGATGGAAAGCTCTGCTAACTTGGCACACAGCAGCTGGTTTCAGCACTTCAGTTCCTCTTGTCACTGACTCTGACAGAGGGTTCCCAGTTCCTCTTCAGTAGAAGTAAATAGGCAAATGCAAAATTGCAGTTCTGAGCACATTGTCTGCACATCTTGGAGGCACAGCCTGAGAACAGGAAAAGACCAGCCCAGTTGTCTGTTTCCAGAGAAAAGTCAGGCTTTAGACTTGGATTTGACAATCCTTGCAATTCCCCTAGGCTTCAGCGCTCCCAGACTTTGCTAGCACCTCAACATAGCATATGATACTTGGTTTCAGTGAGCAGAATTTGTGTTTCTTCAGTGGAAACCTGTCTGCCTCTAGCGAAGCGTTCTTTGGATATGTGGAAGTGGTACAGAGAAGGACTCTGGAATTATACTACACTAAGGCTGCTGTATTCATTGTGCTTTACTCTGGGAATGGACCAATTTCTAGTCCTACTTTGCCAAACCATATTCTTTGTTAGTCTTTATTAGTCAGCAGCTTTTTTTTACTGGTCTGGAAATGGGACTTTTTATTTCATGTCTCAGATGTCCAAACTCAAGCTGAGAATAGCTGATACTTGTCCTCTGCTTCTCAAAGAGTCTTCATTCTCTTTGGACCAAGTCTCTTAAGCAATCCGCTTGAAGTCCTCCTCAAGAACGTTCTTTTGCTTTCTAGGTGTGCATGCACCCCCATAATGTGCTTTCAGATGTAGTGAACTACACCTTGTGGCTGATGGAGTGCTCCCACGCCTCGGGCTGCTGCCATGCCACCATGTTCTTCTCCATTTGCTTCTCCTTCCGTGCTGTCCTGGAGCTCTTTGATAGGCACGATGGGCTGCGACGTCTGGTTAACCTGGTAAGGGCTGTGGCTTTAAGTAGGGAACAGGGGTTTAGTTGCAGGTTTTGCATCCTGTAAATGCAACTGGGTAGAGTTTTGTTCTTTTGTTTGGTTTTGTTTGGGATTTTTTCTCCTTAGTTCCTAAGAGATGGAGTGGTGGGTTGAGTTTTCTAAGCAACACTTGCATGCATCCTTTTATCTTTATTATTTTTATTATTATGATTATTGTCTAGAGACTTTCTACCCTTTAGGAGCTTTTTTGGTGCAACTCCTGGGTTAAACAATACTCATTCAAACAGTGGTGGCTTAGTGATAGTCCAGATGTTTCTTGCCACTCCTTGTAGATGTGCACTTTGTTGGATGTGGATAAATGCAGCCTTGTTTCAGGAGAGGAATGTCTGTGTGTGTGCTGCAGGAGCTATGGTACCTTCTGGGCACAAGTTCAAGACAGTGTTCATGAAGAAAAGCTGCAATGTCTGCAGGGTGTTGCTGTGCACTCCCGCAGCTTGGGCCGTGTCTGACTCAGGGACATAGTGCTGCAGGGTCCAAGCACACCGTTAGCCATATTATGCCTAAGAGTACTCAGCACAACACTGCCTCCAGACCTACACTGATGTGACCTTCTTTAGCCTGGAAAAAAGGAGGCTCAGGCGTGACCTTGTCACTCTCTACAACTACCTAGTCAGGTGGGGGTTGGCCTCATCTCCCAGGCAATGAGTAAACAGAATGAGAGGACACAGTCTTAAGCTGTGCCAGGGGACATTTAGGTTGGACATCAGGAAAAAATTCATTGAGAGTGTGTTTGGGCACTGGAATTGTCTGCCCAGGGAGGGGGTGGAGTCACTGTCCCTGCACATGTTTATAAAAAGACTGGACGTGGCACTCAGTGCCATGGTTTAGTTGATGAGGTGGTGTTAGGTCATAGGTTGGACTTGATGAACTCAAAGGTCTTTTACAACTTAGTTCATTCTGTGATTCTGTGATTTCTATCTTCATAGATAGTGAAGGAGAGGGCATGGTTCAATGTTGGCTGTTTGCCCACACAGGGACCCTTTTCTGTTCAGCCAGCCTTTGCTAGCTCTCAGTGTGCTTCCATGTCCTGTACAGCAAAGGCAGCGTTAGGGTTTGGTATGAGAGCAGCTGAGAGCTGTAGATACTTTTTCTCCTGAAGACTGAACTGATGAAACTTGTTTTCCCATACCCAACTTCTTTCTGAAGATAAGCACTCTGGAAATCTTAAACCTGGAAGACCAAGGAGCCCTCCTGAGTGATGATGAGATCTTTGCCAGTCGCCAGACGGGGAAGCACACCTGCATGGCGCTGCGCCGCTACTTCGAGGCTCACCTTGCCATCAAACTGGAGCAGGTGAAGCAGTCGCTGCAGCGCACTGAGGGTGGCATCCTGGTCCATCCACAGCCCCCCTACAAGGTGAGGAGCACATTGCAGGCTTTTCACGTGCTTGTTGCATTTCTCAATTGAATCCAAGCTGCACACCTGTGTAGATAGTCTTTGAAGCCAGTGCAATAGCTAGGCAGGCTGCAGTTGTTTTATTTGTACTTTTTTCCTGTTGTGTGGAATGGCACTGTAATGGGAAAATACAGAAGAGCCCTTGAGGTTTGTCTGAATTACATTTGATTAAGGCTGCTGCTCATGTGCTGTGGTTCCCTCTCCATCTCTCAAACTCAAAGGCAGGTTGTTTCTGATATTTGTATTTGATACAATATTAACTATTTGTTTGTATTTGATGTTGTATTTTCTGTGCTGTGAATCTCTGAAAGGACAAAATCTGTATGTGTATAGAGGTACATAATGCTGAAAAATTAAAAAATAAGTTTAATAATGATAATTGAAATGTCTTTTGAACACCACTGTTTTTAGAAATGACCCATGAGATCCAGATAGATAATAATCTATAGTCTTGGCCATGATTTTTTTTTCCTGATTTCTCCCTGCAAAGCTGGTTTTGTTTATTTGTTTTGGGTTTGTTTGTTTGTTTTTAAACTAGATTTTAGGCCTGCTGTTTTTGAGAAAGTACATTCACCTGTGGTTTCTGATTTAATTTATGATGATTTTCTGGAGGAACTGAAATAAGAACATATAAGGGAGTTTTTGCTTCTGCAGAAATCACTTATTTTCAGTAACTAAAAAATGTATATAAAATGTTGCTTTCTCAAGTAATTAAAATATTGAAAGTCAAACTTGCTAGGAATTTTTTTATTCAGTATGCTTTGTAGTCAAAACTTAGAAACTGTAATTGAATATTTTTAACAGCCTTTCTAGTATTTTAGCATAAGCGTATATTGAATGATGGTGTAGTATCTACTAAATTAGTAGCTGCAAAGCAGAGTAGAATTTTAATTTAACGTAACTTAAATTTGCCTTAGCTTTCTAGGACTGTAAAGAAACTTTAAGGATATTATCCTTAGGCTTATTATTGTGTATTATAGTGACAGTTGCTGTATTCTTTTGTAACTGGGGGATAAACCAGAAAGTAAATACTTAATCTGCAAGACACAGAGTAGTCTAATCTTATAGATTCAGTTTTCAGTCAAATCCCAGCAGTGAGGGATTTGATGTGCAAATATGTAACCCTTGTGATCTAATGGTGTCCCTTGGACCCTGCAGGCCTGCTCCTATACTCATGAGCAGATTGTGGAGATGATGGAGTTCCTGATTGAGTATGGTCCAGCACAGCTTTACTGGGAGCCAGCAGAGGTTTTTCTCAAGCTGTCTTGTGTCCAGCTCATGCTTCAGCTCATTTCCATTGCCTGCAACTGGAAGACATACTATGCAAGGTGAGCTGCTTGCTGTAGTGCTGTATTTGAGTGCAGCACTTGTGGCTCTTGGGCAGGACATAACATTTCCTGATTTTCTACCCTGATAGTGTTTAAAACAGGCACGTGCTGGTTACTGCTGTTAGGGCCTGTGCTGTGGCAACACAGTGCTTATCAAAGCTAACTCTGGGGAAAGCAGGACTAAAATTTTAAGGTAGAGAGAGGGATGTCAAGAAATTTCTGAAGAGCCAGAATGCCTCAGGCCTTTGATTACAATGACACTGATTTCTCAGAAAAGCTTCATCACAGTTCCGTGCCTCTTTGTCTGTCTCAAAATTTGTTTACCTTTTTGTTAAGAGAACAGCTAGAAAATGTTCCAAGAGGGTGAAATCAAGACATATCTTAATCCTGGAATGAGGTGGTCCAGGGCTCCCTCCTTATTTCTGCTGCCTACAGGAGCTCCTTGCCTAACTTAAATTGAAAGCCTTTGAAATCTGTTTTGCTTCTGCAGTTCCCTGCCTCCCTCCCACTCTCAGGTTGCACTCTCCTGCCTGGGTAGTTTGTGTTCTCCTGTTTCTTTCTTTCTGCAGCTGTTTCCTAATTGTTACCTGGCTTAACTCCTACATTTCCACACAGGTTATAGATCTCCCCTTTTTTGCATTTTTCTGCTCTCTCACCTCTTGCTGAACATCCCTGTTCACCTTCCACACACCTGCATCTTTCTTATGTTGGAGCCCACGCTGGTGTCTTTTTGACTATCGGAGTTGTCTGGTTTGCTACTGAACAGTTTCCCTTAAATTCAGAAAAACTTCTTTCCTGGTTAACTGGTGACAGAGTATTTTGGACAGCAGTGTTTCCAGCTAAGATGCGGAGTTAGTTTAAATTTAGAAGCTTAATTTAGAATGGTTTCGTTAGTAACTCCTAACATTCTTATTTTTATAAATACAAAATTACTATTCCCTTAGGAGCCTTTGAGACATGTGGGATAAATGTTGTCAGACTGCAAGCAGGTGTGTGCACTGTCTTCTGTGGAGTCCAGCCCTTTTCATTCTAAGATCAAAAAGCACCATCAAATGCAGCAGATGTGACTGATTTACTTCCATTTCTTGGAGTAAATTGAATACTATTTTATATTACTGAAACAACTCTGTACATGCAATTCCAAGAAGTTCTTCTGTTGCTGTCTTCCAGGAATGACACAGTACGATATGCTTTGGATGTACTGGCCATCTTGACTGTAGTACCTAAAATCCAGTTGCAACTGGCAGAACCTGTGGATGTGTTAGATGAAGCTGGATCTACTGTTTCCACTGTGGGTAAGCAGAATGTGGTCCTAATGACTTACACATTTATCAGTTGTCTTCTGCTACATGGGTTTTGGCTGCCTGTTCCTCACCTACAGTGAGACAAGGGTTAAAATAATTCATGTACTCAGAGTTACTGTCAAGGATGCAAATAAATGGGAGAATGCATGTGGTTAAAATTGTGTCATGATTAGCACTGTGGTTGGGTTACAAATTTAGAGGCAGGTTTTTCTCCTGCACTTGTTTTCAAGAGCTCGTTAGATACAGGTGGAGGCAAATATACTTTTGTAATGGGACTATTAGGTTTCCTCAGTTTCTCAAAAATTTAGGTCTCCTGAGTATATGGCATTTGAGAGTAAGGGAGAGGAACAGTTATTGCTGTGTGAGTTATGCTCTAACTGGTTACCTCTAGGTTCAGTATGTAAATGAGTGAGATGTGCCTGGATCAGATCCAAAGCTCCTACTTTAACTAGAGTCTCACTTTTCTTTTTAAGAAAATAAAAATAAAAGGCAGGCAGAATACTAAATATAGGCAAAAGACAGTTCCTTTTGCACAAAACACCTCTAGTCAGACACCAATTCTGTGAGGGTTTTAATATTCTGAAGCAGATGTGAAACTTAGAGTAATTCTGTGGGGAAAAAAAGTCACCCTGAAGTTTCTTTTTTTGCCTGATTCCTTTTGGAAGTTGTGATATGATTATTTTGTCCTCAATGACTTGGTCACCTTCCTCTTAGTGTTTACTTTGTTGGTGTTTGTACAAGAGAGTTGCTCTATGCGGTAGGAATCAGAGCGTGTCCGTGCATCTTGCTCTGTTCAGATAACTTTAGATTTTTTACTCCTGGGCTGTGCTTGATCACCATGTCTAAGAGATTGTGTGACACTACCTACTGATGATGAGGTGGAGGACCAGCAGGGCAGGAGAATATTTTTCTAGGGAGGTAGAAGAATATGTCTTAGACTAGTTAGCAGAACTTCAGGAATTTCTGGAATTAAGGGAAGTACCTTTTTTCTTCAGATTTGTTGGATGACTCCCTTACTTGTCAGATCAACTTGTAAGATACGTTTTAGGGTAATAAAGAAACTATTTCTTTCCCTTACTAGGTATTAGTATCATCCTTGGGGTTGCTGAGGGTGAGTTTTTCATCCATGATGCTGAGATTCAGAAATCAGCCCTTCAGATCATCATCAATTGTGTGTGTGGCCCAGATAACCGCATCTCCAGCATCGGGAAATTCATCTCTGGGACTCCTCGTCGAAAGCTTCCTCAGGCCCCCAAGAGCAGCGAGCACACGTTAGCCAAGATGTGGAATGTGGTGCAGTCCAACAACGGCATCAAGGTGCTGCTGTCGTTGCTGTCTGTGAAGATGCCGATCACCGACGCGGATCAGATCCGGGCCCTGGCCTGCAAAGCCCTGGTGGGGCTGTCGCGCAGCAGCACCGTCCGGCAGATCATCAGCAAGCTGCCCCTGTTCAGCAGCTGCCAGATCCAGCAGCTGATGAAGGAGCCGGTGCTGCAGGACAAGCGCAGCGAGCACGTGAAGTTCTGCAAGTACGCTGCCGAGCTCATCGAGCGCGTCTCGGGGAAGCCCCTGCTCATCGGCACGGACGTCTCGCTGGCGCGGCTGCAGAAGGCGGATGTGGTGGCCCAGTCAAGGATCACCTTTCCTGAGAAGGAGCTGCTGCTGCTGATTCGGAACCATCTCATCTCTAAGGGCCTCGGGGAAACGGCGTCTGTCCTTACCAAAGAGGCTGACCTGCCCATGACTGCAGCATCTCACTCTTCTGCCTTCACCCCTGTTGCAGCCGCTGCCTCTCCGGTGACTCTGCCTCGCACTCCTCGCATAGCTAACGGCATCTCGGCCCGTTTGAGTAGCCACACTGCTGTAGGTTCCACTGCCACCTCTGTCCATGCTCAGGCAAGACCGTCTGCATCCCAAGGTCCACCTGCCCTTCCAGGCCCTTCTTACGCCAGCAACTCTCCTCTGATTGGCAGGATTAGCTTTGTCAGGGAGAGGCCGTCTCCCTGCAACGGCCGGAAAATCAGAGTGTTGCGACAAAAATCGGACCATGGCGCCTACAGCCAGAGCCCAGCTATCAAAAAGCAGCTGGACAGACACCTTCCTTCCCCACCCACGCTGGACAGTATAATCACAGAGTACCTTAGGGAGCAGCACGCCCGCTGCAAGAACCCTGTTGCCACCTGTCCCCCTTTCTCTCTCTTTACTCCCCACCAGTGTCCTGAGCCAAAACAGAGGCGCCAGGCGCCCACTAACTTTACCTCACGGCTGACCCGCAGGGCGGCCTTTCCGAAGTACGGAGGGGTGGATGGTGGCTGCTTTGATAGACACCTTATATTCAGCAGGTAAGGAAGAAAACTATGTTGTGATCTCTCTCAGAATGTACCCTGTGCCAAAGAGCCTTACCTGGATTCAGGCTGTGCAGTCCCACGGTGGAGTATCCTTGGAGACAAAAGAGTTTTCATTCACAGTGACAGTGAGAGATCCTTGAAAGGCATTTCTAGTAGTTGTTCTGTTTGTCTTGTCCTTAGTGCGGACCCTTAGTACACAAAGCACACTTTATTTTCAGTAGCAACATTGAGTACTGAAGCTGGTAGCTCTTTGTTCTCCTTTGGAAGGTGAGTATGCAGTGTCTATTTTATGAGTGTGTAACATAGCCTTGAGGATGGTTGGCTGACAGATGCAGGACAGTGAAATCTATATTTGTTCTTAAAACTGAATCATCAGCACCACCAGTGGCCTTTCCTGAGGTTAAACCAGAAGTTGATGTAAAGTTTATGAAAATAAAGGTGACACATTCATGAGAGCATCTTCACAGTGAAAGCAGTGTCACTGTGGGAAGTTACGATGCCAGGATGTTGTTTAGCTCCTGTGACATCTTCTTGTGCTAAGTGATTCAGAACTGTTAGGTATTTTTTTGCCAGTTCTCTGTACTTACCCAGGTGTTGACATTACAGGTTTTCCTTCAGTCCAGCTTTGAAGATGGAGTCCAAGTGCTTCATCTTAATGATGTGCTTTAACAGAAGTACCACATAGTGGAAAACAAACCCTGAAAGATTGCAAACACTGTTGTAATACTCAAGCACTAGTCTTCAAACTGACACTTGGCATACTCTAGAAGAAAGTTATAACTTGTACCTGTGCAATCTTTAAGGGCTGGATTTACTATCATCACACAGCATTTCAGTTTTGCTTCTCTCCATTGGGTTACCCATGTATTTTTGCCTTCTTTAGGTTCCGTCCAATTTCTGTGTTCAGGGAAGCAAATGAGGATGAGAGTGGCTTTACCTGTTGTGCATTTTCTGCAAGAGAACGATTCTTAATGCTGGGTACTTGCACGGGGCAGTTGAAACTCTATAACGTGTTCAGTGGGCAGGAAGAGGCCAGTTACAACTGCCATAACTCTGCCATCACGCACCTTGAGCCATCCAGGGTAAGGAACCACAGACCTGTTCTGATTTTTAGCAGTTCTCACTGCCTAAGCCCTGGGATGTTTTGGGCCCATCTGGATATGTGCATCTGAAATGCACCTACTGGCTGGCCTGCAGTGCCTGTTGTTGAAGTACCTACAATAGTTACACATTATCACTCTTGTGAGTTCTGCATTTAGGATTTTTTTCTTCCCAAGATAATAAAGAAGGTACACAGTGGCTGTGTGCCTTCTTAAGAAATTAATATATATGTCTGGAAGTGGAAAAATGCTTATAGTGACTATTACACATTTATTTATGTGTGAGATAAGACATTTATTTAAGATATTTATGTATATTTATATACACATTTATTTATGTGTAATATCAGAGTTGATATATCTTTGCTGGAGAAAGAAATCTTTCAGGGGATGATTCTAGGAAGAAGGGAAAGATTTATAAGCAGAATGGACTCCCCTCACGGCATCAGAATTCAGCCATGGATTATCCTGATTTTATCAGCTCTTCACATCATAGATTGTTCCTGTTATTACCTGTAAAGTTTGTCTACTTTGGGCACTTTGTTATACACAGTATGAAATACTTGGATTTCATCCCTATTGGAGTAGTATTAAGCACAAAAGTGTCTGCTCTGCAGTTTCTAAACTGATCTTGTAAGTTAAAAGTGTACAGGTAAAATGATAACCTCTGTTTTCCCTGGTGTTCTTTTCCTTTCGTCAATGCCAATCTGGAAATTCAGGATGGATCTTTATTGCTGACATCTGCTACATGGAGCCAACCTCTGTCTGCGTTGTGGGGAATGAAGTCTGTCTTTGATATGAAGTAGGTATACTCTGATTCAGTTGTGGGGTGTGCTACAGTTGGAAGAACCGTTTGATACAGGAATAAACTCTAAAACAGAATAGCACAGATCTGAAAATGTCTCTTGTGAAAAATAAAATGTGATCTCTTTCTTATGTTGGTAATTTCCATATTTTATTTGGTACAGAGCAGATTCTAAGTTCTGCCTGAAGTCCTGTTTCATGCGAGATAGATCACTAAAGTCACTGTTACTCCTGAAGGCAAACAAACATGTTTGTGTTTTTATTCTCATGTTTGTAAATTATCTTGGCGATCTTTCTGTAGCCAGTTCAGAATTTGACTAGCACGGTGGTTTGCATGGTGAAATTGTCAGACCTGTACTGCAAACTCTTAAAAATCTATTGCAGTATTTACAGTTGTTCCTTCCCATAAAAATGTGGGTGGAAAACTCTTTATTTTAAAAGGTTTGATTGTTGTCTACTTTAGTTGTAAACAACTGTTTTGGTGTGACCTGTGTGGGGTCAGCAAGAGGCTTTTCTTCAGAGGAAAGCTTGAGCTCCCTCAGGCTGCCCATTTCAATGTTCACCATGCATCCACTGCTGACTTCTCCAAAGTGTTATATTTGTGGCAGGCTCTGTTGATGGCAGGTCTGAATTTGCTACTGCAGTATGATGTGGTCAGTGGTAAAGGAGAGGGTTTTCTACATCTTCTCTCTGTTGTTGAAACCTGTGCTGGAGCTGTTGAGGTTGTTTGGGTCATGTAGAATCTGCAATTCCTTGACTTCTTTACTGACTGTATCTGCAGGCATTCCTTCCCTGATGACCACTATGTGGAGTTCAGCAAACACTCTCAGGACAGGGTCATTGGCACAAAGGGAGACATTGCACATGTAAGTACCAGGAAAGCTCATGGCTGTGAAGCTCTGGCAGAAATACAATTCTCCATAGGATAGCTGTTAATTGATATGAGTGCTTTGATGCTCTGTGTAACTGATGAGCTTCAGAGGAAAGCTTTGAAAGTGTCAAGTAACTTGTCCCTGTTCCTGAGGGTATAAACTTGACCATCACAAGCAGTGTGTTGGCTCTGGGTAAGTATCCTGCACAATTTTAGATTCTGCTTTGTTTTTTTCATTTGAGAGAGATCATGCAGGATTTTTTTTTCCTCTGAAGTTGCTTTCTTAGCCTTGCTTTTTAGTAATAATAATCATAAAATTCCACTGTAAACAGTAGCTCAGTCAACAATTGTGGGAAATGACCTATTAGAAATGTCCTCCTTTTGCCCCCCACAAATTTGCAGCTTACTTTTGGGTAATTTAACTTTACCACTGTATCTTCAGACAGTATTATTGTAGTGCTTTGCATGCATTCCTGCAAAGTGGACAGACAAGGCTTCTGAGACTTTCTGCTGCTTTGCAGTGCTAATTTGCATTTGTTATAGGCCCCGTCTCTCTTAAAGGAGAATTTGCATAAAAATTTTCCATGAAATATAACTTATTCAAATTATTTGTAATTTCACATGTTACTCTGATTTGTTTAAGTAAACTCTCCATTCCTGTCCAGTTTTTAGCTTGACTTTAGCTGGAAGTTTGTTTATTGTGTTTATCTGGTAAATGGATTTGTTTTCCAGTTCTAGAGAATATTTTCCTGTGTAAGTTTGAACAAGAGCTAGGCTCTGAGGGATGTTACAGATCAGATTTATCTGAGGATATGATCACAAACCCTTTGTACTAGTTTAAAGCCCTTTTTATATTCCAAAAGTTTCTTGTGCCAAAGCTCAGATTTGCCTTTCTGTGTAAATGCCAGGAATTTTAACTCATTTTCTATAGTTTCTGGCTTTTTTCCCCTTACTGTGTGCTTTGGAGTTTTAATGTTTGTAAATACCATCTGCTCTGAAAGCAGTTCCATTTCTGAAATAGTTTCTGGCTAAGTGGTACCTTGTGATTGCAGCTTCCCAGTCCACTCCTCATAGTGAGGTTATTTTATTTGGAACTCATCCTGATTGTAGTGAAATGTGTCAGTGAACCTGCAATAAGCCAAGCACTGGCCAAAACTTGTTGTGGGGCTTGGTTCCGGCTGTGAAAAACTATTAAAGGACTGGTAGGAAAGGTTATTTATGGAATGCTGTCACATGAAATGGAGAATGGGGTGATTCTGTAAGCAGTCTGAGAGGGGGAATGGAAAGATTTTAGGCACAGGTATATTACAAATTGTGACTAATCTTTCTTTTTCTTTTTAATCTAAAAGATCTATGATATTCAGACTGGCAACAAGCTATTGACTCTGTTTAACCCAGATCTTGCCAACAACTACAAGAAGAACTGTGCCACCTTTAACCCCACTGACGACCTTGTCCTAAATGATGGTGTCCTCTGGGATGTCAGATCAGCACAAGCCATCCACAAGTTTGACAAATTCAACATGACTATCAGTGGTGTTTTCCATCCCAATGGGCTGGAGGTCATAGTCAACACTGAAATTGTATCCTTTGGACCACTGTGGGAACTTGTACTGGGACCTCAAGAGCTGGTATGAATGAACAAGTAGCTGTTTGCAGAGTTGTATTAATGGTCTTCTGTGCTACATGTTATGTGTGGTAACAGGAGTTTCTGTCTGTGAATCAAGGAAGAGTAGGGACTGTTAGGTAGCTAATTCAAATCTAGATTCTGCTCTGATGCAGTCTGAAGAAAATACTTAATACGGAGAGAGAACAAGAGAGATTTTCTTCTCTGATAACACTCCATAGCAACTCAACTCTCTTCCCATGTCTTAACAAGATCAGTCTTGAAGGTACTGCAGTCACTTCTCGTGTCTGGGAATGGCATTTTGAGTAAGAGCTTTCTCATTTTGAACTCATGGAATGGAATAGTAGAGCCAGTGTCCACCTCTGCTTTAATCATATTTGCAAGACAGAGGCAATGAGGTTTCTTGAGTGCAGTTAACAAGTTCTTTGCCACTTCACTGAAAAGGAAATAGAAATTTTCAATTGTTTGTTGCTCCTTAGCCTGTGTTTTTTCAGTGGGACCTCCGAACTTTCCATTTGTTACACACAGTACCTGCACTGGATCAGTGTCGTGTGGTCTTCAACTATACTGGCACAGTGATGTATGGAGGTAGGACTTCTCCCCTTACATAACTCTCCTGGGTCACCTCTTGTGAGATAAGTAGATGCTTGTTCAGTGAAATGGGAAGCTTCAGAGACTTCTGTAACTCTAGGCCTTACTGGCATGCGTGAACTGGATTTTTTCCAGGGTCTTCATGCTACATGTATTGCTGACAAAGACAGTTTTCTGTAACATCAGCAATATCACAACTAATTTGTGAGATTGAAAAGCAACCTATTGTATAATGGCAGATCCAGTGATGCTTGAGAAAATAATTTTGTCCTCTGTATTAAGTTTTGATGATCTGTAGTATCAATAAAGGGATCTCTGGAAGAGTAGATATTAAATGGGTCTTGCCAAGCTATTAAATAGTAAGAAAATTCATGGCAGAGTCTCATTTGATCTGAAGTTGATTAATGGTAGTGACTAATGGAAGGCAGATTTTTGGAATAATCTTTCCTTGGTTCAGCTATGTTGCAGGCAGATGATGAGGATGACCTTCTGGAGGAGAGAATGAGAAGTCCCTTTGGCTCTTCTTTCAGGACATTTAATGCAACTGACTATAAACCTATAGGTAAGAGTAAGAGAGCAGCCAATAGCTTTGTCTGGAGGTTTGAAGGTTTTTTGAATGTTTGCTTAGTAACATTCGCTTCTCTCTTTGCACGTGTGAGAAGACAAACTGCTACATCCTGTTCTGGAGGAAGCACAGGAGTTGGGTTTAACACTGACATAGTTTTAAGTATCATATCCCATTCAGTGTGTGACAGCCTTGCTCCTGTTCAGCAGTTCTGGCTTTATTTCCTCTTTTCTTTCCAAGTAAGGCATAATCTGAGACAGTAGGTCACTTGGCCAGGATGGCACTGCTCTCATTTCACACGGGGCTCTTTTCTTAGCTCATGGAGCTAAGCTAATTGCTGCTGTGGACACATACAATTGTGGCTTTTGCTGTTGAAGGGAGGCATGGGTCACAACTCAGTCCCTTTGTTGCCACCTATTCTGAAAGATGACGCGTTGTTTATGGTGCTTAGGGAAACCAATAAACGTATTTCCAAGGGAGGAGGCACCGTGCAGAGCAGGTTAAGAGCTTACATGGCTGTTTTTTACAATGGTCTCCAACGTTTCTCTTCTTTATTACAGGTTGAATTACCTGCAAACATTCATTTCACTAGTTTCAGCTGTTTTTTCTTGTCCCGAAACTATTATTTGGTTTTAGACACTTCTTTTTTCAGTGCGCATTAAGTAACCTGCAGTTAACTACTGAGTTTGTTCTGTGATGTTTTCCAGCTACCATAGATGTAAAGCGGAATATCTTTGACTTGTGCACGGACAGCAAGGACTGCTATCTGGCTGTCATTGAGGTAAAGCTGCTAAAATAAACCCTGGTCTCTGTAGCTGTGGTTTGAATGCACTGCTTGTTGTTTCTTTTTTGGAGTTCCTGCTGTTAAATTCGTGTCTTAAGCAGTGGTGGTGTTTTGATGGTGCTAAAGATGCTGTTTGTTTTTTATTCTGTACCCCCTGCAGTCTTGTTTTGCTGCCTCTTATTCCTTAAATTTCCAAACACATTTGCTTCTCTTCTTCAAACTCTTCCCACTTTAAAATGTACAGAGATTTTTCCTTCTCATGAGCATAAAGAAAAATGTGGTTTTTTCTTATTTATAGCAATAATTTCCTATTATTGCGAATAAAATGTGCACTGTACTAAATAACTGGGAAATGCAATCTTTTGAGGTCTTTCCATAGAGCTTTTTTGTGAATCACTCCTACTGTTCCTTTTACACTTGTCTTCCGAGCAAAATCCCAGAAGCTAAGGATTTGAAGCAAAAATTACTGAACTAAACTTCTGGTTTGTTAGGGTTGCAGTTCTTTGCTCTGTAATATGTTGTCAGAACCCAGTTTCTTGAAGCCTGATTATGCACGTGTAGTGAGTATAAAGTGTCAGCTTTATACTCTGTGAATCACTGATCCCTACAGACCACAAAAGCAAGTCAAGGATTTGTAGCAGAGCAAATTCCATGTTTGAATATTGAAGTTGGAGATGACAAGGGTTGTGAGACCAAGAAAATTTTCTTTAATAGGAGTCATTGGAAATGTTACTTTAGGGAGCATGGCAGGTCTTGAAACGGAAGAGACTCCTTTTTAGTGCTAATTGTAGTGCTGTTGGTAAATGGGAGGGAAGGATTTTGGAACTGTTGCTGTGATTGAGGTCAGATGCAGCATTGAATATGACAGCTGAGCTCAGTTCCTGGGGTTAACTTCCATGTGGGCATCTCCCCTGCAGAACCAGGGCAGCATGGATGCCATGAACATGGACACGGTGTGCAGGCTCTATGAAGTGGGCCGGCAGCGGCTGGCAGAAGATGAAGAGGACGAAGAAGAAGATCAGGTGAGAAACATAACAGTGATCTGGGTGTTCTAGAGTAGCTGTTAGCCCTCTACATGTGTTCATTTATTACCCAGAAAGTACAGAGGCCTCATTTGGCCTCACCTAATATAAAATAGATCACTTTACTGTCATTGTAAACTAAGACTGTCTGGTACAGAACCTGTGTGAACAGTAGCTTTGTGCACTGTAAACTAACACACTGCAAACTAAATAATAGTTTATTTATTAGTTTCTTTAAATATTTAGTCCTGATCAGATGCTTTGCTTTCTGTTCTGCTTTTTTTTTTTAAGTATTTGAACCCCCAATATAGACAGTAGTGCTTGAGGCCTTCCTTTTTTTCAATTCTGTTTCTCATATTTGGACATAATTTATCCCTAATTTCTGAAAGAGACACAGATTGTGACTAATGCAGTGAAACTGCACAGTACTTCTACACAGCAAAAGGTTTAAAGAATTTTGAAGAGCACTGTAGGTTTGCACTGGGATGTGTTAGTTTTCCTTTTCTCATCAGCTGTTTCACCTCTGGCAACTTGACAGAAGAGCTCAGAACTGCAGTAAGTGCTCCTCAGGGTGCAGCTGGTAGAATACACAGTAGCACAGAATGCTTACTACAGTAAAGTGAGAATTAAAATTCCACAGAACCAGTTTGTAACTTTGTGGGTGTCAGGTGTTTTGGGTTTTTTTTTTTGGACAGGCAAAAACCTTATGCTTCAATTCCTTAAAGATTTAAGATGCATTATTCTTTGCTCTTTGGTGTCTGCATTGTAGTAAATCATACATTTGTATCTCCTGTGAGAAAAGCTGACTTCACCTTTTTCCAAAGAATGGCAGAAGGTGATAACCATGGTGGGGTTTTTTCCCACTGTGGGAAGGCTGGATTTGTGCTACCCTTTCTATCTCTGAATCTTCCTGTTGCTAGGTTAGAACTCGTACTTACTAGTTCAGGAGGCTGGAGAGCAGGTCTCAGGAAAGAGTAACTTTCTTTGCAGTGAGTAGTTGTTGTTATTATGATTTCCCTGTAATTCTGAAGATAAAACAGTAGTTCTGGTTTGGATGTCAAATGTGCTTTCCTGGCCACTAAGTGTGCTACAAGGTTGCAGTTGAAGTCTTGACATTCTTTTGAAATCATTGGTCACTGTTTCTATCCTTAGTTTGAATAGATTAGAAGGACAGAATTTCTTGGGCAGCAATGAAGAGGGAGGAAAGATTATTGCTCTCTCCTTCCTTTCTACATCCTAGACATCCAGTTCTTGCCCTGGGCAATATTTTCTGTTTCTATCTCCACTTCCACTGTTTTCGTTCATTTTCACTACATTTTAGTATTCATATTTTCTTTATAAAATCTCCCAAAATAGTTTGTAGCAGAAATGGGTTTTGCATTGTACAATGATTAACTAGCAGCTGTCAGGGCACTGCTTTGCAAAATAACTGGTAAGTGTTGACTTAAGGGAGATTTGTGTTTGTGCAAGGCAGTCAATGGTTCCAGGCTGTAACACCAGGTACCAAACAGAGATAAGGGATCTGCCATCCATCAGATGTGACTGGGGACACTTTCTGTCTTACAAATAGAGGTGGCCCCAGGCAGAATCTAAGTGTGCTAAAAGCTTTTCTGTGAAGCTGATGGAGTGTTCAAACAAAGCTGCTCCTGGAATGATTTGCAAGCTAAGAGTGATTAGTTGGTATTGCATAACTGCTGCTTTTTATGTCTCCGTTTCTGGGCTCTGTACATGTTTCCTAGACAGCAACTTTTAGGGATGGTTACAACCAAGTTTCTTTAGTAGGAGAGAGTTGGTTTTAATATAAACAACACCTATGAACCCAAATTCAATTCAATGTATGTATATCTAGCCAAACATAAAGTAAGCCCCTTGCTCTTTGTCCCACAGCTGTTCTATGCTTTTTCTTTGGGTTTATTTTTGTCTTAGGTTTATGAAATACAGCTTTTGTCTCTGTAGAGACATCCAACATTGAGCTAGAATGAATAGAGGTCTTCCTGAATAAAGACAGAATCTCTTTGGTACACTTGTCTGTTGAGAGGTTCCCTGTTGGAAGGATTTTTGTCTGTGTGCATATCCTCACACTTATGTAAGTGTTCAGTATTTGCCTAGTTAGTTTCTGTGATTTAGATTTTGAAAAATTTGGTATAACATTTCAAACTTGTTGGAACTTCTCACAGTNTGTGATTTAGATTTTGAAAAATTTTTTTCAAAATTTTTTGAAAAATTTAAATTTTGAAAAATATAACATTTCAGACTTGTTGGAACTTCTCACAGATACTCTAAAACCCTTTCTGGCTGAAAGAGGATGCTTTCTTGGTCTTTCATGAAAGTGGTGGTGGGGGGAAATGCATATGAATCAACATGAATCTAGTGTCTTTTTGGTCAAGGTTTGTGAAGCAGAAACGAATCTGTTTGACCCCTACCTCTTCACACCTTGACTTGATGTATATTTGGGTTTTTATATCTGACCTGCAGGGGTCCATGGATACATTTTTTTGCCTGTACAGAAGATACAAAATGATGAGTACTCAGTACAGAAAATACAAAATAATGAGTACTCTAATAGAAGGGTGGCTGATAGGCAAGCCCTGCTCAGAAGTCATGTGATGCACAGTGAAATGACTTCAAAATTTGTGCTAAGAGATAAGAACTATAGAGAAAAAAATCTGCCTGACTTTTTTTTTTTTCTTAACCTTAAATTTTGATGCCTCACAATGTCACTTCTGACAAATGTCAGCTGATGGCTCCATGACAGCTCTTTCAAAAAGCAAAGACTGAGAGTCTGTAAAACAAATCTAGCAGGGATATCTGGTCTACAGATATCTTTCAGTTCCTTCTGTAATTTAAGAAACAAAACATCTGTGTTATACCTCCTGTTTCAAACCAACCTTGTAAGATCAACTGATCTTCTACATAAATTGCCCTCAAATTAAATGATGAGGCTGAGTCAGTGGCATGAGCATGGGACTGCTCAGTGAATGTTTGTAGGTTTGTTTGAAATGCTTGAGGACAGCACCAGTGTGGCCTGGTTCTTCCCTGCTGCTGTACCAGCCTTTCCAGTGAGATCCCTGGGAGGCTGTCTTTCCATTGGTATGGCCAGAGTTGTCAAGCCTTGTTAAGCAGAACAAATGCCAGTTGATGCTCTGTGGTCTGTATTTACTGTGCACTGAGGGAAAGTGAGGATGTAACATGCTTACAAGACTCTGTTTGCAAGCTGTTTGGTTGGGTGTTTTACTCCAAAAATACCAGTGTTCCTGCCTTGAACTTCCATGAGTTTTGTGAATTATTTCACTACTGGGTGAGTATCCAGATGTGTCCATCAATAAACAGCAGTCTTACTCATAAGTATTTGCAAAACTGTGTTCAGCATACAGGGAAATAGGTAAGAGTTTCCTATTTTTCAGTCTGGCTGCAAGATCTTCCTCTTTTTCTTCCTGTATTTCCCACTGTTCTGATATACTCCTTCAGTTAAATTTAGTGAAAATAAGTTGGGTGTCTGAGCTACTGGTACATATCTCGGACCATCTTTTAGTTGTTAGCTTGCTTTATTCTTCCTTACTTCTCTTTCTTGGCTGATTAGTATCCCCTGTTTCCCTTGTTAATCTACCCTCTTCTGTAGTAAGGCAGATGAGGAATTTCAGAGAACATGGCACATGGCAGCTGCCATGGGCTAGAAAAGGAGACCAGAAATATTCTGTGCTCAGAAAAGCTGAAACCAAGGGAACACAGAATAGACTCAAAACTGTGAAACTGAAGTCTGGATAAGGTGATCTTCTGAGTGGGTTTTAGGATTTTCATTTTTACTTCCCTGTTTTAGCTTTTCTTTCCATTTTACTTGTTTAAGGCCTGTTTTTCTCTCTGTGGTACGTGTGGGTGATGTTGCATCTGTGAGGCTCAAGTAGTGTCCTCAGTTATTGTCATGTTCAGAGAGATTTATGGCTTCAGTAGCACATTGCTTCACCTAGCTGTCCCTGTCCTATAAAGTGTTCTACTTCTTTTGCCAGACCTGAAGAACTGTTAATTATCCTGCAGTGCTTCTGGGCTATCCAAATGGTTGATGGTAGGTGTGTAATTTGTCTTTTTGCATTGGTTTAGAAAATTCCAGGTGATGGGAAATAAGCTTTGTTGATAAGGCAGTAAAGACTCAAAAGACAATCACTGTTCTAACATATGGTTTAGCCAGGGTGGAGAATGTTTTCCTCAGCTTTCTATATCTTTCTATGTCTATGTGATCCCAGTTTCTGCTTTTATTTTAGGATTCTCCCCCTGTGTGCCTGCAACAGCAATTCCACTGTACTTAATTGCTGTTGTTTGATCTAGTTGGTTTGTTTTTTTCATGTGAATACTTACTTGCTGGGGAAAGACCCCACAAACCTTAATCCATATTGGCACAAATATTTGGGAATCATCAGACCATGGTGGTGCTTTGCCACTATAAGCTGACTAGAAAGAGTTTTGTCACCAGGGACCCTACAGTAAGGGATTCTTTTAGGAGCTGTTCCTGTAATATTTGAAGGTATGGTTTGATTTCAGATCTTACTCAGGGATAAAATGGTTTTCAGAATAATAGCTGTGAATGGGTGTTTCCAGACAAATGTCTCAAATGATAATAAATATGTATCTATTGCACACCTTCATAGAAATCTTTGAGCTTAGTTGCAGCTGGGAAGGCTCAGTAAAGAGTCATTTCTATCAAAGACCTTTTTTATATAACAGGCACATCTTTTGAACAGGCATCCTCCAAAACTGATATTTAGAAGAACAGTGCCTATACTTTTTACCACATTTTTAGATAGTAGCAAATAACTGTGACTACTTTAGCCTATTCTGTTGTTTCAGAATCTATTTTCAGTAGCTCTCAGGCAGTGCAAACAGAAGAAATTCTTGGAAAGAGATAAGTGTTTGGAGTTTCCAGAAGGGCAGACTTAGTATTATGGAATAAAACAGCTTCAGCAGAGATAAAAACATATTCTGCCTGTTCAGTGACATAAATCAGATATCCTTCCTCTTGCCTAGCACATCTTTCTAGAATTCCCACAGTAGCTGGGATCCAAGTAAATAAAAGCTGCCTCAGCTGTGATGAGAAATGCCAGTCAGAGGCTTGAGAAGATAAAGGAACAAATTCTTGTCCATAGAGAGGGACTTCATTTACCTGCCAAATTCTTAAATTCCTTTATGCACTATTGTTCTTTGTCATGGAATTAAAGGAATTAATTTATTTTTGTGAGAGTGTGAGATCAGTGAGAGAAAGGAAAAGAAGCATGTTGAGAAATTGTGCTAATTTCTGTACTCCTTACATTACCTCTGAGCCCTGCAGCACAGACAATATAATAAGTCACCTTAGAACCCCTTTATCCCAAGCATTAAGGAAGGTAGCAGCTGTGAAATGGTGGCTTGCACATGCCTCAGAGGACAGTGACTGGAGCCAGGTTGATTATCATCAGCTGCAGACAGTTAGATTGAAATGGAAACATTTCATAGGCAAAACCTGAGTTTGCTCAAAAGAGCCCCATCTGAACTTCCTGATCCTTGTGAGCCCCATTCCCTTAAAGCTTTGTTTGTCTGTATCATGGATGGTTTGTCATTCATCACAGGTAAGTAGTCATTGTTAGACAAGCTAAACCTACTTAAACAGACTAAGAGATTAACTGCTTTTTTATTTCTTCACTCCATGTTTTGCCTCTGTGACATTCTGTACGCTGTGTGCTGTTTCCTGTTTTAAATCTGCATATACCTACACCTGCATAGAAGCCTATGGTAAGATTCCTTGCTTGTTACATATGGTAACTTCTGCACCTTCCCAGGCTTCTACATTTTTAGCTCTGTGACTAATGGCTATGAAGAAGTTCTATGAAGAAATTCTAACCCTGAAGTAGCCAAGAAGGTAAAAGTAGGTGCAGCCCTGTAGTGTGAAGGAGATGAATACTTGGAATTAATTTACTGATACATAACAGGAACTACGGGTTTGCTAGCTGAGGGGGAGGATGGACACTAGGTAATCTAGGAGATGAAAATCCTTACATGCTTGCCCAGGGAGTCTGTTTGCTTTATTTAAGCATTTTCCACTGCCCATTGTCCGGGAGTGTTAAGAAGTGGTAGTGGGGAGGGAATTGGATGGAAACTCTTAAGTGACTGAAATGCAGACATTGTCACTCTTGGGAATTGCATTGCAAAGTGAAGCAAAGGATAGGTACCAACATGGTACTCAGCAAGGAGTACCATTGTCAGAAGATATGACAGGGGGATTGTCTGTGGAGAAAGATAAATTACTAGAACAAGGAGAGACTCGCTCTTTTCTGGGTGAAACATTCTTCAATACACGTGTATTTGAACAATGATAATATGTCCTTTTTTTGGAAAATAAAGCCCCTTCCCAAGCTTGGCAGCAGGGAGTAATTAAAATAATACTGATAATCTGGAAGGGATCAGACTGCTGAAGTTACAAATTTGCTCTAGGAGAAACTGGGGGAAGGATGGTGAAGTAAACCAGTAGGCTGTTTCTTGCAAAAATTCTTTACAAATAAATTAACCAAAATAATGGGACTGTGGGAAACATGAATTTCTTTAAAAAGAAAACAAACCTAGATGAAATAAACTGGTAGAAGCAGATGTTACCAGCAGATAATTTGACTTGGCTAAAAGTAGCCAGAAGTGAATTAAATATGAGCTGAAACATTTGAAGTAGTGGGAAAAGCTTTGCTAACACTGATTAGTTGTTTTGCAGATAGCAAAAAGATAGGTGAAAATAAGAATAGTTAGAGTAATACCATCTAATGATTCAGACTGAGAGGTGCAATAAAAATTGTGTTTTCAGAGGGAGGAAGTGTTGCTGGAAAGCAGCTGGAGGTGAGAGGTGCTGCTTTGGAGGTGTTGATGGGAGGTGGCAGGGGCTGGGGAAGGCGTTCATGGAGCTGTCCCAGGAAGCTGGGCAGAGCTGTTGATGTGCTGCTAGGTTTTGCACTGTGAATCAGCTCCTTGTAGAGGAAGAAAAAGTCAATGAGGTGCGAGACAAACAGATGAAGCTTTTTGTAACAGATGAAGCCATGTAAAATAAGCAAAAAATCAGTGACCTGTAGATCTCAAAACTGAATCAAAATTTCAAACCCAAATATCAACAATTGAAAAAGACCTGTAGGGTCTTCCTGTGGCAACTAAAGGCCAGCCTAATATAAATTTGAGAGATTGTGTCATCTGCAGTAGAGAAGTCTCAAATTCTAGTCACGTGGTCATAAACTTTAGGATTCAAGAAATGTGAGAAAGCTCTATAAAAATGTCTTGAGAGTACTTAAAAGCAGGCTGGTGTATTTTTATATACTGCAGATCTGCAGTGCTGTAAGTCGTACTTCCTGGAAGCACTTTGTACATACACTAATTTAGTGTTAGAATACATTACAGAAATATGTTAAAATCAAAAAGTTAAAGTTCTGCTTAGCTAACATGTATTTTCCATCAGTTTGAATAAGTGAAATACTGGAGTTTTCCTGAGCCTTTAAATGACTTTTGAGAGATGAACACCAGTATGCCAAGTATCAATAAGATTTGCTACCCAAGAAAGACTAACTTGTGAATTTTGTACGTGCAAGATGATTTGGTAAAGGGGAATGGTAAGAAAGTTGGTGATGATGATGAAAGCTTATGAAGTGCATGCCAGCAAGTATCAAAGAACAATATGGCAGAAAACACATAATGCTTGAACAATTGCAAAGGGTATTTACTAAGCTCTGAAAGGGCTGTGAAAACTGGTAATATGAAGAATTAGGTCAAGTAGCTTTTTTTATTCCAGTACAGCCATCCCAGTATCTACCATTCTGTTAGGGGATGTTGTTTAGGTTTTTCCTTTGGCAGTTATAAATGGTAAATTAATTGAACCAAATCTACTCTGGAAGCAAACTGGTAGTAGAGTTAAGTTACCACTAATTTGATTTGAAATGATCTTGAGATAGTCCTTTGCTGTGTAATCAACTTTTCTGATTCTGTAACTTTATGTCCAGGTTTTCTTGTACTGTTGCATCTCTGTAAATTTTTCCTACACAAACCTGGATATGGTTTGGAATAACTGTCTTGTCTTTCCTTGTGACATGGCAGAAGGTTTTTTTTCTCTGCTCTTACTCAGGGTGCTTGAGTCCCTGGGGAAGGTGTGCCATTTTCTCTCTGGGTAGGGATCCCTTACATGAGAGTTGTGGTGTCTCGTGAGGATTCATCCTGAGTCCTCATGAACAGCCTGGATATCCCTTACATGTGGTGTTGTTAGGCTGCACCTGGCACTCCCTCAGCCCTTTCTCAGCTGTGTGTCCAGGGGCTGGGTTTGGGAGCAGAGGCTCTGGGTGCTTTGCTGGGAGAGCTGTCCCCAGGCTCTGCGTGGAGCTCTCTGCTCCAGCAAGGAGTGCTGCGCTGGCCCTGCAGAGCTGGTGCTTGGCTTGGCTCAGAAGCTGAGGCAGGATTTATTTGCCTATGGCTTCAGAAGCTGAGGCAGGATTTATTTGCCTATGGCTTAACAGAAGCTTCACAGTGTCCAAGTGGTGTTTGGGTTCTTTAAAATATGGCAAGGTACAGGTTTCCTCCTCACTGATGAAGATGCTCCTCTTGAGCCCTGTGACGTGTCACCCCTCCAGCTGTGTAAGGATGTCACTGTATGTGTCACACTCACATGCATGTGTGACTACTTGGAGCATGAGTTACACACTATTTTCTGTTTTACCAAGGACAGGTATAATGTTCATCTCATCTTACTGTTCTAGGTGGTTTTTAAATGAATGTGGTCTGGCCCTAATCACCAATTTCAGATTAAGTAATTTAAATTAAAACTTTTAGTAGAAGGGGAAGCATTTCATTTTTTGTGTTTGTATTTTCACAAATTATTTTTTCTTCACTGGTTGCTATAACCCTTCAAAGTTAATTTGCAGCTAAATATAAGACCTTTCTGTGTAATTTGGCTCTTACTCTTGTCAGCCAGAAGGGATTTTTAGCTCTATACAACTGTATTTCATTTCATCCTGTATTTGAAGGGTGATATTGGTATATGTGCCTTGCCTTAAGCTTGAATTAGAATGTTGATGAAACAGTAATTCAGTTTCCAAGAAATATGTTATATATGAAACACAATTAAATTTAGTAGTTTTGACGTTTTGAATCCTTGTGGACTCAATATTTAGGAAAAAAATACTTTCAGAAATTCCACAGGTGTAGAAACACAGAGGGAACCTAATTCATTTCAGAATCCTTCAAGTTTTACCTACATGGACTCTAAATGATCTTGTAGACGCATCATTTTTTTCCCTAATATCAACAGGTGTGTCTCTATCTCCAGATACTGAGAAACTTGGTTTAATAGTTCCAAGATTTTTGAGTAAATTGATATCTCTTTTCTGCTTCAGAGTTGTTTAGACACTGGAAAAGGAAAATAAATTCTCCTGCCTTTTCAGTTTTTAATCAGCTTTTCAATTCTGAATAGAATAATAAAATTTAAGAGATTGGTCTCTCTGCAGATACTGCATAGAACAAAAAGAAATACAAATTATTAAGGCAAAGCTTTTATACTAAATTCAGTACGTTTTATGGAAAATTATACCCAGTATGGCACTGCATAAAACTGAACTGCAAGTAAGATGTTTCCTCTCCCAATGTGTATACAATTAAGTCTGTTTACCTGAGGACTAATTGACTCAAAGTAAAGTTGTAATTTCTTAAAATAAGCACAGGCTTTAAAAGAGGTTGGTTTTAATTTTATATTTAATATAAACTCTTTCATAAATGAAACTGTATGTAGCAAACTATTGCTTTTATATTCTAATCTGCATTTAAGAATGTGGCACTACTGGTCTACAGTGAAGATCTGGCTGCCTTTTGCAAGTGAAGAAACAATACAATTTACTCAGGCCTTTTGGCTTTCCGTAGTTCTTTTGCCTGTGACAGATGTTGGATTTGTGTGGGTGTGGTGGTTTCTTCTAGCACTGACTGAAGAAAGAGTAGGTTGAGGAGATGACAGTAAAGGACTTTCCTCTGTCCCTTTAGATCTGAAAATGCAGCAGTATAAACAGTGAGAGTGTGGTGAGCTTGAGGACCAAAGGAACCTTTGAAGTGGTTTGTTAGATATCTATCTTAATTGCTTCCTAATTCTGCAAAATGTGTCTCCTCCCGAAACAAAGGGGCAATTAGGACTGAATGAGCTGAGAGCATTCTGTTAGAGAAGCAGGCTGTGGCTGAGGAGATGTGCAGGTGGATTGAAGCTTTTCTTTCAGTCCTGGAATGCTCTGGAGCTTGGCTTGTGATGGTGGCTTGTCTGGGAGAAGGGTAGAACTGTTACAGCTCCTTCCCACTCAGTCGCATCCACTACACACAGGTTTCTGGATTTTGTCTGTACAATGAGGAATTCAGTTGCTTTACTGAAGGCGAATTCTTATGGTTTGATAAAGATCTTGATCCACAGGTAAATACCAAAGTCTCAAAGATGAGGCTTCTGAGCTGCCTTAAACAGTTCTGTCATCTAAAGCTGAGTGATTCAGGGATTGGCTTAGGCTAAAAGTATCTTTCCCTACATTTTATACCTCATCTAAATGGCAGTGACAGAGACTGATTGTGCACGTGGTTTGATGTCAAGTGGAGCTTTTGGTCCTGCTGAAACTTAAAGCAGTTTGCACAAGACTAGCAACAAAGCCATGGATTAACAGGTTTTACTGCATGTCCTTCTCAAGGGTGCATTGTGGTGACACGTGTTGGTGGCCAGTCCTGGAGAGGAGATTGAGCCAATGGTACCTGTTTGCACCAGCATTTTGCAGTTAAGGTTTTGCAGGCCTGCAGGTGCTCTGGCATGTGTGATATTCTGAAGCTTTGGAGAGAGTGCTTAGATGGGTGATGGGAGTGTGTTTATATAATGTCTGATGGCTGGATATGGGGAGAAGTGGAAACTGTAGGCTTTCTTTAGCTACTGTTATTCCATTTTACATTTATCTTAATGTCTGCAATGGACTGTTTTTGCTGTCTTTATAGGAGGAAGAGGAGCAAGAAGAAGAAGATGATGATGAAGATGATGATGACACAGATGACCTTGATGAACTAGATACAGACCAGCTGCTGGAGGCTGAGTTGGAGGAGGATGAGAACAATGAGAATGCTGGTGAGGATGGAGAAAATGACTTTTCTCCCTCCGACGATGAGGAGATTGCCAACCTCCTGGAAGAGGGAGATGAGGGTGAAGATGAAGATTCTGATGCTGATGAGGAAGTTGAGCTGATTCTTGGAGACAGTAAGTGTGTGCCCACCTTGGTGACCTTGTCCACTGCTTAAGGTCCTGACAAAGAGGAAACATCTAAATTTCCCCTGAAGTGATCTAACTGACTTGTCCCTGGCTGGTATGAGTGACAGGCCATCATCATGCTTGTTCACCTGGGGCTTCTCTTAGTAACCTACTGGTAAAAACAGCTCTTCTGTGAGAGAACAACTGTGCATTCTAGAAAAGGAGGTATCTCCTTTCTTCAAGTGCTCCCAGGTGTGTGTGTGTGTGTGAAAACTCCATGTGAAGAAGCTTTGTCTGATTGCTTGTCTATCCCGGCCTTCAAGGGGACACAGGTTTAACTCTTACCTCACCTGCCCTCTCTGCCTCTTGTGAGCCTGTAAGGACAGAGAAGCACTTTTGATCCTTGGTGCTGTTCTTTCTCTTTCGTAATTGCTTAAAGTGCAAAGCCAACATGGCATTTCTGACTTCACTTCCTTTATTAGACTATTCTGAAGCTAACATAACTTTTGGGATACAATTTAAATTCTCTTTTTTCTGGCATTCTACAAATACAGTGATTTGAAAATACAAAGTGTGTGTGTGTGCATAGAAAGGTCTGAACTTTTTATGTAGCAATAACATTTGGAAAAATGCTTCACAAGAAATAAGGTGAGTAGGATAGCATGAGGCTTGGGATTTGTGACATCAGATTCTGTTCCCTTTTTTGCAGCACCATTTTTGAGTATGTGCAGCCAAACCACTTAGTTATTTTTAATTTTCACGCTGTAAAAATGGACAAAATATAGTTGCCTTAAGTTAAAAGGTTGTTACGGATGAGTAATTACAGTGTGTAGGGTGTTTGAAGTCCTGCAGTGATAGATTGATTCCCATCTCAGCTCTCACATCACATTCCCTGCCAATGAGCTGGAGGATGAAGCATGCCAGGCCCCTCTGTGGCAGTGATGTGGCTGGCAGGCTCATCCATGTCTTCTGTGGCAATGTAGCTCAGTCATTTTTAAGGATGTGGCCACATGAGGTTGCCAGAGTTATTCTGCAGGGTCGCTCTGCTGTTCTCTAGAAGGAAATAGGTTTATACTGTAGGTTCATATAAGATATTTGCACTGCTCAGTCATTAATGGCATCTTGCAGTGCAACATTTTAGACTTACAGGGAACCTCTGTATCCTAGTAGCAGACAGGATCTTTGTGCCACAACTCCACTCATTTTTCCTCAGGGAATGCAGAGCCAGAAGCTCTTCAAAGAGCACCTGGGGTGCTGTACCTTGAATTGTCCAAGGGGCAGCATGGCCAGGATGTTCAGGCCATTTCAATAACTCTTCCTGGAACAAACCAGGGGCTACTTGACAGAAATTTCAGGCATGCTCTGCAGAGTGCTGTGTTATGAAGTGGCCACATCTGTACATCATTTATGGATAGAGTACTTGAGCAGACCTTGGATCTGGATGGCTGTGGAGCTGCAGGCAGCCCATCCTGTGGCTGTTAGGTTGCTTAGCAGCAATTTTGGGAACTCAGAGCAGGAAGTGCAGCTCTGCCAGGCTGATGCGTGCATGGCCCTTGATGGGTTTGGTGAGTGGGGTTCTGTGGCAGCTTTTCTGTGACTTCATCTGACTTCTTTCTGTTTCCCACCCAGTAAAGAGCAATTAAAATTTTCCTTTGCTTATGCTTGTTCCAGAATTAAAAGTTGGAATGGCACTGCCAGTGTAGCAAGTACTGGCATGGGGTGCATTTAGAGTGTTCCCTGCTGTAGATTCTTGCTGTATTGTGGGTGAACCTCCATAACATACAGTGAGTATTGCCAAAGCAAAATAATTCAGAGAACAGTTGACGTAGGGGAGTGAGTGGCATTGGTCTCTTGTGCTTTAGAAGAGGTTCTAATTCCTTTTTTAAAATAATCCATGGAGAACCTGGGTTTGTCTTCCTCCCCCTTTGTTACCACCTTGGGGACATCAGATCTGTTTGTCGAAGCAGTTCATGCATTCTGCAGGTCTTTCAAGAGCTTGTTCCTGGGCCAGGTGGGTGTAATTTTTGAAATGCATATGTGACATAGGATGGAAGAAATATATAGAATTCTCACCAGCAGCGTGACTGACTCTTGATTCTGATCCCTCTTTTCTTCTGTAATCCAAAATGGCAACTTCCAGGCAGGTCTGTGCAAACTAATTATGACAAGCAGTTAACTCTAGTCAGGTTTACTTGCATAGAGCTCAGAACTGGAAGGTTGTGGTGAACAGTGAAGAGATCCTTTCTCAAAGCTTTCCTCTGTGTTAAAAAAAACCCCAAAACAACAAAACCCCCCCCCTAAAACTCCAACTTTCTCAGCTTTTCTTCTCCAGAGTTTCTGGATTTTTATCTTGCTTGTGCTGCTTTCCCTCTTACTGTGTAAGTGTAGCTGCTGCAGCACTGGCTGGTGTTTTCTAACTCCCCAATATGGCTGTGGCTGTTCTGGGAGCACTGATGACCCCTCAGCTTAGGCTCAGTCTGATGGATGGTGAGATGGAGCATCCCTTGCTGATCACAGTGGAAAGCAGCTGGCTGATCTTCAGGGAGGAGGGTTGGGGGAAAGGGTTTGTGCCCTCTCTGCTTGCCTGTGATTTTTTTTTCCCTAAGGATAGCATCTGAGAAGGGGTGAACTTTCCAGGTGGTCTTTCTTACCTTAACAGGCATATTAGAGAATCCACCATTACTGAGATGGCTAAGTGGAAGTCTTGGTGTCTTTTTTTTTTTTCTTTTTAACTATTTTTAACACCCAGTTATCTGCTGCATCCAATGAATTCGCATAAGAAAAAGAGCCAACATCACCTCTAAGGTAAGGCAGGAGCCCTCTTGCTGCCAGAGCTGCTCCCACTTCCCTCTTGCACAACTGAGGGAGGAGAGATCTTATGTTTTAAGATAAAAAGCAAGTGTGTGTATGTGTGCGTGACTGCTTCTGGTAAATCCCTTCATGTCTTCATTCTGTACCACAATGAAGAAAACCAGGGAAAGCACAATTTGCAGGTCACCTTTAGGAAGTGACCTGTAGTTAAATTCATTACAGAAACCTTTGAGTTACTAGAGGAAGGTTCTATTTGGGAATGTGTGGATTGCTTCCACCTTAGTGGGGTCCAACTCACTGCATAAGGAATTACCTTGTGCACATCGTACAGGGGCCAGGCTGGTGGAGCTGTGCAGCTGTGAGGAATGACTGCCACATCTGCCCAGCCCCTGGTGTGAGGAGCTGTTGCCCTTTTTTGTGCACAGGAAGTTGTGCAGGCAGCTCTCTGCTGGTGTCCTCCCTACCTTGTCAGGGGAAAAGCCTGCCAGCTTCTAGGAGCAGGTGCACATTTCCTGGCTGCTTCTGAGCAGTTTGGAGCACTGATGGTTCTGGCTCTGTCTGTGCCAGGGAGCTGCAGCCTCGGGCAGGGGTGCGCATCTCCTGTGTCACAGACCCAGCATAACCCACGTGTCTCCTTTGCAGCCGACAGCTCGGATAACTCGGACCTGGAGGACGACATCATCCTGTCCCTGAACGAGTGAGGAGCGGCTGCGGGGCGGGCGTGGGCAGGAGGAGATGCTCCCTTCCCAACAGGAGACAGAGACCAAATTGGAACCGACTGAGCACCCCAGCCCTGCTTTTCCTGGGAGAGCCTGAGGATCTCCTGCCGATCCG
>VZRH01000653.1:753069-790320 GCA_013397555.1 Urocynchramus pylzowi | reverse complement strand
CCCCCGCCGCCGCAGCCGCCCCATTGGCCCGCTCCCCGCCCGGCCGCCACGCTCTCCGCTCCCATTGGCCGCGCCGTCGCCTCCACGGGAGAGTTGGCGGCCGCTGATTGGGGAGAGGCGGCGGAACGCCGGCGCGCAGCCCGGGTCCCCGCCCCCCTTCGCTGCCATCTTTGTTAAGGGAAGGGCGCTCGCGAGCGCTCCCTGACGGCGGCCGCGGGCGCCATCTTGGAAAGGGGCAGATCCTCACACCTGTGGGCGGGCAGGGGCCGGTGCCCGCCCTGCTGCCGGCGGTGGCGGGGCGGTGTGAGGCAGCGCAAGGGGAGGCCGGGGGCTCGCTCGAGGCCCCCGAGCAGCGTGGAGTCGGCGGGGCAGAGGAGCCGCGTGGGCAGGCGGCTCGTGGACTGGGTGTCCCCTGAGGGGGGGAACGGCAGGGATGGGACAGGCGCGGTGCCAGCACGGGCACAGCCCGTCACGGGTGGCTCTGGGTACACCCTTTGAGGTACAAGGACGGGATGCTTTGGGGAGGGACAGCTGAGAGGTCAGAATAGCAACCTGTGTGCGCTTGTTTCTGGCTTCTTGGATGGGTGTTTTTGCAGAAAGATTTTTTTTTTGTTTAATTCCAGCTTAATATCCTAGTTGCTGGGCCTATAACTTTTTGTTCAGGCACATAGGGGGATTCTTGGGGTTGTCTGGCACTAGGGCTAGGAGTTGGACTTTGGTGATCCTTGTGGGTCTTTTCTAACTCAGAATATTTTTATTCTGTTCCAAAAGTCCTCGCAGTTTGTGCCGTTAACTATCTTCAGCAATCCCCAACACTGTGAGTTTATAACTGAAATGCCCTTGGAGTTGGGAGAGAAGCCCACACCTGCTGATAGCTCCTTGTGTGGCTTTATGAGTAACTTTGTGTATCCTGGGATATCATTCCAGTGAAAGAAGGGAGAGGCGAAGTCACACAGCCCTGTACTATCACAAGGGATCTCCCGTGTGGCTCTGTGAGCTCTCTTGCACAGGCAGGCTCTTGAGGCAGCCTGGTGGGGCAGTGCCTAATCAGAATTTTTTTACAGGTCGTCAGGTGCAAGTGATAAGCTTGACGAGGTGAGACAGGCAGTGTGGGGAGGAGGAACACCTGATTCAGGAAAGGTCACAACAGGTGAGCACTAATTGGGACACTAATTACCAGTGAGAGTACATCATGTGTTTATGAGGAGACGTGGTTCTGCACATTTCTAGATCTTTTTATCTCTCCAAATGTGGTTATTAAGATCAATATAAATATTATTAAGTCAGTCCATAATGATTTCCAGATTTGCTCAATATCAGTATACTTTAGGAAAATTATTGTATTTTTAAAAATTATGCTCATTGCCCTCTAAAGTCACTTAGCTGTGCAGAGAAATGGTGGCTTGAAGTGCCCTTGTTTCTTATCAGGATAGTGCCCAAAAGAACTGTGAGATGAAGTGGCTGCATAATTAGGTGGGAATAGGGCTTAAATTTGGAATTAGGAGACTTTAGGAAGGTCATAATAAGGACAGAGTTTACCTATCAAAACAGTGCAGTTATGAAACATCTTCAAACTAGGAACTTTATACATTTTTGTGGAACAGGAGACAAGTGATTTTATTTGATTTTGGATTGGGAAATGAGCTTCTGTATTTCAATATGGGATCCTCAAATGGGTCTGAAGAAGAACAAGGACTCCTTTTGTGTTTTGTTTATTTCCCTTCTTTTTATTTATAGTTTGTTTCAGCAGCTAGAATGGATTCCTTGCATTTTACCTTGTGATTCTTCTTGATCCACGGTGAGGTTTTTGGGGCTCTGTTTGTTCCACCACCCTCCAGGCCCTGTCTCTCTGAAGCATTAGGGATTTGTCCTGGCTGAGACCTGGCTGATGGAGAGCTTGTGCTGCTCCTCACTGTTTCTTCCTAGTATTCAGTCTAACCCTGGTCTTTGTCAGTGTGAAGGCATTCCCTCGTGCCCTTATCACTCTAGGGCCTTGTCCAGAGTCTCTCTGCCGCTCTCCTGGAGCCCCTTTAGGCACTAGAAGGAGCTCTAAGGTCTGCCTGGGCTGGTCAGCCAATTGAGTGGGCAGGAGAGTTCATTTGGCTCGGTGGATCTGTGGGGACTGGGGGCCTCGGGAAGTGCAGGTGAACAGAGGCTGTTCCTGGCAGCTGGGGGGGCTGGGGCTGTTCTGCAGTCTGAGAACACAAACCTCTCACAGCCGTGGGGAGGGATGGAGGGGCTGCGAGGACATAGGAGTGGGTTCTGCCAGGGGGGAAGGAAACAGCTTGGGAAAAGGTAATGCAGTACTGCTGAATGAATGCTGAATAGAAGATGAAGTGTAATACATCTACTATTCCAAATTTGGGGTCACTTTATGTGGGATTGACAGAAAAGGCCATCAAAAGAGAGAAGTGGTGTGTGAACCTTCTCTTAAGACACCTGAGCTCGGAGCTCTGCCCTGTGAACTGTCTGTGTTTGTGTCCATGGCTTGTAAAGAATCATCCAGAAATGGAGGCACATTTATGCACAGGGTGTAGAAGGCTGCATCTTTCATCTGCCAGGTTAGAGTCATTTCTAGAGGTTTAATTTCTCCTCTTATCAGCTTTGTAATGAAATTCATACTGAGTCAGACAAGTCATATTTTGAAACTGTGCTGAAGTTTTCTTATTTAGATAAGAAGAGGTATTTGGACATGGGATTTAGATTTCAATCTGACCAGTGGCAGCTTAAATGAAGTATTGGACTTGCACTGAAAAAAAAGTTCTGTTGGTTTTAACAGAAACTAGAGTATTTTTTAAACTCTTGTTTAGAGCTGAGGGCTTCACACATCTTTTGTTGTGCCAAAACACAGTTTTTATTACCTGTGCTTGGTTAAGAAATAATTTTTGTCTGAATAAAAAATACTTACTTAACTAAGATTAATAAGCTGGCTTAGAAACAGTCTCAAAGGGTCTGATTGAAGACAGGGTGAAGGGTCAGGAACACAAGTCCTAGGAGGAGTGGCTGAGGGTACCAGGGTGTTCAGGCTGGAGGTCGTATCACTCTCTACAGCTGCCTGAAAGGTTGTGGCCAGGTGTGGGTCAGCCTTTTCTCCCAGGGAATAAGTGACAAGAGAAGAGGAAACGGCCTTGTGTCAGGCAAGGTTCAGGTTGGATATTAGGAAAAATTTCTTCACTGAAAGGATGGTTAAGCCCTGGAACAGGTTGCCCAGGGAAATGGTGGAGTCACCATCCCTGGAAGTGTTCAAAAACCAAGTGGATGTGGCACTTCCCAATATGGTTTAGAGGGCAGAGTGGTATTTGGTTGAAGATTGGACTTGGTGATCTTGGTGATCTTTTTCCAACCTGAATGATTCTATGATTCTATTCTATGACTGATACAGACTTCAGTACCCTGTTCCAGTTTCTCTTCTCAGTATTTGTGTGCAGTGTGTGCAAAGGATGCCTTGGCAGTCCATGTACATCCTGGGGCCACCTGAAGAGTCAGACTTGCTGCTAAATGTCTTTTGAGACAAGTTTCAGAAGTTTTTTTGTTGGTTTGTCAAGACATTAAATGAGTTATTTTGCCTCCTGTGCAATGACCTGATTTATTAGTAGTAATGGAAGAAAATTTGAGATTAGGAGCCTGTAGAAGTCAGCATAGCTCTCAGTTCCCAAATCTTGTATTCCTACATGTCTTAACTACTATTCTTTCACACCTATTCTGTTAAAATGATCAGTATTTAAGTACTGTTGCAATGAAAAAGTAGCAATCTTTTAGGCAGTGAGACAGTGGTGGTTCAACCCCAGCTGATAAGGAGGTGGCACCCAGCCACTCCACAGCTGTCCTAGGGGAGAGCTTTGTCTCTGAAAGTATTGTCCCAAAACTGTGCCTGGGGCTGTTGCAAGTGCCACGTCCTGACTACACCGGGAGGGGGCTGTACCTGCTGCTTGCTTCAGGAAGTTGATACTAAATAACACTTAAACATGGAAGCCCTTCCCTCACCACACACAAAGTGCTTTAGGTTGCCCCCCGTTTTTCTCATTCACACAAGGTGGGAAGTGAGGGCTCTTCCTTATCTCCTGTGACAGTTTGGAGCCACCTGAGGATAACCCTGCCTCGAGGACAGCAATGACCATACAGCTGTACTGTTTTAATATCAGGTATTAATCTTTAATTCCACATCACAGCAGTCGAGTGAATGGGTAAGGGAAAGGAACCCAAAACAAACGGCAGATATTTACATCTAAAATTCACACCACTTATTTGTTGGTTCTGGAAACATGCTATCACAATATATACAATGAAGTACCTTTAGGACACTTGTACAAATTAATTTTTTCCTTTTGAATTTGATTTCCATTATAGATAAGATAGCTGTTTTCATTTTATTTTAAACATGAATACACAAAAGAGAAGTGGTTAGAGGTTTTCGCCTTTTTTTTTTTTTTTTAAATAAGCACAGAATGCCAGAGGTTAAAAACACATTTACAGGGCAGAATACCAGTCAGACATCACAATCTATACATTTTTTGCTCAATTTCCTGTACAAATACACAGCATTCAAATGGGGGTATTTACAAAGAAGCATGACCAGAGGAAATTTTAAATATCACATAATTTGTTTCCCAAAGGCTCTTGCTCTCTCCAGCCTCCCCAGTTTTGGCTGATACTCCACAGAAGGGATATGCAATATCCCTTACCTAAAAAAGGGTAAGTAAGCTAAAAACCAAACAGAGGAAAATACGAAAAAGGATCTGAGTCTTGCATACAGCAATAAAACCAACCCAACTATTGGGAAAAAAAGTAGGATTCAGAGAAATTGTTTTAATTGCTTTTCTTCTACCACTGTAGCTCCTTCTCAATTTTGTTTCAGATGGGGCCAGCAGGTACACTGACGATGGAGAGATTTATAGCAGAATTCCACCAGTTTTCTCAGGAATGCACATGCTATTTTCTTATGCAAAAAAAAACCCAATGAAGGCAAGTACACTGAGGTTTGAATTAGAGTTAGGTATAGAATGTCAAGGTCCTGTTCAAAACATCCTGTTGCTGTGGTTTATACAAAGAATCTTCAAATCCTGTTGGGCAAGTGCAACTGCTGTTGCTTCCACCTACTCCAGGACTGAGTTTGACGTTGGAGTTGTACTATGCTAAAAGACACCTCACCCTACAGAGAAATAGTAGTTCCAGGCAACATTAGTTCCAAGATTCACAAAATCTTAATAATAGTCTTTCTATCTTCTCCTCCCTTTAAGGCAAACACTGAAAAGGGAGACAGACTACTTGGTAGATATCAGAACAATAACAGAAATTTAACTCCAGAGAGGCTTAAATTTGGTAAATTCAGCAATTTATTCCACCCTTCTTTATGTGGACCTGCCATAAATTAGGTATTTGTACACATCACCTGATTGATCTTCAAACTCTTGCAAATACATAGGAAAGCCAGACTCCCCAAATGGACTCATTGCTGTTGTACCAGTTCTCTAATCAGAGCAGGATGATGCATTTTCAGAGACTGATTAGAGATCTGGTGGGCAGGTTTTCCAGCTGCCTGGGACTCAGTCCCATGGTAATTGCATTCTTGGTTCTGCAAAGTTTTATTTGCAAGACCTGCTGGTTTTTCACATTAAGGAAGCTCGGTAAGTCACTACATTTACTACTTTTAGTCTTGCTGCCAGGAAAAAAAAGAAACTGGGGCAAGGGAGATGGAATTAAAACTTAGTTCTTTGAAGAACTTCACTGGAAGAGTCTCGGTGGGATTGGAGGATAGCATATGTGAAAACATTTCACCCTTTTCTAAGGAATTACCTTGACTTACCTTTACTGAAACCATCCGTTGTTTTCCTACATTTGTTCTATACCAGAGATACAGCTTGGTTTGTTAACATTGAAGACTGTCCTAGCATTGGAAAACTCTCCTTCCTGCTAAAGATGAAACATCCACTATAGGCCAGATTTTATTATAATTGTTTAAATTGTGAAGGATATAATGATTACAAGCAGCCTGTGTTAGTAACAAAATAGAGGAAGCAAGAGAGACTTTGTTCCAGCCAAATCGGCCATTTAAGAAACAAATCCGTAACTTAGTAGTTTTGCATGGGCTAGAGCTTGAGAAAGAAAACAAACAAATCCTCTTAAAGTCCCCTTCATACAACTGCTGAGTCCAGACTATACAGCCAGACCATCTTTAGCCAGTTCAGAAACCATGTACTCTGCCCAGTCACTGTATTTAGAGGTAGTGCTAAAGGTGACCTGTAAAAGATTTATAATCCTTTTTTGCTTCTTTATGCTGCTTTTAGCAGGAGAAACTGAGCAGTTAGGCAAGAATTCAAGACGTAAGTTGGGTGCTGTTCCTGTTTCTGGCACTAATTTATATGGTGGAGGTCTTATTTGAATGTGCTTCAGATTTTTCAGCAGTAGGAAAGAGGGAGGGCTGTTTCCATCCTTTGGAATGTGCTTTGCAGTCTGCAGGTGAAAGGGTTATAAGGAAGGCTAAAATATGTGTGGGTATGGCAAGGGAAAGAAAGGTGGCTTATTCATCTAAAAACATTAAATATTTGATACTATTTTGATTGAAAATTTCTTGATAAGTATGAAAACAGGAATAAAAGGTTTCTAAGAACCAAGATATTTTCTTTGTAAAGAACAATATTGCCCACAGATACTTTTTTCCTGAATTGTGCAAGTACTGATTAAAAGGCATGTTTTGGGTTCATAGACCTGAACTGTCTTCAGCTCTGCACAGTTCTGGTGTGGCTTGGTGTCCCCCACAATGTTCTTCAGCCCTTTCTAGAGCTTATCAACAAAACAAATGGGATTGGGAAAGGGTTTATTGCTGCCTGAGGAGAAAAGGAAAAAGAAATCAACCTTCCAGAAGAGAGGAGCAGCAGCTCTTACTACACATTCTAAAGAAGCAAAAGAGGAAACAAAAACTTGTTCTTTACAGGTTGCCTTTAAGGTCCCTGACTGTACACTTGATACCAGGCATTGCTCAAGTCTTGGTGTTTTCTGTCTGCTCTGAGATGGGAGATTCTTTCTGCACACCAGCTGCAGTGAGTTGTTGGGAGGGACTGAGGATATTGAGTTAACAGGAATGGATCTCAGCTCCTGGGTGATGGAAGTTGGTGAGAATTATGATGTTCAGCCCTGAGGCAAGGATTGTTGGATATGATGCATTTAAGCCACCTTTTCTTTACTGGCTGGGTCATCAACCAGCTTGTGGCATGAGAAACTCAATTTGGTTGGTTTTGTTTTAATCTGGAATAGAAATGCTGGTGTCAACAGCCTGCCCAAAGCTGGGCATGGGAAAGGCCTACAATGAGGTTGTAGCTCCAGTAGCCACCAACCTCCTCTCATTCTGTAGCACAGATGAATAACACGATTCCCATGAGAAAGCAGGTTGGCTTAGCCAGTGAAAGCAAAATTTAAGAAATGAAACAGTACATAAAAAACAAAGGAGGCAGAGTTTGTTGGAAATGATATCTTGGAGATCAGTGCATCAGCACTGCTTTAGATTGCCTCAGCACCTATGAACCAATGCAGGGAGATCACTGCACAGATATGTACAATCCTGCTCTCAAAAGAGCCAATTTCTTCTTAGAATTGCCATCTTTCCACTGCCTGCAGCTCATGCACCTTCCAGCCTGACAGTTCATAGAATCCCTGATTTCAGCAATGAGCTTTCAATTCTGTACAGCAAAGAAATATGTCCCTAGTGCAACTGCTTCTACTCATGTGCGTCTCAGAACTGGGAGGAAAGCAGGTTCAAAATCAACTTGCCACATTCCCCCCGTTTTCCCCCTCCACTTAAAATTGTATTTTTCAGCTTCTGCAAGTCTCTATGGCTCATATGCCATGTGATGTGGTTAAGAAACTGCAGAAGGAATAAACTGTCCACTGCACAGAAAGTTAAAAAACATAACGGAAAGGTGTAAAAAGAAATTAAAAAGGAAAGCAGCAACCTGCCATGCTGGCCCAATTGCTTTTGTGGGCGTCAGACATAACCTTGCGGCAGTAGAAAATCGGTTTGCTGTTCTCCGAGTCCCGCTCTCTCTGTGTCGTATCCAGAGCTGGAATGCCAATGCCAGCTGCGTACCAGGAGCCGTCCCTACTGCTCGCTGATGCCGTGCTCCCATGCCACCCTGGCCTGCTCTTCCTTGCCACCGCTCACTGGCTGGGACACTTTACGATGCAACGGGCGGTGTTTGTCATCATCTTCAATTATCATCCCCTCCTCGTTCTCCATGTTTGGCAGCCGGGAGTGGTAAGGTTTGGGGGGTAAAGCAGGAGGGTCCATGGTGTCCTGAGGAATGACTCCAGATGGAGCAGAGTGGCTTCGGCATGGCTGGGATTTGAGCGACTCCAGGACATCAGGCTCAGAGAGACTGTACCTGACAGGGAGGTAGGGTGTCTCTAGATCTTCGTCAGTGTTCCAGGCCTGGCTGGGCACAGAATCCATGGTGTCTGTGCGAGGAGGTGGTTCAGAAGAATGTCCAAAATTGCTCTCGCTCAAGGAAGAGACACCACTGCTGGCACTGCCGGATAAAGTGGAGTTACTGCCATCTAGACCAGACTGCGGACTGGTGGGCGATGCAGGGATAGGATGAAGAGGGGACTGTTTGGAGAGAAACAAAACCAGGTTAAAATTGACAAAAGAGGCAATGCTGCATCTTGCATGTTGATCCCCATTTCAGCTTTTGACAGTGTTGCTAACAACGGCGCAGTTCCATTTATGTTCAGAATGTCAAGGATTATTGGTTTACATGTATGGACGTACCACTTGTGGGCAGACAAGTGCACTCAACAACACCAGAGCTGTTAGAAACAGCAGCTGAGGTGATGATCAGGGTGCTGAAATCACAGCATATGGTGCAAAAAAGGAAAAGGGAAGGACCTTCAACCTGTGAGTTATTTCTATAGCATTCAGCTGTGGAATAGGTTAAGAGCTTTCAGTGGGTTTTCTCATGTGCAAGTTACTAGCATGTTATAAATAGTGTTTCTGTGTTCATAAGCTGTTTGGTGGGAGCAGAGAAGGGGGGATCCCTTTTAAGAGCCCATTGTGCTCCCTCATCCCTCTCTGCTCTCCCGCCATTACCTTGCGCAACGTTCGTGCGGGCAGTGCCGGAGGAGCATCACTGAGCTGGTGGTGGAAGGCATCAAAGTGCAGTGAGTAGTGTCCTGGAACGAGACAAGGGTCAGAAATGCAGACTTGTGCTGTTTCATTGCAGCCACAGAGCTAGCTCTGTAATGCCAGGTAACAGCTCCAGATGCTGCTAATGCCAGCCTAGGGCTGCCTGTCTGATGGATACTGCGGAGTGCATCTGTCACACACAGTCTGCTAAGGAGAAATTAAGTGCAGAGAGAGATGTTTCACTGCTCCATTATCAAGAATCTCATGGCAAGGCAACAGGCTCTTAAACAATGAACATCTAAAGTTTCATTCTGTAAGCTTAAATTATTGCTTAAGTTGGTCATTGGTAAGAAGCCACACCAAGCTTTGGCACTCTGACACTTAATTCTAGTCCCCATGTACACTCAAGTCGACATTGCTTAAGGACTGCAAGAATTTGAAGATTTGGAAAAAAAAAATTGAAAACCTAGCAGACCAGGAAAGACTATGGGATTTTTATTTCTGGTTGTTTTTACAGGGAACGGGGGGGAAAGGCTATAGTCAGCTTTTAGGTGGTCTGGATTTGTGTGTGTGACCTGCAGGCATTTGCAGCAGGCCCGCTGGGCACGTCCTTACCATGGGGCAGGCTTCGGGGAGGCACTGGTGGGGCCAGGATGCTCCCAGCGTGGGCAGACAGGAATGGCAGCGCCTCTCGGCTCCCGCTGTCCAGGCTCCAGCTACTGGGTGCTGCTGGCACAGCTGAAGGATTGAAACAGATGTAACTCGGGTAACAGGACAGGAGTTTGTGGGGCCAGCACTGGCTTTCCAGTGTGCTCTTCAGCAGCAGAGACAGATTCCAGGGACTCAGTGAATGGCAGGATTGAAAGCACAGAAAGGCTACGGAGTGTTAAGTTTAGAGATGCTTTGTTAAGGAAGTGAGAGTTAGGTGATTGCAGGGTTAGTCTGCCCAGCTCCCCTCCATCCCTGGGCTCCTTTCTAAGAAATCTGAAGAGCAGTAGGACTCTGGCAGGATTTTTGCAAATCAGTGTGGAGGTAAAAATGAAATCCCACCAAAGGAATGGTGGCTGGATCTCAGGTGTGAGCTGTCCTGCTTTGTGGGGAGTGGTGACAAGGGAACATGGCAAAACCCTCTGGAAACACAGGATGGCCTGTGGATGCCCTGCAGGCTCAGTGAGGACTGAATAAAGGACATGAAGGAAATCATACCTCAATCTGTTTCAATCTGTTGCAAAAGAAATTATTTTAAAGCTTCAATTTACTAAGCTACAGAGTTGATCAAGAGCTTTGATGACAAAATATTTAAAGACAACAGTTTGGCCTCCTTGTATTACAGAGTCTCCTGAAGAGATCAAGTCTTTGTGAATCAGGAAGTATAGAGAGAGCAATGCTTGCTGCATTTAAAAGAGAGTGAATATTAACTTATGGACTTGTTTTTTCATAGAAATAAAAGCTGCTTCTTGACATGAACATGAACCTTTTTCAAGATCTTGAGAATTCTGTCAACCTTGAACATTATTAAAATGCACCTTCCTTCCAAACAAGACTTGATTTATTCTGAGAAGAGACATACAATAGTTGTATGTTTATTTAAAAACAAATAAGCAACTGCAATTTCTTCAGATTAGCAAAGAAAGAAAAAAAAAAGTAATTAATTGAGCCTGTCAAAGAAAACTGAGATAAAAATATCCATCTTTTTCCATCTTCAGTTTGCAAAATGGAAGCCTGGAGAAATAAACATGGAGTTTGACATCTGAAGAGGATTTCTCCTTAATTAAAATGCCTGCAGCCATTCTTGGTGCATTTCTTTCTAAAATGACTTTGAAAGGTTTCTCTCTTTTTTTTTTCTTCCCTAGTTCATGAGTTAGCATGAGACAGGCTCCCCAAGGCCTAAAATTCCCTAAAGTAAAAAAGATCACAAAATGACAGCTTCATAAGACAGAACAAACCCCATACAAAGATAAAAGTAAATGTTTTTTTTAAAGAGAGACTCTCAGCCTGAGAAAGGCATATGAAGAAGAATCTTGACAGAGAACAGGTTCAAACCAGGGCCTACCTCTCTATATAAATAATGTGGCTCCAGGTGGATTTTCCCTGTACACATGCCAGAGTGCTCAAATTTGCACTACTGCAATTAGTGTCAATGGGCTAAAACAGAGGGAAAAGATGCAACAGCAGTGCCAGCCTTGCTCATCTCTCCTGCCATATCCCATCATCAAACAGAGAGAAAACCTGATTTGCTTGGCCTGTAAAACTATTGCTGTGCTTGTTTTTTTGGGGTTTTTTAAACACTGAGATGCAGAATAAGAATGTGAAGAACACATGGTAACCCAGTGAAAAATCCATTTATGCTTTCTTAGTGTTCCCTCATTCACAGCGTTTTGAGTATTTAGGAGTGCTGGAAGAAAGTGAGATGATTTTGAAGAGTGGCTGCTGCCCAGTAAAACCAGTGTTTTAGCCAAAATGCTTCAGGGAAGAACCGAAGCAGGGAGCTCCCAGTGCTGTGACTTAGCCCAAGTCTCTCTCTGTGACTGTTCAGTGGCCAGGTTTAATTGGTGGGGAGGCTGCATTTGAACCATTCTGCCCCGGGCGACTGATGTCACCAGTGTCACTGGGAATTACCCAACAGAACTTCTGACACGGCCAGGAGGGGGTGGGGGAAGTCAGGGCCCTGACTGCTCACAAAATCCAGGGCAGATGGCATCCCAACTACATGGAATGGTGAGGGGTCAGGCCTGTCAGCAGCACCTGTGACTGCATTTTGCCACCAGCCAGGCACAAGAGCTGGGATTCCTGCCTCACCATCCCCACTGAACATCACCCGTGGCTTCTTAGGGATTCTGTCTTTGATCTCCTGGCACTGAACACCACAGATAATATCACTCACAGATATAAATTCAAGTGTTTTTTTCCTAGACAGAAAATAAATATTTATCTACCTTCCATTTTCAGATCTTTCTCCTGTCCAGTACAAAGATCTCACCATCTCTGTCATATATTTGGTTCTAACTAACATGGCTAAGATGGAGCTCTTAATTCCTCACTCCCCATCTGAACTCTCTTGTCATCACTCATTATTGTCATCAAGACATCATTCTGCCATTTATTCAGAACTGGTGTTAGGTTTCAATCTGAACCACTCATGTTGAAGTAGGGGATTCTGATTTATTAGAAATTCTAAAATAAAATTCAGATTTTTCTTTTTTTTAAAGTACAGTTTAGTTCTGGCACAGTTACTGAAATAAAAAGACAGATAAAAATCTGAGTGCACAATGTAGGTCAGACTAGAGAGTTGCAGTGGTCTTTCCTGGCCTTAAAAATCTATTAAGATACCATTTTTCCCAGCCATACATGACTGTTGCTTGCTTAGGCAACCTCCTTGTCGCAGATTTTGATTCAGGAATTTTGCCCTCTTCTGCTTTTTCAGAATGCTGCCTTTCAGATAATTTTTGAGTCCATAATTTTGTCCATGGCACCTCCTTCACAAGCTGCTCCTTTTCTCTTACACCAAACAAATTCTTTCTCCCCTTTCAGTTTGTTATTTTTTCCCCTGCAGGGACTCTGCCTGTTTTTGTCAAAAGAATGAGTTAAAAAAGCATATATTGCTAATGATAAATGAATATAAAACTACCTCAGAGACAGATTATAAGGAATGTTTGTTTTTTGAGTAATACATGTGTATTAAAAACCAGTATAACTCATGAGTTAAAAATATAGTCCCAATCTTGGGCTGTTCTTAGATAACTTCTCATTTGCTGCTTTGCAATTTTGCTTGACAAAGGCTGCAGAAATTGTTTCAATAACAAAATGCTAAACTCAGAAAAGCTTTCTGAAATAGGGAGGTCTGTGCCACCCAACCCTACTGTGAAGGCTCAGAAATGTTGGTAGGTTGGCAGAAGGCCCAGTTAATTAGAAAAGTGTGAGAGAAATGCACTCCGCCAGGAAATGTAGAAGCACATTTGTTACTTGCTGTAGCATGACCAGAGGAATAATATTTTAGCTAGCAAGCATGCATGCTGAAGAGGAAAAGGAGTACCTTTCTCAGCCACAGACAGGTTGGGATCACTGCAAGGTTTGCATGGTCCAATCATTTGCTGGATCAAGGCGCGCTGGAAATTTGGAGGCTAAGAGAGAAGAAAATTAGCAAAGAAGAGTTTTAAAAAAAAAAGTTACAGACCAGCTGAGGCAACATGGGGACTTTCTGTTCCTTTTTTTTAAGCAAAGAAGTTTTTAAAATAAAGATTCCCTGGGAACCTTAAGCTGTGCCTACATTGGCAGGTACTGCAGTGCAAGGTGTGTGGATCTCTAGGGTGTAAAGGTGCTGAGGGCCCACAATTCCTGCTCTCTGGAGGAGTTATTTCAGACTAGCTCTAGCCTGCCATTGTGCCCATTAGCAGCTGGAATACATTGTTTTCCTTCTGAAGCTTATCTTTGTTTTTGTTTGATCATTGACTTTGCATGTTTTGAGACAGCTCTCCAATGCAAGTGTGATAAGTGGGCAGGATCAGGAGATTCCTTTCAAAAGCACAGGCCAGGGTGAGATTTAAATGCTTACATGTAGGCACACTTTTCAGTTTGTCCAGGGAAATTAGGGCACAGATTTTTTTAAAACCATGTATCAGTATATTATTTCAGCCTTTCATGGTTTTTGATACCTCTGGAAATCTTAAAGTTATTTAGAATAAACTTGGAGGCTAGACTACAGGATGGGCGGCCATGGTCTAAACAAATCAAGAAAATGGTGTGACTACTTGCAATGGACCAGGGCTACCAGGATAAAGTTGGGAAGTGAGTCCATTTTCACAGGAGGTATCTGCTCTTTTAATAGTCACTACAGTTTGTATCACTCAACTGCCACAGTGAGTGCCTCCAGGGGTGGATTAATAGGAAAAGTTCTGCTTCACCTCTGAAAATGATCCTAAATTGCTGTGCTTTCCAAAAACAAAAAAGAAAACTTTTAGGTGGTCAAAGCCAGCAAAAATACAGCCACAGTTTCAGGTGGTTGAACTGACAGAAGAAATCAGAGCTGCTACCTGTCCGTTTTCCATGATAGCTGCAGGATACATGGCGCTGCTCGGTCGGTCCCGGTGGGCTGGCAGCAACATCATCATCTCCCGAGAGTGGCGGTACTTATCTGGTAGAGAGGGAGAGCCTGTAAACAAGTGAGAAAAATCACGTACACGGGACAAACAACAGCCATGTCTCTGCATGCCCAGGAATCTCAGTCCTCCTGTGCACTTGGCTCGGACACATGAGCTCACAGGACTCAAGGAAACATGGTGCTGAGCCCACTAAGCAGCTGGCTGTTGGTGGGTGCATAGCACGAGGATGGAGTAAGAACTGGCTTGTTGTATACAATTAAGGACATACCACGTAGGGTGTGTAAGATGTGTGTGTCCCTAGTTGTATGTTGCAAAGTGCTTCCTTTCAAACATAAAAAAAAGTGGGCATCTGTGTGGAATCAGCTGTGGCTGTGCCTAATGCTGCCTTCTCCCATAAAGTATTGTAGAGTTACAGAAATGCCATAAAATTGTTCATTTTAGGACTGAATGTGGGAGAAAGGGATAAAAGCTTGGGGTACACCATTCAGTTAAAGCAGAAATCTATGGGAAAATACTTTATTCCTTGGTTCTGGATAGAGGTAAGTGTTGCCATTTAATTGGTGCTATCTTGGTCAGCTTCCTCTTGTTAAAGCAAACCAACCCCAACAATTAATAGCATATTCTATAAATGTGAGAGGCACTTTGCTTACAATGCTGCTGTAATGATGATTACTACTGTGTTGCTGTACTGAGCCCTTTGATGACACCAGACATTTACCAATGCTTAGAGTTTTATAGTAGGAATAATAAGTTTGATTTATCTATTAGTTATCTGCATAGTTGTCATTTAAGATATTGGGGTATTTCATGTAAAAGCTTCCTGGCAGGTGGAATTACTTGGAACTCATGTCCTTCAAGATTAGTGCCACATAACAATACACCTTCTGATGTGCAACAGCTGACAGTGGATTTGCCAGAAGAATGATTCTCATTAGTGACTTCCTAAAGTCTGACACTAGTGATACACGCAGCCCTTGGGATGCACAGTATTAGGCAGGATTGATGTTGTGAAGCTGCTGAAGTGAGCTGTAATTTGCACTGATCGTTTGATTGCGTCACAAACACGCACTGAACAGATGGCAGCACACAGCGCATTACAGAGCCATGCCGGCTTTTGGGGAATACATGCCCCCTCTGGCAAACTTCCACAACCACACACGTTACCTGGACAGCACTCCAACATATGAGCAAAGGCATTGGTGCTGGTTGATGCAGCTTTTACCCCAGCAAAAGCAAACATGCAGTTTTGGGGACTAATATTCAGCACACAGTGGAAGGAACAATGTGTCCAGCAGAATGCAGGATAAAGTCCTACAATTGCAACATTTCCGTGAGGGGGGCAGATGCCAGATTAATCTACACCCCCACTCTGACATGAATAGTGGCAGAGTATCTGCATTCTAGTCCCGAACTCATTTTCTCCCCAGACATAGAACAGAAACATAATTAGACGACATTCTTTGCTTTTATGTACAACATTAGCTTGGAGAACACAGTGTTAACGCTTTGTGCTGAGTCTTTTCCTCACAGGTCACAGATAGTCCTGTTCTGCAGGACAAACGTTAAGATGCTGAACTTTTAGGTGTGCCCAGAACTACAGCACAGCACAACCTACATTGCAAACTTTCCCCTTTTTATTTATCTTGTCATCCTTGCTCTTTTATATCAAAGACCAAACCACCTCTACCTGCTGTCAGTTTATATAGGAGTACAGCATCAAAAGACCTTGGACTGCAGGACCTGAAAAATCCCACATGTGCTGGCAGAGTGTAGTTTAAAAAACTGGTACCCTAAATTTGTCATTAACTATAGCTATAAAAATGGTAACAGATTATGCCAAGTGTCCAGTCTGCAAACAAAATTTCAGTATTGCTGCCTTGGACAGTATAGAGAGCACAATAACTGCAGCTTCTTTCAGGGACTGCAAAGTCAAAAAAGCTTCTAAAGCTTCTAGAGCAGACAGTGGCCATAATAAAATGCTGCAGCATGTGCCAGGGCTTACTCCTTTTAGCATGTAGCTTGGTGCACTTGATGTGTGCAGCACTGTAGGTACTTTCTAATGAGAAAGGAAAACCTGTGCTAAAGCCAGAGATAGTTTTGCTTTTGAAATTATAAATATATTAATCCACTTGGGACAAGTATTAATTTTAAGGAATAAACTGAACATTAATGTAGACTCCAAACTCATTGAATCTCTTCTCCTGGTTCATAATTTTTATTATGGTTATGAAAAGTTTGCTCCTGCACCAAATCGTAATTTTTCTGATTTAAAAAGGAAGTTTTAATGTAAGCACATGTATTCTTGCAAAGTGCTGAGTAAGACACCAGGACTCATTTTCTACACGTTAACAAGGGGCAGTGTTGAGGAAGCAGTAGGGATGCCTTTAGAGGCCAGTCAAGTGTCATGTGGGAATTGCTTTTTGAGTGCATTGGAGGAGTCCTAATTGTATTTTAAATTAAATTACTGATAAACCCTAACTCACTCCTAGCTCTTTCCAGGCCTTTTTGAGTTAGTTTCTTGCCTTCTGAACCCTGGCTTGCGTAATCTTTTAACTGCAGTAAAGTTCAGCAGTGCCTCATGAGCCACCTCAAATGAAGCCAAACCGAACTGAGTTTCCCATTGACCTGTTACACAACAACAGTGGTGCTTCCCTGACAGGGAAGAAACTACTCAAGGGTCAAGCCAGGTGAAAACTGAGAGATACATACGTGTAATAATGAGTAACTACTAATGTCTGTTGTTAGCACAGAATTAGCAAATTCTTGCAGTATTCTGAGTTCAGTTCTATCTAAGACGTCTGCTGTAAAACTTGTGTATATTATAACTAGTGTAAATTTTGATGTCTTAATATGCAGTTCAGTAATAAAATCAAATAATTGATCAACTTTCCTGATGACTATCCTTTAAAAATTCTTTATACATTAATAGCTTAGTTATTTTCTTTGGACAAGCCAAAGAATCACCTGTGTTGCTATTTCAAAGATCCATAAAAAGGTAATTTTTTCTAAGTGGAGAACAATTCAAATTCCTGCTGGATTCTTAATACAAAAGGCCATGGCTTCCTTTGGTCACTGATGGAACTAATTTGTTATAAAGATATCCATCTCCTCAGGAAAGGACTCTGCAGTAAAACAGAGAAGGTGGTCTAAGTACCTGCATTATCATTTGAATCAATGAGAAAAGCATTTAAAAATCAGGCTAAACCCTAGAAATCCTACCCAAAAAAGCCACAGGTTAAAGCCACAGGTGGCAAAGATGTTAAGCTGATAAATTTAGGTGGCCTTTATGAAATGAATTGTTGGCCGTATGTTCCACTTCCCATCTGACAAGTGTTCAGCTGCAGCGTTGTGACTCTTGTAGCTTTGTTGGCAGTCTCAGCAGAAAGGCCAAGGGTTGGATGGGTCATGGAGACTGAACTATCCTCTCACCTCTAGAGGTGGTCCCTCCAGGACAGAGATGAGGCACATGGGTGGGGGCAGCGTGGGGGAACTTGCACAGCTGCCGCCCATGCTGTATCTGCTCTGTGGGTAAATAGAGGGCTTCAGCCTCCAGTGGTGTCAATCCAGCACCTTTCACCAGCGCTAAATTAAAAAGAATATAAATAAATACCAAAAAAAAAAAGGAAAAAAAATAAAAAGGATAGAGGTGCATTGGCAGAGCTGCACATGTCATGTCTGTGAAGTACCTTGCTCCAGCCAGTGATACTGGTCTCATTTTAACAAGCATCAAATTCACCCAGTTGAAAAACAAAACAAAAGGAAGAATCACCAAGGAGAAGAACACAGCTGCATTACCACAGGGGAATTTAAGTGTAAGGGCTTTTTCTCATTAGGAACAGCTCCATTTCCAACAGCAGTGTTGTTATAACCAGGACAGTGACTGGCACACTGGGAAACACAGATTGCATCTGGGACCTTACTAGAAGTGAAATCCCATGAGTGGGTAATGTCTGAATGCTGTGCTCACCTAATTTAAAAGTGAACAGAATGGCAGAGAAGAAACGTTGTATCACGGGCTATATAAATATTTTTCAAAGTCATTACTTCTATTCCTGTTTCCCATTTGAAATCTGTCTGGGTCCCATCCCTGGGAGGTGCTGTTGGCTCACCCAGCAGCCCAGACCCTTTGGAGCATCCATCACGTTGGTTTCTAAGCAACGGTGAATAATACCGTAAAGAGGGAAGCTGGTGATGCTTTGCAGTCATCAGGCTCAGAAAGACTGTCACAGCCTGTCACAGCCTGTCACAGTGAGCCTGTCACTGGACTTCTAAAGTGGAAAACAGTGTGAAACAGTACAGCACCAAAGCCTTCAGATCCCCCCAAAGATTCACATGCCAGTTGAGGCACATCCACTTAGGGACGTCTTCCTGACATCATAGCCCTCTCCTCAGTTCCATCTTCCCTCTCTTGTTATTCCAGTTTCACCTGGTTACTGTTTGTCATGATTTTCTTTCCAGTCCTTGGTAATTAGTGCAGCTATTTGCCTTTATTTGAAGATGTTCGCTTCTCACCTTTCTACTCCATCTGATCCCTCAATTAAATCACCTTGCTGCATCTATGTCATAACAACAGCTAGTCAATTAGGAGTTTACTGGAAGATGGAGCAAAAAAGCCCCAAGACTGCTTGAGAGAAAGGGCTCTTCTCCATATTCCCTCTCAATCAGGAGACACAGAATTCCCCTGTATGGAAAAAGGGGTAAGATTTAAATATGAGCCTTTGTCTCTGACTATATCCTGGACACCTTGTTCAGATGCCTGTGAAAAGAAGTGTAGAACCTGCAACTGAGAATCCAAAATGAGAGGAAAAAACTGAAAACCTTGAAGAGAAGTTATGAAAGTCAGGAGATCACACAGAGTGGTTTTGCTAAAGCTGGGGAAGAAAATAATTAGCAATATCAAGACCAGCTACTGTAATACAAAGGCAATATGAGTACCCCCAGAGTCTGCTTTTATATTTTTCCTTTCGTCAAGAATTTCCCAGCAGGGAAGCTCTTCTTTTATCTCCATTATTTAAAATTCATATCTTTCAACATTCATCCTATACATCTACTTTTGTATACATATGTTTCTGCTAAACTGCCTCAAGTCCTTTTTTGTCATAATTTCTTTAAGCTTGTAAAATTATTTCTTTGCCTTTGTCTTCATGATCTGTCTTTTAAGTACTATACTGAGGACTATTCTTGTTTTCCTCTAGACTGCCTGCCACAATTTGGTGGTGGAACAATGGAAATCATGATGAAATTCAACTGCCTAAAACCAGCATGTATTAGAGATAAATTCAAAATCCAGATGAAAAAAAAGCTTAAATGGAGAATTAAACCATTTGTAAAGAAAAAGTATTGAAGAGGTATTTACATATCCAAAAGAGAAACAGTGTTGCATGTCACTGTAGGTGGTGTTTCACCTGTAAGTCATCAAGGTTGCCAGGTTTAGGGAACACCTGCAGGTGCCCCCCATCAGGGCGTGTCCATGCTTACCTCGAGCACTGGAAGGGGCAGAGTTAATCATCTGGGATGGTGCCGAGTGGGTGGAGCTCAGGCTGGAGGTAGAAGGACTAGCCTGGGATGAGGATAAAACAGAGACATTGGTGACCGAGCCTTGGTACCTGGGCTTAGGATAAACAAGCTGCAGGAGGCAGAGAAACCATCGAGAGAGACCTGAGCACATCAGTGCCTTAGGGATTTACCTGTCTTGGATGAGCCAGGGCAGCCTCTGCCCAGCCACTGTTAACCTGCACTCAGGACTGCGGAACTTGTTCTACCTCCCCAAATCAAGAGCAACACTAACTGCACATGTTCAGTGGGGCAGGTAAACAAAATGGGACAAAAATCTCACTTTCTGAAAGTAGCAGGATGACCTTGGACTGCAGTACCACAGTCACTGTACAAACACAGGAGATTTCTTCCCGAAGTTAATCTAGTGAGTTCCTGTCATATTTCTTGAACAATGTTAGATTCCTATTCTGTTATTTGAAAAAAAATATCACAGACAGATCCAAGCATGTGCACAGGTAATGTGTACTGCTCCTAAGCAAAACCCTCTGGAACATGTTCCAGCCACCGCTCCTGGCTGTGCTGGAGCTGTACCTGCATGTGGTACATATCCTCAGCAGTCTCCCCCACAGAGCTGTCTGTCAGGATAACCAGGTTTCCTGTTTCACTGGAGGTGTGTGATGACAGAGAGGATGAGGAGTGTCGGACTGAACCAAGCATGTTCAGTGGGCTGGAAAAAAACCAGACAGAGAAGGGCATAATTATTTTTTAAACCTGCTTGTGGAGCCTGATTTTTTTCCAAACTAGTAAGTACCTGCAGTTATGTGCTGCTTTAGGTCACCTCTAGATGTCAAAGACTTTTGAAAAGACCAAATAAGCTCAAACAAATCCATAAATGTGGGTAAATATGAAAGAGGTGACAAGAAGATTACAGGTAAAACAGAATAGTACATAGGATGTTGAATTTCAGAACCCCAACCCAGGGTAATGTCACACCATGACCTTGGATGCATATTTGTTTTGTTTATGACAGAACACACTGAAACCACTCTTATTTTTAATGCTAAGATGAGTGGGAGCAGCTTAGAAAAAACATTCCAAAGGAATCCAAGCACAAGACACACAGGTCAAAATCCAGTTTTCCTTATTGCATGCATTGGGCCTCAGCATTACAGTTGAAGGCAATTTTGTAGCTGACAGTAAATTAATACAGCCCAGCTGGTGTGCAGGCTGTACCCTGATCTCCCTCAGGGAATGAACTTTTCTTTGTCACTCTGAACCACACACACAAATACATTGTACACTGCAGCATTTCCCTAGTTTGTCCTAAAAACTAAAAAAGCCTTTATAAAGTGAGGAATTTTGAGGAAAAAAAATGTTATCACCCAGACACTGTTTATCAACTGCTAAGCCATGGGAGCAGTATAAGTTACTCAGTTTTAGTAGCATAAAGAATGTCACCATCCTGGATTCATGGAACAACTTTCCACAGCTTTTTATGCCAGCCTTTAAAACCAGCTAAAATATAGTGACCCAATAAGAAAAATAAACACAGAAGAGCAATTAGCATTTTCAAATAAGCAATGTTGGCTGGATATAAAAACCACTATTTTGTCCTTGTAATGCCAATTTTTATTCTCTGTCATTATCTCAAATTTAATATACGGGCATTCAGTTTGAAAAAGCACCATAGGGTCATTTTTTGATGTACTGATCAAAACACCATGGCAGACTTTCTTGTATTTGGCTTCTGATTTGGTCAGAATCATAAAAATAATGATGTTAACAATTTTGATCCTTCAAAATGGGTACATATTGAGTTGTGTTCTAAAACAAGACTTGCAATTTTCCTTTTATGATAGATAAGGACCCAGTTATTTGCTGTTGGTGCAACAGAAGTAGGAGAAGTTGGGATCTCTGAAGTTAGATTGAGTCTGGAGAACTGAGTGGCCGATCTGTGTTTCTGCCTCTACAGTAAGTAAAGTGATGGAGTCACACCTGGAGGTGTTCAGCATTTGCTGCAAGTTGGATTTCTGAACTTTCTTATTCCAATTGTCCAATTTCAATAATCAGCAATGAATGAAGACAAAAGACACTTTTGCCTAAACTCATGCTGCCCCTCCTGCAGTACTGCTAAGCACTCCTCAGATGCTGGAACCTTGGTGGAACAGCATGCAGAGCCCCTGGATGTCTGGGAGGAAGAGGGGGTTACCTGTGGCGATGCAGCAGCTTGATGCTCTCTGGGCTCATGGGGCCGTGGGACACCAGCACATTGCTGCGGGGGGTGCTGGAGCCAGAACAGGCCGGGCTCAGCTTATCCAAACCAGGCAACTCCTGCAGAGGAAACACACTTCAGCTAAGTCACTCATGGAAAACTGCAAGTTTTCTTCATTCCTGCTAATTCCAGTTATGGTACTTCTTATGAAGAGAATATCCAACACCTCCTAGTAATCTTCCTCTGTCTTACATAATTTTCTGCCATGTGAAATAGCAACTGAAAATTAAGCTTTACAATTGCTCTGCGATACAACAAAGAACATACATACAAATATTAACAATTCTTGCTGAAAGGCCAAGTTAACATATTTTCTACAACTGCCTTCTTGCTCAAAAATCAAGAATTCCATTGGTAATTTGGCAGTCCATTCAATCAATGCTGTATCAGCCCAGTTCTTTTGTGAACCTTACTGCAACTGACAGATGTTCAATCATGTAATTCAAAAATGGAAAAGTGACTGTTGGCTTACATGGTACAGACTGGATCGCATCATCTGGAACTGATCTATCAGTTTCTTATGCAGGGGACGCATTTCGGGGTGTACAAATTTCTCATGGACTGCCAGACCCACTCCTAGGACATGTACCTGTGAAAAAGAAAATGCAACATCAGAAACCCAAATAAATTGTGTCTAAGAGAGAGAACAGAAGCCTGTCCTGCAGTTCTGGCAATGTGCAAGGAATATGCCACTGTCCACTAAAAGACTGCTGGTAATTAAGCAAGCCTTGGAGTCCTGGCAAGTTCATACTATTCCAACAAGTATTTAAGTGTAAGACAAGTACATCTGTGTCATGTTGCATTGCTTTTCTTAGGAGATAACTGCAAAAAAAAAAGTACCAGCTAGGTTCTCTCAGCAGAGTGACCAGCATTATGCCCTCACACAGATAATGCCCTGTGACAAAAACACCTCCCACTGCCAGGGACGGGGTCTGAGCTGCCATCAGAGACTTCTAAAAGGAGTTTCTGATAATTGAGACAAACAGCAGCAGTGTGGCACACGCAGTCACTCCTCCTGTTCCTCATTAGTTACTTCTAAAGGTCACTTTTTCAAAGGTCAAACATATAATATTAATGATTGAATGAGATTATATAAGGTCTCAGATGAAAGAAAATAGCAGTGATAGAGGCTCAAGATGTATGTAATTCCCTACATGATCCAAAGTCTGTACAAACAATAACTAATTAATCTTCCAACATCTCCTGAGGATTGAAGGGAGATAAGCATTATTTTACAGTTGGGAATCTGAAATGCAATTCAGTGATTTGTTGAAGAACAAGCCTAGTAGCTCTATTCAGATTTGGGCACATTGTTTAATGGGGTATATCTTTCCAAACTTTCAGTTAAGAGGGATGTGATTATCTGATTTCATTCCCATCAAAGCATCCCACAGCTTTATCTACCGAGATGTTTCAAGGAGACGCTATGGAAAAATAAAACTGCAGATAATATAAATAGGCATTAAGTTTTCATATGTGGCTCTGCCACTTTAATCTCAAGCCTGACCTGTCCTGCCTCCGATTATCTTTGAAATCTGCTAGTTTAGTTCAAAATGCCAAAAATGAATGGCAGGATTTAAATGCAGCAAGATGTCTGTTAGATAATAAATGTAGAAAATAAAATTAATGCACTTTCAGCTGAGCTTCACCTCATATCCCATAAGGTGAGTGACTTGTCATAATCACCTTGCCCACTTCCCTCTTGTTTTTTGTTTGAATGCATTTAGGTCTCCTGTACCAAAAATCTTTGCTTCTGAATGAATCAGTTGGATCTGATGTTTAGACTGACTGCTGATGAATCCAGACAATGTAGCAATGTTCTTCTGCACCTGAAAAATAGTACCTGTTCCTGCATGAGTTCCTTGAGCTGGGTGATCTTCTCTGCGTCTCCAGGGTGCTTTGTGATGTAATCCTTATCAAAAAAGGCCTGCAGGAAGAGGAAAAAAAAAGTGCCTTTTGCTTATGGGAAGGTGTTTAATCATAACTTGGAGTCAAAGGATGAAAGGAAAAGGTCCAAAAATCTTAGGAAAACAAAAAATATATTAAGGTAACAGCAGAGCTTAATTTTATTGTTTTCTAGCACTCTGGGATGCAGAGAAAATGGGCTTGGCAGCTGAAACGATTCTGTTGAATCATGACTCTGACCAAGTTTCCCCCTGTGACAGTGATGAGCAATACCACTAAGCCTTGTATCTTCCAGTTATTTGAATTTTATAGCTTCCTTCACATAACTGCCTAAAGCTAAAGGAATTTAGTGAGTAAATTGGCAACTAATGTAAAGCCTGAAGAACATTCTCTCCATGGTTCTGTTGCGAAGACACATCCCAAACCCCTGAACCACTGCTACAATTTTTCAGTATTTTACCCTAAACCTACCTTTTGCAACGCTCAGTTTAAGTAACAGCTTGCCAGAGATTATGCTGGATAACATATTGTATTTAACATAATTTTAGTTCTACAGCAAGTCTGAAATTAGCCCATCAGCAAAGATAATGGTTCAGTAGCATGAATTAGTGTTTTTTCCTGATTCCAGCCCTAATCAGTTACCACCAGTCCCAAGCCTCTATTGCAAAATAAATGTATAATGTAAGCAGTATTATAAAAAGCTGCTTCACTGTTTTACCTGCAAGGGAGGACTTCCAGGTAAGCCAAGTCATCTTTGAGAAATCCCACTGTTACCTGTACCTATTTCCATGTGAGATCCCAGCTCCACCCCTGGAGCCTCCTTGCATGTGGCTATGCAAGCACTGATGCAGGATAACCAAGTAGGGGGTGTAACCCCATCTTTAGATAATGCACATGAGAATTCCTTATCTTATTAAGCCATACTGTAATTGAAACAGAAGTGCAAATAAAACTGAGGAAGGGTGATACTCAGTGGGAAGCAGAGCCCGGCTCACCTCCTGGTACCGCGCAATTCCCCCGTTAACGGCGGCATCAATCACTCCATTCAGACACATGCTGAGAAGATTAATGTTGCCATGCATTTGTTTATGCTGGTACTGGCTTATCAGTGTCCTCAGCTCCTGGTTTTTGTTCTCAACCACTTGAATGGCATTTTCCAAAGGACTTACTTCAACCTCAAAGGCAATAAAATATACTTTAATTCCGTGGACACTTCACTGAGATTTATTATCTTCCTTGTAATAAAATGGTACTTCAGGATTGTTCAGTGAGCTCCCTTCGCTTTTACTGCTTTGTAGGAAATTAGCTACATTAACAAACTCCACTGTTGGCAGTGCTGGATTTCAGGTCACTCAGTTGCAATAATAGATGTCTTTCTATATACCGAAGACATGGCAGCAATGTAATTATTCCATCCTTTTGGCACTGTCTCCATTATACTATTACCTAATACAATTCCCCTGGTTACATTCAGCCATTATTTAGATGAAGTGCTAGAAAAAGGATGTATTTAACCCTTGGTAAACACCATTTTAAACTGCAAGATTTCAGTCCAACAAGTTTTAAGCTGCCTGTCCCATGTTCTCATCATTTCAACCCCCAATTACAGGAATTATGAATGTTACCAGTTCTCTTCTCTCCACTTCAAACCAGCGAGAGATCCCAGGCAAGCTGTGAGTCAGGGTCAGAGTGGTGCGTTCAATCCACAAGCTCTGCAAGGAGTAATTGAGGCTGTGAGGAGCAGTGAATCACAACCACATCCTCTGTACTCTTACTACAAGTGCGAAGGGGGCAAGGCTCAGAAAAGAATGCATTAACCTCCCGAGCATTAATTCTGTAGAAGGTCTTCCTGAAAGTCACTTAAACAACAAACCAGGAATTCAGTATGCTTGAAACAACACATTCAACATTTCTATTAATTTTTAAAACTTGTCCAATTACCAGTTGTGTCATGGGACCCAAAAAGACATTGTAGACCTGTGTGTCAGTAATAAAAAAAAAGTCCAGCCAAACAAACAGCGTCTCCTGGCACTAAAATAACTCACCTGTAAACTGAACAATGTTTTAAGCAGGTCAGAACTCAACAATATTCAGTCAGACCATGGATTTAACCTGTTACTTGAGTTACTGTAGTATCTTTGGCTATCAAATCAGGATTACCTAAAAGGCTCTATCAGCATAAAATAACAAGACAGTATTCACCTTGAAGAGATGAACACTTAAACATGGCTTATTTGCTACTTCTACCTTGAATTCGTTCTCCTTGTCCTTGGGGCCCTTGTGGAAGGGTCTGTCATAGCGGAACTTGCGGATGTTGTTGACGCGGTAAAAGCTCTTGATGCGATCAGGGACACGGTCCATTTGCAGCACGTCTATATTGTCTGGGATGGGAGTCACTGCATAGATCTGCAAATCTGGTAATTGTGCAGTCAAAGAAAGCTTTATCCATGTGTTAGGAAAGACAAAAAGGAAGCAGCAACCCACACAGGAGGCTCCATTTGCTGACAGTGACATTACGGTTCAAATCCCGCACAGTATCCACGCTGTTCTCTCAGAAGTCAAATAGTGTGGGTTCCATGACTGAGCTCTTCAAAGTCCCTGCAGTCCCCTTGAATGTGATGTGGTTCAGTCCTTAAATGCACTGAGCATTGTACTGGGTCTGCCAAATCCCAGTGCAGGTGACCAGTGAGAAGAATAAGATTCAAAGCCTCAGGTATAAAAAGGTTCAACAGTTTTAAAGAAAGGGAAATTGCAAAAAAGTGAAATACTGATGTAAGAAAAATTAGCAGAATGGAAAACAATGCTTTGGAACTAGTGTCTGTTCCCAACAAAATACTGGCCAAGAGAAGGTACCAGGAATACTCCTAAGGACACACACTGTGCCTGATGCCAGTGCTGTTGGTAAAACATTAAAACATGGATATGACCAAGCACAGCCTGGTCCCTTCTACATGGAACATGACCTGCATTACTCCCTGAATAAAAAATCACTGCTCTCTCCAACACCACGTCCCACAACAAACCAGTTACTGTCTGCTGCAGACAGGGTCTGGTTTGTCCACATCCAGCTCTACCTCTGTGCTCTGCCCCAGCTCCAGGGAGGGTTTGCCCTTTCACAGAAGGATACACTGGGCATCACACTGCAATATGGAGTCATCGGGGTGGTTTGGGTGCTGCATTGCGATGGCTTGGGGGAACTCGCTCAGCATCCTCTGCTGGAAGGCTTCCAGCCTCTCATAGTCGTGTCCCCGACACACATATTCTTTGTTCTGCAAGAGGGACAAGCATAAATTAGTGTCCTTAAAAGTTAAATTCTATTGACTTCTATCTCACTTCAAATGTTTCTTCAAAACGAACGATAAATGACAGTGGCAATATGCTAACGTGAGAGTCGATGTATTTTATCCCTTCCTTTTTCTTTACAACGTATTTCATGAAGAAGTGATGAATGAGGAGACTATTCCACTGATCTCTGAACAGCTCAATGCCTCTGATTCAGGCACACCCAGCATTCAGTCCTGTGGTCCCTTCTTACCTGCTTTTCAGAAAAGGCACTATTTTTAATTAGACTATACTGAAACGTATCAACTGAAACTTAAGTCACCAGCTTGGCTGTTCTATGCTGGGAAAGCTGCTGTCAAATACTATTTATACCAGATGGATAAAAGTCCTGAGGTTCTGGTAGAACAGAGGGAGATATATGTTTATCATTTTATCAGTTCCCCTTAGAGAGAAGTTGCAACAAACTATTCACAAAAATCACTGTTTAATCACTGCTGTATTATCACAGCCATACAACCCAGCCCTGATGGTGATGAACAATACATGCTCAGGACTCCCCTGTCAATGGTACAGTAATACAGAAAAGCTTTACCAAGAATTCTCAGTGGCCACTTAACAAATTCCCCTTCAGCCCTAAAAGCACTTTCCTCTTGATGAACAAAATTTCATTTCTGCTAATAATGGAAAGCTGCATTTAGATTACTCTTGAGGCATTAAACCACTTGTGCAGAGTTCTTGGATGCTTTTTGAGCTATCTCTTAACTCTGAACAGCACAACACAGGATTTCTAAATTCCTCAGTGTCAGGAAGATTGTATTCCAGTGTCTTAACCCTCACAAACTACAGTTTTCATCAGTATTAATATCTACTAGTGCAAGGACAATCAAAGCAGGCAAATTCTCTAATTTTGGTAGTTTAAACTCTCATACATATAATAACTAGAAGAACAGGGAGGGTTTTCACCTCCCTAAAAATATTAAAAATTTAATAAACAAGAACAGCCTTTTATTTCTTGCATTTAGAGGCTGCAGTATATTGAAGAATGTGTTTTTAATTGTTCTGGAAAAGGGATGTGGCCAAGCAGTTCTTGATCTTGGTAGCAAAATAGAAGGGAAAGTAGCAAAACCAGATCATAAAACACAGCCAAGGAGTTCAGTTATGTTTGGCTTTGCATTTCAACTTTATGGAAAGGATCTCCTGTTCCGGCTGTGACATGTGTCACTTTGTATGCATCAGTCACAGCAACCATTGGACTGGGAGAAGAATCACATGATGAATCCTGACAGTTCAGTCTGTAATTCTCCAACTTTGCAGCTATTATTAAATTTGGAGTGAGCCCATGTTTGAAGGTGAATCTCTTCATGACACTTACTGCTTTCTCTGTTTTAGCTTTTGATTGCAGCAATCTAGAAAACTGTAAGCCTATAAATAAAGTTATTGTGATTCTAAAAATAATGCTCTGAAAATATCTCAAAGCTGAATTTAATAAGACTTCAGACAGATGCCAGCACAAGATCTCAAAACACGGCTTGTCAGGCCTTACTTGAACTTCTGGTAGATGGAAGATATGGACAGTTTTAATTTAAATTTACTTATGTAGAAAGGCTAGAAATAGATGCAGAATTCATAGAAATGTGAATAATGACTTTTCTAGACAAAGGGTCTTCAAAAATCAAAGATATAGAAAGAAGTGGTTATTTTCTGTCTTAAGCTATACAGCAATAGAAAAATACATGAGAAAAGGGCTTGGAGTTACTGGATCACTTTAAATCACTCCCGTATCCATTTGAAGATTTTAAATCCATGTAAATCTTTTTCTTCTCTAGAATAGCTGCTTCCAATCTCTTTACAGTGTGATCCATGCTGATGTGACTGCTAATGGGCTTAGTCTGTGCTCCACAATGTGTGTGCTGTATGGATCATTAGGGAGAGAAAGGAGGAGGATGACTTTTAATGAGATTGCTACATTAGTAATCTGCTATCAGAGGTACTGCTACCAAATATAATTGCAGAATTAACAAGGATTATAATTATGTACGCTCGTGTTCGCTGGTTAATTTCTCCAGCCAAGGATCCACGTTGTTACAGCACTTTGAAAAGAGTCAGGGCTGAGCACAGGAAGATTAAGCAGTGTCAAACACCTTGGCCATGCAGGATCCCAGGTAAAAGTGAGGATCCAGACGATAAAAAGATAAGCTCCAGTAACTGACAGTGCTTCAGATACTAGGAATGCTTGTGTGCCATGATGTCTGTGTAGTCACTCACTTGCTGAAACATTTGTTGTTAGATATAAAAACCAGGAATTGTCAGTTTTCTCTGGAGATCTTCATGGGGCAGCTCTGGTTTCACACTGCAGCACCTATCCTTTCTTTGGATTCCTGTGCAGGGGTCTTCTACACACAGCTTCAGGCTGCTGCATTCTAAATTCTGTGAGGAGCAGCTGAAGGAGGAGGGGCTCAGACTGGAGAAAAGGAGGCTCAGGAGGATCCTTCTCACCCTCTACAACTCTCTGACAGGAAGTGGTAGCCAGGTGGGGATTGGGCTCTGCTCCCAGGGAACAAGGGGCAGGAGGAGAAGAAACTGCCTCAAGCTGCACTAGGGGACATTCAGGCCAGACATCAGGAAGAATTTCTTTGTGGAAAGGGTTGTCAGGCATTGGAAGGGGCTGCCCAGGGGGTGATGAAGTCACCATCCCTGGAGGTGTTAAGAAACAACTGGACATAGCACTTGGTGCCATGGTCTGGCTGACAAGGTCAAAGGTTGGATTGATCATCTTGGAGGTCTTTTCCAACCTAAATGATTCTGTGATTCTCTGATTCTGGCACTGTTCAACATGAAACCACCACCCTTTATGCACTGGTATTTCTTCTTCTTGACTAATGTCAACTTGCCTTTATTACCCCTTCCTGTAATTTATTTTTTACTTTATTACCCCTGCCTGTGTTTCTACTGAAAGACTATAATTAAACCCCAATGCTGAAATCCTTGTCAAAAATACCAACAGACAACTTAATAATCAGAAGGGAGCATAAGAGGGCAGCTCTCAAAATGGCTTGGCTTTGTATGGCTTCATCCTGTGTACCTTGACTGGTGCCACTTCTTGTCAAACCACTCCTTCAAAGAGAACACAAACCATGCACCTCAAGTCCTTGAAAGCTTCCAGTTACCTTGTCCTGTCACATTCAATGGCATCTGCCATCAATTTGCAGGCAGCTCTTGGAGCACTTGTCAGATTATATTCCTTCCTTGCTCTAAACTAGCAACAAGACATTGTATAAATAAATACCCATTTAAAGTTTGATTCCTCATTAGGAAAAGAAGAAAATTTCACTTTTTAAATACACTAGCAGACAATGAGCTCCAAGTGAGGATGTGTCCAAAGAACCTGTTTGGCTTTTGTTGAAGAGAGGAAATTTTCACTTGCACATAGAATAAGAGTCATCAGGCTGGGATTAGAATTCTGTCAAGTGAGACTTTTTATAAAGTATGATAATTTGAGATGATGAAAATTAGTTGTAATGACCCAACATTGCTGCAATACAGCATTTTGCTTAATATAGAGGCAGTTTGTGCTGCATCTGCAGATCATCAAAAATTCACAGTGGCGTGAGTCAAATTTCTGATCTCTGTTCCCAAGAACATTCCCAGTAGACCGTGTCCTTCAGTTCAGCCAGAAAACTGTTTTTATTTGTGCAGGCATAAAAAAATATGCTGAATAGTAAACATTATATCTCCAAAAACAAAAATACAAAGCCTTAACAGCTACTCTGAGCCTGCACTTTGTCACATCCTGTATAAGTTTGGCTTACCCGCAGGAAAAATGGGAATTTTCGACCATAAAAACCAACTCTGAAAAACTCCGGTTCTAAGCGCTGCTGTTCCATGATATTGTCATAATAGGTAGCTTCCATTTTCTGTGGGGGAAAGAGATAGCTGCTATCAGACCCTTAAAGCTGCACTTGAAACATTAACATCTCAAGACTTATTAAAATATCACATTACTCTTTTAGCCCCACGATTTTTTATGAGAAGACCAAAATTCTGTTAAAGGTAAAAATTATTAATTAAACCAGTCTACATGGTGGAAAATACTAGAATATCACCATACTCATTTTACATTTTGGAAGATGACATATTAATTTTTCCTGGTTTATGTTATTTTAAATTAAACAGGTCTTGCATGTAATTTTCTTTGTATTGCAGAATTAATGGCAAAGCTGAGATTAAGATCCACGTTGCCTGGCTCACAGTATCCTATTCTCTCCTACAGATCAAAATCCATACCACTGCCTGGAAAATTACATCTAATTGGGTTTGCCTTAATTGAGTTGAGTGGCATGAAAAAGGATAAAACAAAATTAAATCTACAGCTCTGTGCACCAGAAGGCTTAACATGGAAGAAAAAGGTGGTTGGGAAGAGGAAAAGGACTTTTTTCTAGATCCAATAAGCAGTTTTGTGTAATTGTGCCAACAAAGATGAAGAGTGGGATTTCCAGACCCTTTGGCAAACTGAACCTCAGTTGAAAGGCTCACAGGAATTTCACTGTAGCTTCAAGGAGAAGAACCAGTTTGACACCATTGCTTCCACTGCAAGGAACCCTAACTTGCAATATTGTACCCTGGTTTGTGGTCAGGTCCCACAAACATTAACTCCCTTTCCAGGAAGGAGAAGGTCCCAAAGTCATTGCAGGAAGCATCAAGGAATGTGGTGGTGATGTGAATGGTATAGAGAGTGCACAGCCAAGCTGGTCATGTGCTCTCTTTGGGGCTTATTTGGAGAAAACAGGTTCTTCAGAAGTGCAGTTTATCAGACCTTGTTAGACAGGTGTCTTCAGATAAAAATAAACTGGACTTTTTAGAAAGAGAATTTAAACCACTGTGTATATCCATGCAGCATAAATCTCAAATTTGGATACATGTATGCTATCCCAGGGGTCAGGAGGAGATGGATTATTTTCACATTCAGAAAGTTTTTAAATAACAACAGGAACTTCATATTTTTCTGATTAAAGCATGATGCTGCAAATGTGCCCAGATTTCATCACGTGTTTGGTTGTACCAGAGGACCAGATCCCTGTAAACTGGTAATGCCATAAACATTTGTCTTCTTCATTCTCTCTCTCTCATTCATCTTATCTCACTGAGGCACAAGCTGTCCTTGATTCTTTTGGAATTAAAAGGAAATATGTATTAAAAAATAGAATATTTTATGCAAAAATTTATGTAAATATGCCGTTGCAATAGCAAGCCCAGCTCCTGTGTGTGTGTGCTGTTTTCATATACTCACAGGATTTTACTGCTACCAGACTTTGGAATTATTTCAGTGGACCTACAAAGTCATCAATATGAATCAATGGCAAGGAGTCTTAGTGAATGCACGGAGCTCTACAAGGAATGTGATTATTTTTTAAATTCAGAATGCTCTGACAGGAGAGCAAAATGCTGTGGGGAATGAAGTAAGAGTCTGCAAGGAGAGAAGATGCTGCCACTTACCCGGATCCAGCTGAGGCTCTGGTAGTCATAGAGGCTCTCGTACTGGATGGCCAGTTCTCGGCACAGCGGGATGCCGAACTCCCAGCTCTGCGGGGCCAAAGCAAATCACACTCACAGCAAACACAATGCTACTGCCAGCTCAGCTGAGAGCAATATGGAAACTCACTTCTGGGAATTCATTTGGTATGAAATGGCAGAGATTAGATGTGAAAATGCAATGTGGTGAAACCATTTCCATTAAATAGCAGATCAATTCCTTCTAAAAGATGGGAACAGAGGCATATGTTCCGTGGATATTACACACACATACTGCTTGTTCTGACAGTTCATTTATGAGACTGGGAACTTATCTGAAGAAAGATAATACAACTAACAATTTTTCTTCGTGCTAGACACCCCTTCAACCCACTCCCAACAGCTCCTTTGCTTCCTGCACTAGAACTCCCTGGAGTACAGAGTTAGGGCTTGGCTCCCCAGCAAAGTGCTCCCCTTCCCAGGCTGCTCCTTCCCACTGAAAGCACAAACTGTCAGGCAGTGGGAACACTCCAATACACATAACATCCTCAGAAGTGACCTGCATTACTGCAGTGAATCAGTATCCATATTCAGAAGGCCACACTCTTTTCTTCAGCTCCCAGTCCCACACAATGGAACTCTCCTAGCACACCATACTCATCATCCCAGAGGTCAGGAGGGACAGAAACCCACTGTCGGCACACCCACACTGAGAGAAAAGCTCTCCTGTTACCTCAAGTGGCTTTTTGGAGAGCTCCTTTTACATTGAAATCTCCTCTTCCATTACCTTTTACCTGTGCACACTGGAAGCCTTTTGGGGGAGTGGCTGTTTCTTACCATGCTTATGGTAAAGGATTTAGAACACTAAGGTCTCAGTTGAACCTTTATTGGATTAAGTTTTGTTATGCATTACGGGCTAATTTGCCAGTTGTTTTACATGGGACTCTGCTGTAATTTGAAAACAAAATTGATGTGTGAGTTAGACTATCACCTTAAGTTTTAAGAATATTAATAGCAATATTGTAAATTCTTGGAAACAGTCACTAACAGCAATTATGTAAAATATTAGCACTTAATATGGAAACAGTTTTTCTGGTTACATGTACCTTCACATAAAAAAGTGAATCTTTACTGATTGATTTAATTTATGAGGCAGTTTACAGTGTTTCCCTTTAAGCCCACGCTTGTAGTGTCTGTTCTCTCCTTACTACCATGTTCTTACTACAGCTCTTTAGCTTCATTTATTTACAAAAGCTTCAATAAAAACTTGCTAAATAAAATATTGTACCAGAATCAATTTGAATATTCTGATAGTATTTGTAGTTTGGGAGACTGGGAGGCCTGAGATTTATTTAGATCAAAGCAATAGACATAACAGGAAAGGAACTGAAAGACCAGTTTCTTGACTACTCTGAATATTAGTGAGGTATTTATGATCTTAAATTAACAGGATTTTTGCTGTGGGTTGTCAAAATCCATGACACACAAACTGATCCACTGAACTGAGATCAACCATAGTCTGTTAAGTGTTTGTATTTGCAAACTCAAACACCACTGCATTTTTTCTGGTTGGAGCACATTCTTTACAGAGATACTATACATGGATGTTCAGTCCTCAGCTGAACTATGTTCACTTCTAAAACATCTAGCCAGGAATAAATGGCTTTTTTTCCCACAGAGAGTGTGAGCAGCCTTACTTCCAAATGGGATGCTGTGACCAAAGCCTACCTAACTCTCTAATCTCTCTTCTGGACAGAAACAGAAATCTCACCGGCTGTTTTCCCTCCAGGTGATCTGAGGGATGTAACCTTTTCATGCTCCTTTTCTGATGTCAATTAAATTAACAACATGTAACCACATCTGATTTCTCTATATATTACCTCTTCTACTTGTACCTTGATACCATTCCTGTCATCCTAACTTAGGCTCTCTCTTTCTTTCAGTTATCACAACAAGAAATTCCACTGTGCTACTTGAGTATTCTGCAGATACAAGATGAGATAGAGAAGTGAAGAAAAACAACATACAGGTAACTTCCTAAAGAGAAAATGATTTGTAGATATTTGAAAGGAAAAGGAATGAGTGCATATCCAAGTCACTGGAGCTTCAGTTTTAAAATCTGTGATGCTAACAAGTAACATCTTCACAGTACAGATAATTAATATGTAATTCCAAGTGACATGCAAGTGTCACTTCCCTCTTCAAGTAACTTCTTGATGTCTCCACTGGTAATTTTCCTCATTAGTACTTTCTGTTTTGCTGACCTGTGATGTGTCTGCATGTTGTGTATTACTTGAAAGCCACATTCATAGGGCATTTATTGTAGCTTTCTCCTATGGCACCAGCAACTCTCAGCTGACTGCACACAAGGGGGCACAGGTAGAGACAATCAACCCTTCTGAATGCCAGCCCTTATTTACTCACATCCCAATGGGCAGATTTCTTTTGGAAATGATTCCCATGAGGGTACACAAGAGAAATGATTTCAAGTGTTGGGTATGGAGCACATGATCAAAAACTAAGTGCTTTGGGAATGCTGCTTTGGGTCTCTGTGTGCACTTGGCTGCACTAGGGAGAATAGACCCTGCAGTGCCATGGTGGGAGCTGCTCACAATTGTCAGTTAATACATCCAGCAGTGAACTGGACAGAAAAGGGCTGTGTAGCTTTAGAGCTATTGCTGTGCAGAAACACGATCAGTTGGGTTCAAACTGTTCCATTCATGGATGTCTTCAGCTAGAGAACTTTTGAGTTTCAACAGTCAGAATTGTAACTGAGGGTTAAAAATATCTTCAATTTAAGTTATGTACTTGCACCCACTGCCAGCTGAGCCACAAACCAATTCACAGCATAGCAGAAATCAGCAGGAAGGGGCACATGACCAGTGAAGGCTAAAAGGGCTTTGGAACACCATGTTCCTTCCCAGCACAGGGCTGCTGCTGATGCTGCTGAGGGTTGGAGTCAGTTCTGCACCCACTGCAGCATCCCAGGCCTGCCACGGGCTTTGCCACTGGCATGTCACAAGACACCCTTGTGGGCAGTTTTCCTCCCATTCCTGTCCTGAGAAAATTCTCCTATAGACAAATGCAGAATTTTTACAGCCTTTACACTCTGCCTTGACACCCTCACTTGGTGGAAGAGGCCAGGAGCAGCATGAGAAATGGAACTCTGGAAATGCAACTGAAGGACAACAAATCCTGCACTGAAGAACCTGAGGAGGGACCATCTCAGGATAGTGCAGAAAGAAGCTGTCAGACACAAGTAGAGGGGAGCAGGTTTCTTCCATTCCCTGAGCTGCTCCCTGTCACACAAGAAGAGCGCTGAAAAGGAGGATTTGGCTTCTCAGCATCTTTCACTTCCATAGTCTGAGTGACATACACACTGCTTAAGTGGATTATTTAATCACTCAGCTACCATTTGTAATAAAGGAGGATTAAAACACAAATCAAGTAACTCCAAAAACATCCAGTGGGGAGAAAACCTCAAGAGTTTAACACTCTATAATCTGTTAGGAGTTTTATAGCCTAATTACATCAGTCAATTTTTACTCTACTTCACTGTGTATATGGATTCCCTGTTGTTGTCAAAAACAAAGGCTCACTCGTTTTCCATAGTGCCTCTATCATCTTTGTCTAGTCAGACAGTACAGTACTGCAATATTTGCACAAACAGTTATTTGTTTTTAAGTGCAGTCTGAAAACCCCTGAAAATTTCTGAAATGAGAGAACCATATGCAGTGTTATCACAAAAGAGCAACTCGGGCAGACACACACACACAACAAAAAAAAAATCTAAATCACTTCCTCATAAATGGGCCATTTCTTCCTTCACTCAGGAATCTGACTTCCTTTTGCAGTTTCTTTAAAAAATGTTTCTGCCATATGCAACTCCTATTACCAGGACTAGGAATGAATTATCTGGAATGGCAGCCCCATAAGAACCAACTCACATTTGTATTTAATGCCACTGTCATTGGCAAAAACAAAGCACACATACAGATATTATCTCCCAAGAACATAAGCTGTAGGAATTTTCCTAGAGAAGGGAAAAATTTGAAAATACTCCAAAAGATAATGTCACTTTTAAGGTTCACCTCTGAAATGTTCCCAAAACACCAAGACACAAAGGACTAAAACATCTACTTCTGCAGTAATTGAAAAAAAATATTATTAACTGTAGAAAACCCATACTCAATATATGAAATTGAAATGGATTGATTTTCTTCTTGTGCAGTGGATGGAATTGCACTTTAATTGAAAATCACTTTAAAATAAGTGACACTGAAAGGACTTAAATCTTTTTCAATAAAGAGACCCCTGTAGCATTTGCCTGCCATTTCCATGTGTAGGCTAAGCAGAAAACAAGTTTTCAAGTGAGTCATAGCACAGCAGTTTGCATAGACAGCTACAAAATGCAATCTGACCCCCCAAAAGCTGAGAAACAGCACTCTTCCACATCAGCTGATCCAAGGCTTGGTTTAAAGGTTTAAAAATACTCTGGTGTTTGTCCTGTTGGCCTCCCTAAACCATTCCAAATGCCATACATAGTGAAATACCTTTTCTCATCTGTTATTTTT
>VZRH01000653.1:686230-753046 GCA_013397555.1 Urocynchramus pylzowi | reverse complement strand
AATACCTTTTTTTTTTTTTTTTTTTTTTTTTTTTTTTTTTTTTTGTCCAGAGAGCCAATTTCTCATGTTATAAACCCTTTTGACACAAATTTACTTCCAGACTACTGAACTGAGATGATGGCTTGCAAGCCCTAAGTCAGTCAGGAAAAGGGAAGGAAGCTGCTGGAAGAGAGAAGAAGTTGGCATACCTTCCCTTTGTTGAAGTAATGGATAATCTTACGGCACAGACCTTCCTTACGTTGCCACTCTGACTGAGATGGGTAATGCAGGAACTCTCTCAGAGGTCTGTCCTCCCACTGAAGCAACTCACAGTACAAAAGCAAAGTGAATGCAGCCTCTGTAGGAAAGGCAATTATGGAACACTGAATCAATGACAGCAAATAAACACAGCCAATACTGAAAGGTCACAGACCTGCTTCTGACACAGTCTGTGATTTCTGATTTATAGTTTGCGAAAAAAAATCTCAACTCTTAGGGGACCATTAAATTATTCAATTACTTAAAATAGCAGCACATGATTTTTAGGTGCAAATCTGTCAAGTTTCTTTTTACCAGCATCTTGATTTAAATGCACAGTTAGATCTTCAGATCTGTAACTAGATTTGGGGCCTGCAGCTTAAACAGAGCTTGGACAACACAGCATTAGAATCCATACACGTTCCAAGTGCTCCCTCAGCACTGCAAGGCAAGGAAATATGACAAGTGATAATATAATGGTGGTTTTGCTAATCTTCCTTTAAATTTCATTCCACTGTTGTGATTTTTTTTTTTAATCCATCTTCTTCGAAGAACACTTTAATGTAAAATTTGAAGTGTAATGCAATAATCCTATGGTTGTGCGGGCATAAACAGACAGTATTTAACTTGAGGAAAGGAGCTGGGCCTCAGCTTCTTGCCTTCCCAACTGCCATAACTGATTCATGCAAATTCTGTCCAAAAGAATAAGCCAGATATTATATAACATCGGGAGAGTTAAAAAATGAGGAGTTTAAGCAGACTCCGTGGAATGTCTCTCTCACCTGTGTAGTTCTCAGCCTGCAGGTGCATGTCACAAAGCTTGTGGATATAGCGGATGTACATCTCCTCCTTGTTAATTTCAGATTTGTAGAAATTCTGTGAAAGAAAAAACAGAGTTGTTACTCTTGAGACTCTCCATTCAAGCACTCAGCAGCATCTGTGGATTTGCAAAGTTATTAAACGGAGAACACATTCTTAGTGGGAAAGAAAAGTAATAATTCTTTTCACACTCACACTGATCTAACCCACTAATTTTATTGAGGCATGATTTTTTTTTTTCCAAATGAAGGTAGTCAAAAGCTGAAAGAGGCGAGAGAAGTTGTAGAAGCTGTGTCACAGGGATACCCAGAACTCTGCTGGACACAGCCCTGAGGAGCCTGACCTATCTGGCTCTGCTTAAAGCAGCGAGTCAGATCAGAGGCCTCCAGAGGATCCTCACAATCCTCATCATTTTCTTCTGTCATCCCAGTGCTTGGATTCTGAAGTTACACTTGCCTGACACAGATTCCTATCCCAGCCTTTCCCACCCCAGTTTCAATGAGACTCCACAGTATTACAAAGAGATAAAGGAAACATCTTCACCATTAGGTTAACAGTGCAGCCAATCTTCTTGTTTTCTGTTTCATCTCCTTTCATACAGTCCCTAGGAAAGCAGAGCAATGTTGAAACAAACATCTGCAAAAACAGTCTTTTTAAAATAAATTTTATCTTCCAGACTTTCCCTGGATGACAAACAACAGATAATCATATACTTAATTTTATAAAGTTCCTCTAAGAAAAATTTCCATATTAGGGCTTAGATGATGTGAGAACTGAGTGTCCCCTTACAAGTTTTCATCTGCAAACAAGCACCTGCAATGCCTGTTCCTTCATTTCTTACAAAAATCTGAACAAAAATCAGATACAGTGGTCAAAAATAATTCGAATGTAAGATCTACCATAAAAGTAAAAAACTCTTATTTATCCAGAGCAAACATTTAGTCCTAGTCAAAGGGTTGGCTTCCATAAATGCAGCTCTGCAGCAGGGTGTAGCACACAAGGATACAACCTGAGGGATTTAGACTAGATTTCTAACTTTTGCCTAGGAAAGTTAAATCACAACATTTATCTTTGGCTTCTGGAATATTTTAGAAATTATTTCCATTCAGACAGTACAAGAGACTAAATTTTTAAAGCAGTGACACAGCAAACTATCTTGAGAACTACTACAGCTACTGACTGGCAGCTGGACTCTAAGAAATGCCTGTGTATTTCCAAATTCCAATGCCACACTCCAGTTCCCTGTCCTGCAAATGACAAATCAGCTGCAGATTGAAAATCAATTAAAAACTGGTATGTGTTTCTCAATTAAGCATGGAAATGTGTATCTATGTGTCAAAGCTGCCTTGCTGGCAACTGTTTATAATTAAAAAATAAAAACCAGAAACCAAAAACACATGACACCCCCCCATCCTGGTCCCCAAAAAAACCCCAAGCAGCTCCCCTGCATTCACTTTAAACGTGTCTCCAGTACCTGGTTGTGCACATTAGTTGTAGAGCAGTTGTTGCCAGGTAAAAAAGAGGAGGTTGGATCAAGGTGGTAGGGATAACAAAAAGAGCAAACTAAAAAGCACAGAAAAGGATTTGGGACTGCAGAACACCCAGCCTAGTCAGAGGGCTTCACCTCTAATGAGCAGCAGCAGAAGAAAAAGCTATTTGAACTCTTGTCAGTAGGCTAAAGATAGAAATATCTGGGGCAGTTCTATATAGGTTCAAATTGTCTATTATTAAAAAAAACCCCTCTGAGTGTGTGTGTATATATAAATCTAAAGTTAAAATATTTCCTTCTAACTAAGTCAAAGCTCAGCTGCATTGACACAACAAGCCTGCAAACTTCAGTTTAAAACTAAATGAAGGCTGCCTAATTTATAGTGAAATCTTGCTCACAAGCCACCAGCTGATGTGTCAGAGTTCCCAGATGGGAGTTCTCCAGCCCTGCAGGCCTGGAAGAGGCATTCAGCACACCTTGGTTCAATGAGGCCTTAGGGATCACTCTTGCATTTAACATCTATTTTGCTGAATTAGGTGAGATCATCTCAGTGACAGAAGGAATTTATGTTTTAGCAACCTGAATAAACCTCAGTACAAAATTATCAGGAATGAGCATACAAGAATGAGATGAGGATCTGGGATGTTTGCTCAGAGCCCAGCAGTGATGCTGCATGTATGCAGCTTGGTAGTCAATAAAAATCTTCCCTGTAGGAATTTGGTACCATGTCTTGACAAACTTCTGCTTAGAACATGTTCTTGCTGTGCCAGATACCTGTAGTCGAGCAGGCGCTCCATGAGCCGAGTGACGGACGTGACAAAAGAGATTCCAGTCTCCCGCCAAGTTTCCTGCTCAATCTTCTCCAGCAAACTGTTTGGAGATGGAGAGACAGCAGGTGAGGCTTCCAGGGAAATGGTACAGGGCATGCAGACTGATACAGACAACTTGGTTTCTCCCTCATAAAACAAATTCCAGAAGAATTAGCATCTTACCTGGGATAAGGCCCAAAGAGTTGGGTTCTACTCCAGGCAGCATGAAGTAAAGACAAGGAAATTACAGAATTGACAGGAGAAGGGAAAACATCCTCACACTGCCATTTAACAGATATGAAAAAAAAACAACACTCATGGCAATACTTGATTCCCACGTTATTACCTGTAGCTTAAATACTGCTAGCAGCAGTCAGACACTGAGAAGGAGTCCAAATATTTCTGCAAATATTTCTTCTTTGCTCATCCCTCCATAAATTTTCATCTCTAATCAGCAACCAACCAACCCTGAATCACATTGTAGTTAAACTGGAAATAAAAACAATCTGTTCCTGCCTAGCATAGACAGTACAGTGAGCACCTATGTCACATAGTTGTGAAGGAAGAGAGAAGGCTAGAACAAGAATAATGAACATTGTGTTTAAAAAGTGAAGAAATAAAATAAATTTACATGTCAGTTTCCTTGAAACTGGATTTTCAGTCAAAGAATTTGCCACTTCTAGGAAAGAAATTCTGTTGGGTATCACATGCTCCAAAGAAGCAAACTCTTCATTACTGGGATGATTTGCAGCTGAGGGAGCCAATTCCCTTTTCAGTAGTATAGTTGAGACAGTAAAATTCAGGGTCAACTGTTTTTCTCACACAGCATTTACTAATTCGTAGAATTTTTTCCGCAAATTGTTTCCTCATATTGTTCTCAGACAACTTGGAGGGAAGTATAAACTAACTGGTTGCTGGAATTCCAGGCTGTGTTTCTTGGTAATGCATCCAATCACTATCACCTAAAAATGAGTCAAAAGCTCCAGCCCTTGTATTTTTAACATGTCAGGTAATGAATGTCTTCAAGTGGAGCAAAGGCACACTATTCCTCCTGCCATGTGAATAAAAAAAATAGATATTTCCTTTTCTTTATCCCTGAAATAGACTTACTTTATCTGTACACATAAGATCCAAGACTTCCCAAGGCTGAATATACACAAATCCAAACTGAAAACATTTCCATACTTCCTGAGGATAAGCACATGGGATGGGCAGGCTTATCTAGCTTGAAATGGATGAACGTGCAATTGCAAATTCAGAAATAGAATTATTGATTCCAGCAAAACAAAGGTTTATGCCTCAAACAGCCATTGTGCTATTGGGGACCACGTAAAATTGGAATATATGGCTAGAATTCTGCTAATGATCTCTCTGGCTCACTAGAGTATTAAAAAAACTTGAGTTAACTGCTCTGGACTATCAAGAGTTCAAAATAATTCCTTCTGAAATAAACTAGGAACACTCAAAATGAAATTTGGAGACAGATCAGTAATCAAAGGTGAAGTCAGACATAAAATCTTCACCTTTATCCTTCCGAGTACAAATTGTTGATGTGAAAGGAAGTGTCACAATGGACTCTGGAGGAAGCAAGTGGCAACTGTTGAAACAACCAAAACATGGCCTTCAAAAATAGGAGGAAAGAAAGGAAAATGCTGAGGAAAATCTCCTTTGCTCTAACAAGGCCTGACTCTGTAGACAGTACAGTGTCTCTCTAAACACCCCTGAGACCAGTCACTCACTGCTATGGAAAGAGAAGGGCCCTGGCTCCTCCAGCAAATGAATTTTTGATAGGAGGATGATAACCTGTGCAGCCTTTTATTAGATGTCACAGAGAGAAGACAAAGAAGAATTTAGGTCTCTGTATCACTTCCAGCACTGCTTTGCTGAGCCATTCCATGGAAGCCTGCCAGGAAGCCCCTTCCTGCCCTCCCCAAAGATCTGTGGCTGCACAGATCAGTGCCTGACTCTTCCAATGGCTCTGCACAACATGAGGAGCATGAACTGGCAAAGCTTACAGCAGGCTGAAGAGTTCCCTGTAGTTCTCATCACCTTTTCCTTCGGACACCAGGCTGTCCAGTTTATCGATCAACTCGGCTTCCACCTGCAGGAAGGAGACAAATCCATCACTCAGAGACTCTTCCAGTGAACCAGAACATCAGGTAAACTGGATCCTGAACTACAACAGAATGTCCAGCACCACTGTCTGCTGTGCTGGTTCTGCTGGTGGAATTGATTTGCCATCACTCAGGTATCATTATATTAGAAGATTATTTGTTCATTAAACACCACTTTTTAAGCCTCTCTATGATTATATGACACTTTTGATTTTTCTTTCACTTATATAAGTGAAAGAAACCAGCAGGACCATAATGTTTCTCTTAGAAAGATTTTGAATACATATTAACTCCCACCCTAAATATCAAGTGTGATATCAGACATTCTCATAAAATTGATTCAAGTGCAGAAACTGATGTATGTAATAACATTAAACAAAAACAATTTAATGAAGTCAGAAATCTTGCAGAAGACAGTTCCACTACTAGTGAAGACAGAGGCTCCTAAAAGCTGAAACTATTTGCAGATATATGGCTTACTTTTATTTAAAGACAAGCATATTTTGAGCTTCTCTATGTTTTTCAGCTGCCAAATTACAAAGGAAGTAAAGATGGGAAGGAAAAACAAATCAGCCAGCGGCACACAAATGGACTTGGTGCTGAAATCATTAAAGGGAGACCTGGTTTCATCCCTGAATCAGATTGTACTGTTATCCAGCCTTGCTGAAAAAATAACCTTGTAAAAACATGAACTATTGAAGAAAATTAAAAAAGGGCTTGAAAATTAATTTTCAGGGTTTTTATATTTTCTGATAACTGAATATTCAAAAGGTGAAGAGAAGCTCAGAATTAAAAAAAACCCTCTCTATGTTTGTGATCTACAGTGACAAGAGAAATCAGTAATGCCTGTGTCCAGCTCTCCAGCATTATACTGGAAAGCAAATAACTGCCTGGTTCCAGCAGATAATGTTAATGAGGGTTTATTACCTCTTGGGGTATTTAACTATTTATTTAATCACTAATACAGATGATTATTTCATCTTTAATCTTAAAAGGTTACAATATATGCTTCATAAAACAGTGAGGAAATTTGCTCCACAGGTAATTTAAGAAATATTGTTGGAACTGTAGTTTAAAATACATTAGTGAGTATAAAAATTAAATGAAGATTACCAAGAGTTCATCTTGATACAGAAAATATAAATAGGCCCAGAAACTCAAAGGTGACTGTAGATACTTATTACTGTAAATTCCAGAGAAAGACTGTTTTATTGTTATGCTAAAACCAGTGGAAAGAGGACTATGATCAAAATGCTATTGCAATAATAATAATAGTAAATAATAACAATTGTAGCAAGCATGGGAGTTGAAGAGGAAGAATAACAAGCTCCTGGTAATACTTTTCCACACAGCCTTTAATAGATCAGGTTATGGGAAAGGTCTGCTATTCTCCTGGAATGACAGATTAGATCTGGCATTTTAATGACTGTGCAAATAACTAATCACATGAATTATGATAATTTGATGGTGATTTACTCCTTCAGAGTACTTCTCTGCAGATACTGGTCCCCAATATTGCCCCAGCACAAGGACAATGAAACACTGTCATCCGAGGATCCAGACCAAACCCATCCTTCATTAGCAATGCTCTGCACTTCAGGCATCTGGTTTGCAGTGGAAAATCTAAGAAATTCTCTGACCAGGACTGGGAAACAATGATGAAGATTTCTCTCCCTGATTTGCAATCAGAGCTCACAGCAGGTAGAAACTGCAGAGCTCTTGCTGGACTTAACCCTTCCCAGAGAGCTGCTGCAATTTCTGAAAATAAAAACAGCTACAAAGTCTCTTTCAAGGCATGGTACAATGATTTAATTATACAAAACCACTTCCTAGCTGCAAACTGAAGACAGAGAAGCAGAGAGCACTGTTTTCACAAAGACTGGCTAAATCTTTACATTCCCATTTTTGGTTCTCAGTCTGACCCATTTAATGGCTGACTAATAATCTAAGTGAAACCACTGGGAGCAGTGATAGCCCAGCACTTGCAAAATTCTTTTCCCCATCTGTGATGTGCTGAGTACATCCCTCCTCTTCCCCATGTTCATGGGAACTGCAGTTTACACTGGTTTAACAGTCTGGGGGTCTTGTGATAGCTTTGTAATTAGGCCTTGAATTTTTTTTAATATATATTTACATGACATCTTCACAGTCAGAAACAAATAAAAAAAATACAAACTCCTTGCTTCCAGCTGGACACTGCAGACAGAGAGAGCAAGGAAAGGAAAGCTTGGGAAGTGCCCTCACCTGTTTGAAGTTGCCATTCTTTCTCTGCTCCCAGTCCATCATGTCATGGAAGATTGGGATCATGATATTCCGGACTTCTGGTTGTGGAACAAGTGTGACACCCAGAAAGGGGCCAATCATTCCCGGAATAAAATGAATCTTGTGCTCACCTGTACAACACAAAGAAATGGTAATTAAATAAAGCCTTTGCTATCTGTCACTGAGAAAATAGGGAACCCTTGCAATAATGACATTTACACAGTAAACATGAGCTTTACAAAAGCAAACATTCTTTTCCTGAAAAGGAATGAAAAATCAGTATTTTCTTTACACCATTTCTTGCAAAGTCTCTAAGAGCATTTTTAATTTCATTGTGAAAGCCTTCAGCAAAAAATGTCAGTGCATTTTACTTTGCAAAGGAATTCAAACTGTCAAAAATAACCCAACTAAAACATACTAACTGGGGGAAAAGAGGCCAGGGGTACTTTCAAGTCATGAAGATTTTGAAAGGGCTGGTGAGAACAATGGTACTTAATAGAGCACTCCTAGATTTCAAGGAACTACAGAGCTCTTGGTCCCCGTTGCTGTCTCAATTTCCTAACTGCCCTTGACTGGGACCAAGTGGATCTTCTCCAGGAGGGACCTGAGGCACTTTGCTGACAACCTCAACACTGCACTGTTGCAGAGAGAAACTCAACAAAGGCTGATCTGGAACAGCATCCAGTGACAAATGTCTGCATCTACACATCCAAAACTGGCTTCTTGCTTCTCAGTTGAGTTTGTCCAGTTTGTTTTTCTGGGTATTGTATTTCTGTTACCTTGGAGGGCCTTCTATTTTCCACACAGATCCTTTGAACTGTGACCAGTTCTGGCTGTATCATTTCAGTTGTACAAGACAAATCAGGCTCAATCAGTTTTCTTGCTTCCATAGTCTTCCTGACTGTTGTCTGAACTTTGTCCAGCTTGCCTTGAGTTTATATTCTTTTGTGTTTTGTTGTTTCTTTTAGCTGTAGAAAGCAGGACTGGGCAAACTAATCTAGAATCAAGTGCACTTAGGGAAAATACTGTGACAGTAATATGGTCCCTCTTCTCTTACTCCAGATTCTTACATATTTTCTCAGAGATTACAAAATCTCCTTTACTCATAGCATTTTACAGGTAGCTCCCCTTCAGCTGAATATCAGACGACATTTGTTGTCTTTGTTTTTTTTTGAATAGCAACTCCTACCTATATACCTACACATAAAATGTTTGCATTTGGCTTGGTGAATATTTTGCAGCCACATTATTAAGTTATCCAATCTGACTTGTGTCACTCCTTTGCTCTCTTAGTGATTCACCCCTTCTCATATCCTTGTATTTGTGATCTCTATCGGCAAACATTTTGTTATTTTCCTCTAGAATACAGTGCAGAAGAGAGTTTTGGTGGGAGAAGTGTTTCTCTTCAGAGAAACAAAGGAGTCTGTGATGCTACAAAACACGAAAAAAAATACTTAAAATCTCACAGAAACAGGGTTTTCCTTTGGCTTTGGTTGTCAGGTGAGAGAGGGAGAAGCTTACCCAGGTTCTGCCACATGCTGAAGAGCTCATAGGCCATCATCACTCTCATATCACCGTACCTGAGAGAGAACAGAGACACAGCTGCCCAGGGAACAAAAACTTGCAAGGTAGTGATGTGAAAAAATAATCAAATGGTTAAAAAAAAAATCAATTCACATTTATGTCAATGTAAGAATATCAAACAACTTGACTAATCACTGATTGCTGTATTGGGAGATCTAGTTATTAATTTCCCAGGCATTTCCACATCCCAGGTTTCATAATAAATCACAGAGACTTATGGTGGGAGCCAAACGAAACATATCCTTACTTATCCAGAATCTTCTTCCTCTTAGGTGGTGTGGCATTTTCTAGCTGGAGACTCGGCTGGTTTATAAACAAAACTGCCAGGCTGAAATAAGAGTTCCATACCTGTGACAAGCAAAGGAATTTTATAACATTACACTCCAAGAGTAAGTTTTAATTAAGTGGAGAAAGACATAGACTCCTTTTTGTAATCAAGGGATAACTTCTTGTTATATCTTCCCAATACATCTTGTACTATGGAGATACAAATTAACTCTTAAGGGGACAAATGGATTATTTAAACCCTGGTAGGAACTGAAATTAAAACCCCCACAAAAGCAATGCCACTGGCTTTTCCTCTTTGCACCAGAGCTCAAGAATGAATAAACTGTTATTCAATATATCATGAATGAGACCCCCGTAATTTGGTCTGTTTTCCCAAAGAGATGAGGTTTTTGCCAGCTTGGTGTGTGCACTTGTCCCTAGGTGCATGTCTGGCCATTCTTCCTTACTAACACTGAACTTGCTGCCCACCTCCAGCTACATCAGACACAGGGACAACACTCCTTAGGATTGCGCTCCTCCAGGTTTTGTGTCATCAGCCAGAGAGAGCTCTGGGAGAGGAAGTTCATGAAGTTGCCCCAACTTCAGGAAAAGCATTGCCTGAGTTTACATTGCATTATCCATCAATCTGGAAGACAGCATGCTCCATTAGCCCCATGCTTATGGAATTACTAGTTTCCTTTATGAGGGACTCAATTTTCCTGATTTGATCTCACACTCTATCTGTTCTGCTTCCCATCAATTCTACAGCAGATTCCATTCCTGTCCTTTATCAGTTAGGTCATCTTCCTGACAGACACTCTAATAAATGCTGCAAATATCATCAGCTAATGCAGAGGGCAGCTCCTGTTCCTTTGTTACTGCTGGTATGAAAAGATGTCAGAACATTTTCTGAATCAATTCTTACTTTAAAATCGAAGTCCGTTTCTGTGAAATTCTTATGCAGGGCAGAAGACAAGTACTGAACTGTTGTAACTATGATACTGCAGCCAAAAACAAAGAAAAGAAAACAAAAGAGAACATTTGAATCTGGAATACAGCATATTACAGTGGTTGGTGGTGCTGGTTTTACTACAGGTACAGAGAAGTGCATTCTTTGTGTAATCTCTGTGATATTTACACACAAGTCACCGTTCTTTGCTTTAATGAACAATTTGTACTAATTATACAAGATTATGAACTTTCCCTACATTGCAACTTTTAGAATTTACACATGAGCATTTAAAATCCTGTCTATTTTGCATAGCTGGGCCATATGACCACCAGGAAGATGGAATAATATACTCCTTTTCCTCCTGTTCTAAGCAGAAAGGTTTTTTTCTCCAGAGGAGAGTAACTCAAAAAGTTTGAGCTGTCCTTGTTCTTGTCTATACAACGGTCCTTTATCTCACTTTCATTCAACTCAAGATATTTGTATTTTGCTAATTTTTGATCCTGTATTATTTTTTGTTGGTGGCTACATACACCTTAGTGAAAGGCAATGAAGACACATGATAGATTCAGGAATTAATAAATGGCATGTAGATAAGGCAGCAGTGGTATCAAAAGAAGAGCATATCTCTGATTCACATGCAAGCAATACTCCTACTTAGTAGCACTGCTAAACGTAACTGTCAGTCTAAAGCTTTGTTGCAAAATGATGCCCAAGGGAACAGGTAACCTGCAGCATCTGAGGGAGCTACTGTTTCAGGTGGATTTCTTTTTTCTTGCAGAGCTTCATTGAATCTTTACACTTGAATTACTGAAATCCACTTCTTTCACTTCTCATTAGCAGGGTGGACTTGCAGAGCATTCAGTTCAGCTGAGCAGGCAGCCTTTAGGAGCATTTCCATGGTGTTTCCCCAGAGTGGGAACACTCCAGCTGTCATTTAGTCAGTGGGAATTCCACAGCTAGTTTAGCTAAGGGAACTAGTGGATAATTCCAGCCAACCTGTGTTCAACACTGCTACTGATCCAAAGAGCACAGTACTTAACCCAGCAGAAGCAAGAAACAGAGATAAAATGGAGCATTGAAATGGCAGATGACAACTGAATTGAGAAGGAACTCTGTGTAATGCTTTGGTGTCATGGCTGGGGTTTGCTCCCCCTTTTCCAAAATACCCAAGAGTCTCTCCTTGCTGGGCTACAGAGGGATGTTCATGGGAAAAAACAGATGTTCAAGGCAGGGGTTCCCTGACAAGGGAGGGAGAGGCTCATAGACAGCCCTTGGTGTGGGGAGCTGGGCTCATCCTGTGTGCTGGAGCTGCTGGGTCACTCAGCCCCTCACCCTCAGAGCAGCTCCTTCAGCTCTGCTTTTAACTCCTGGCTCTGAGAATATTGCTGGAGTTTAACAAACCCACGAACACACAGGTTTGGTCCAATAAACCTGTTACAACAACAGGTTGTACAGGAGTGTTACAACAACAGCAGAATGAGGACGAGCACTCCAGAATTCCCGTCTTGATCCTCACATCTCAGTCTGAGGAAAAACACTGCCCCCAGGCTTTAAATGCCACAGAATGGCATTTAAATTAAAATTAGCAATATTTTATACCTGCTTCTCTACTTACTTGCTGGTGAGCAACCTCATCACCATCCAGTCTCGAGGAAAGACACTCATCTTCATCAGGTTCCGAAACACACAGAAAATCTTCAGGAGGAACTCCTGTCACACAGGGAAAAATATGTAAAAATCAGCAGCAGTTGCAGGTGAATCTATTTTCTTGATTGTAAGAAAGACAATTAAGCTAAGTGTGCTCTACGTGAGCTTTGTGTTGCAAGGCCATTCACCTGGAAACGTGAAAGCAACATACATTGGAATATGGCTCTATTCCTTTTGTTTAAGTCTAATATACAACTTCCAGCTTCTTTAAAATCTTCACTTCTACAGGGAGATGAAAATCTTCCCTATGTGCATAATGGTATCTGACTTCTCATATTATCACCCAGAGTTCCAGTGTCAATTTGCAGCTATTTTCAAATATAGTGGACTCATAATCACTTTTTAATGCATTCATTTTATTAATTTATCTGTCCAAATTTCTTTGAACTTAACGTCACAATTAGAGAACTAACCACACCCCCAAGCCCAATAAAACTCCTACACAGGCTTTCTAAAATAGTAACAGAAAACCCCATTTCTGGCAACACACAGCAGCAAAGAGCTCTTAGACATTCAGCTGGATGTTTGCTTTCCAAAAAAAAAAATCCCTAAACCTGAATACATTTCTGGTTTTTGACTACCTGCACCTCCATGTCTGTACAGAACAACAGCGTCAAGTGACAAATTGTTGGCCTTGCAAACTATGATTTTGTTTTTGTTTTCCTTCCAGACAAAATCAAAATAGCAGAGAAATTGGCAGACCAGGGATTCTTCAAAACCATACTATCATTATGCCTTAATGGAGGGTGTGTGATTAATATCTTGGTGTAACTGAACTCAGAGTAAAACATTAGAAGCTCTGTGACTTTTGGCCTCATTTTGCCCAAAGTGTAACAGCGGTAAGTGAATAAAATGCCTTTTCATGCTAGAAGAAATATTGAAAATATTATAACAGCCATATTTGATGGGAGAATAGAATAATATATAAAATCTTCGGCCTCTGTGGTACTCTTGGAACATATACTCAGATTATCAGAGATACAACAGTTCTTTTGGGCATAAAGATAAATTTTAGTTCAACGACCTTTCCACAAGTCTGACATAAGAACTATAGTTTAGATGGCTTTTAAAATACCTATTAAATTTTATTATGAATTAATTTACCAAATCATATTCCTGTGAGCAATTTGAAAGTTACCAGAAAGGCAGCAATCTCAGATAACTATCAACCTGAGATACACCGAACCCTGCAACCTAAAGATAAGAATTTTATCATCCCAAATTCATCTCCCTGAATTATTCAGCTTCTCTATATGCACACAAAACATTTAAAAGCTGAAAGTCTATCCAGAAAGGACTTCTCACTGCTTCTCCATTTCATTTGTTAAGGTAACAGAAGTTCCTACCACATTACATTGTTCTTATTGTGCATATTTGAGTGCCATGCTAAACAAAATAGTTTTATCTTGTCTTTATTTATAGGATTAATCTGCCTTTTATACAGGCTGTTGCTGGAGATAGTCCTCTTCCCCATCAAAGTTAAGAAGTTCTGCTGGTATGAGATGTGCCATTTCAAAATGTCAGAGGTCTGTGCCCCTCACCAACCCGTGCTGTTCATGGAGAGCCGTAAGTTAAGCTGATGTTCACAAAGAACCATGCAGCAAGTGAAGTGGTAAGGTTACAGCTTTCCCAAAAAAGATTTCATCAGCTAGAGACATTTGTAACCCCCAAAAGGCTTGAAATTCTCTTCTGGCATAAAAATCAATACCCTTTGTAAGAAAGCTCCAGTGCATACTGAACATGAAGCCAAATGCTATACAATAACTGACTTCACATTCACAGTATTAAAAAGCCCTGTTCCTTTGCCTGTGTTTTGTATGTAACAATTACAATATCCTTTATGTCCAACAACATCTATCCTGGGATTTTATTTTCTATTATAAAGATAATTCAGTGCCCTGTGGTCTTAAATGTGTTTTTGCAGCACTACACCAATGATTGTATAAGTGAAAGGAAGGTCCCCAAACAGAATGCCAGTGGATGGGAATGATTAACAGGGCAAGTGATGCTGGAGGGATTCCCCTGTGCTCTCCCATTCTGAGGGAATCACCCTACAAACATCACATCCTTTTGTACCTTAAGTTCATCCTTGCTTTGGAAGTTGTCCAGTAAGTGCTGGAAGTGAGTGTCTGACATCTGACGAAGCAAAGATAAAAGGCAGGAGACATATTCTCCCTGTTGACCAAATGAGAAACTCTTTCATTCAGACAATCTGAAATTTCACAGATACAAAGCTTAACCCGGGGGAAGGTATAAAGGGAGGGGTCTGAAATGGCCCTGATGCCTATGAGGGGACAGCTGACATGCACAGAGATTAAAAGTACTGCAGGTTAACAGTTCCTGAGTTACTGTTAATACAGGGATACACCTCCAGGAGGCTCTTCCACAGATACCAGTTTTAAAGGTATTTTAATCAAAGTTGTAGTCTAAACAAAAATAATTTAAAATTATTAATACAGATATTAACAAATCGCCCTCCAAGCATGCAGGTTTTGACAATACCTTTTTCAGGTACTTAATACACAGTGTCTGTCAGAGGTGTGACTGCAGCTCATGCCAATAGACCAGCAATTATTTGAACTAAGTGACTCTGACCAGTAAAGCAGTGACAGCTTGGGACCAGGCTGGGCTACAGAAGGTGTCTGGAAGCTTGTAAATAAGTGGCTTATTGGTGTTCATCAAGTTCTGTGCTGTCAAAGCTCCAATACTGACAGATCTGCAGTCAGATTTCCTGAGCACAGTCTGGGTAAGCCTACATGAGCAACAATTACATTTCTGTAATTCTGCAAATCAGAGGCACCCTAACCAGTTACCACAGCATCCCAAAGTGTTTTCCAAAGAGGAGTTCCCCCATTTTACAAATCTGAAAGCAAAGCACAGAGAAGTTAAGCAAGCTGCCCAAGAGAACAAGCAAAGTGGTGCCAAAAACATCACGACTGGGTCTGTTGACTGCCAGTCCCTTGCACAACACTATTATTTTTGCAACAGAGAAACTAATTTGGAAAAGGCACAAATCTAAGCCATATCTAATAAAAATCCATATATCACTGTGCTGTGAATTGTAAATTGAGGAGCAAATACAAGGGACTGTGCCTTCCATTTTATTGCTACTCTAAATGGCTCAAGCATCTACCCAGAAGCTTTGACATGGGTTGTTGCAAGAAACTTTCCAGGGCTGAACTTCACTAGGAAGAAAGATGTGCTCTTCTGTGGAGGCTGGCATGTGGGAAACAGCAGTAAGTCAAATGGCAGCAGTAAAAGGAAACTGAGATATTACTGGACATTTGCAAGCCAGTGCCTGTTTCTTCTGTATCAAAGCACATCTCGTTATCTGAGCTAACAAGGAAAGATCCAACCTTCTCTCTTGTGTGAGAAGTGCACCTTAGTGCACATCTGCCCCCAGCAGCACTGCTGAGGTTTCAGCCATTTGCTAAAAAAACAAGGCTAAAAAAAGGATGTTCTGAACAGCAGCTTAACATCCTACATTGTGCAAAACCTGCATTAGAGACTCTGACAAACAAAAATAGGCTAAAATAGGCTAGAATAGAAAAGGGCCCAAATCCAGGGAAGAAGGCTGAACAGCAAAATTATATTCTTTTTTCTTCTCTACCACTGGATGTCAAAGAAAAATTTCTTCCCTGTGGCTAAGGCTGGCAACCTGGGTAAAGTGGTGGCTTCTCCCACCAAGCTCAACAGCTCACTTGACTTAGCATCTCTTAATTTCTTTTGAAAAAGTATGTTGTGCTTCATTTACATGAAATAATCAGTGACCCTGGACAGAAGCTCTCCAGGGTGTTAAGTAAGGGATTTAACCACAGAGCACTGTCATATCCTCAGTTTTGGGGATCACAGCCTGATACTCATTATAGCCCTTGGTGATACTACCTTAGGGGTGAAGCCCCAGGCAGCTCCCTAGTACCTCAAGTCTTAAGCAATAACTCTCAATCACAGCTGCAAAGACAAACAAGAAAATCATCTGGAAATCCACTAAAGCTTCCTGAGCTCCACTGCTTCCTGCAGCCCTTGCTAGTGCAGGGAGGAAGGAATAGGTTTGTGGCTTATTATGGGAAAGAGACAAAGCCCTGGGCATTCATGCAGCAGAGATGATGATGAGGTGCCAGTGGTGGTGAGGGACTGAACCAGAGGTTAGAGAAGCAGGAAATAGAAACTGATTGTTAGTTACTAACAGTGATTTCTGCTGTGCACTGCGGGCAGCGCTGCCCTCTTACCGCCTCCTGAGACTGCGATTTACTCATGATTGTGAGCAGAGTTTGTAACAGCACGTCCAGGAGGCTCTCCACCATCATTTCAACCTCCTCCACGACATCTCCCTCCTACAGCAAGTGGTGAGCAAACAGATAGTTAGGAACTGGAGAGATGGAACTGGTAAAGACAGTTCTGCTGAGTCAGCCATACCATAGGCTCCCTGGGACAGAGAGCTCTGTAACAGGGTCATAGAAGTACAATCAAAGTCCTCATTGGTACCAGATCCTGTTGTTCTGTCAGTGTGTGTGTGTTACCTTGACAGTCTCTGATGGAAACATTCAGGGTCACAGCCATAAAGGTTAGTCTATAATCAAAGGTCTAGAACACAACAGGAGCAGATTATGTTCAGGAACCTTTATTCCATGGCAGTATTATTTAACTTATTTCTATGATGCCTTTCATCTCATTCCTTTCACACAGAACCATGACTTGTAATTGGAAATACACATTGGTATGAATTATATTTAGCACCATGAGCTTCCTACTTTAGTCAGATGGGGAAACTTCACCACCCCCTCTTAGTGAGCATTGCTTTACATGATCTAGTTACCATTTGAAATCAGAGTATTATGACCGTCAAAGCTAGGTGTTGAAACTCAGCAGCAATTTCCAGAAGTAAGTGGGAATTCGTTGATTGGATAATTTTAGAGTATTCTTTTAATGTGAACCACAAAGTGCTAGTTACTGTCTCTTGCAGAACTGCGAGTCCTTGAGCTATGTAGAACTTTTAAACTCCACTGACATCTAAGTCCTGGGCTTGCATGAAGAAAATTAAACAGTGTCAAAGCTGGTGAGGGTGTATGTGATTCCCCTCTCCAAACAGCAAGCACACTGTGTAATCAGGATGCTCTGAGTCACACACAGAGCCAGACCCTCATTTCAGATGTTCTCCTGCTGACAGCACAATCTTGTTTTTAAAAGATTCTTTGAAAAACCTGTATTAACCTATAAAAATGTCTCACTCTTCATTTTACTAAATCAGTGGTGCAAATAAAAAATTAAAATCACGTAGCAGATTTACCAAAGAACTGGTCTTGATTATGGAGAAGATACTACTGAGGATCCCAGAGCAGATAAGCAGCTCCTTCTGCTGTCGTAGGTGAAGGTGAATGTGGTGAAGGACTACAGGCAGCAGGATGCGCCGGGACTCTGAATGAAGGAAAATCGTTACAGATGTAAGGAAAGAAAATATTTACAAACAATTACAATGGATGGTTTCAACAAAATTCTGTGGTGGTGTCATTCTCACCTTGTACTGAGTACAACAATTTAAGTGCACTAATTGAGGTCCTCACTACAGGAAAGAAAAACCCAATGGACCTTTCTATCTTCCACTTCACCTTCATAATTTCTTTCATTCAGATCTTTATGTAGGAAATACACTCACAGTCTTCAGCCATTTTCCACTGAATTCTTAAAGATTTTTTAAAATTCTGTTTTTAAAGTATATGTAAGCAATAATATATTTAAGTAAAATTTTAAGAATTAAAGCATTACTGAAGTGTTGCGCTAAAGAAATACTAAAGTTGCAACATAAAGATTAAAGATACTTTAAAGGAATTGTGGTGGGTTTCTCACACAACTATCCCCCCTGCTTCTCAGGCATAAGCTGGCTGGAAAGGAGGTTTTCTTCCTGTCCATGATAAGAGCAGCGCATGATAAGTGTAAAGTGAGATTTGGCAGTTTTAATAACTGACTTATTTTTTAATGTACGTTAATCAACCTTTAGTAACTACAGTTTATCTATGATGGATTCATAAACATTTCCTACCAGTGAAACTTGTAAAGTTTTTGTGTTGAACAGAGTTACTGAATATTCTGAGTTGGGACAAACAAGGAACATGGAGTCCAACTCTGAAGTGAAAGCCCTTGGGAAAAGAGGGATCAAACCCACAATGTTGGCTTTATTAGCACCCTGCTCCAACCAGCTGAGCAAATGAACAAATTTATTTACGGTGCTGCCAAGAGAAATAATTACCAACCTTCTTGGCATTCAGCAGGCAATTATTCACAACAAAGCCACTGCAAAAGCACCCAGGGTGCTGCTGCCCTCAGCCCCGGCTCACCTGAGAAGGAGAAGAGGCGGCTGTCGACCGTGCGGGCGATGGACTGGAGCTTCACCACGTCCATGGACTGGCCGATGTGCACCGTGCTGGGCATGCTGCCCAGCGTGCCCCGCACGAACTCCGCCACCTCCTGCACCGTGAACATCTGCAGCAGCTCGTCGAAGATGGCGGGGAACGAGTTCAGCAGGGCAGCCTGCGGGCACAGGAGGCAGCTCAGCACCTGCAGCTCAGCGCAGTCAGAGGCAACAACAGGAGCACGGGGCGAAGGGTCTGCACAAAGCTACTACAGACTGTGCTATCTATGGCTGGTGGTCATGGCTTGTGGTACCTGGAGCTCTGAGTGAACAAGTCACATGTAGCATAGAAAAATCAAGTGCTGCTACAATAATGAATCTTAGGATAAGTAGAACACATAGGTACACCTTCAAAAAGCTGTATTTTAGGAGACAGCTTATAAAACACAAGAAAAATTGAGATATCGGACAAGACAGTCCATTTTTGTTGATTTACTTTTTTCAGTTAATACAACACTTGCTTCTGATTAGAGAGTTCTATACCAATTGTTTGTACTAAGCAACTACCTAAGACAGTTATAACTCTTCAGAAAATATTCTGAAGTGAAGAACCTGCTGACAGACCCTTAACCAGCTCTGCCATGTGACATCCCAGGATTTCTGCAGCAGGGGTGGGGTGTGAGTCCACGTGAAAGAGGCATCACATCATGCGAGTGTGCATGTGATTCTTGCAGTAACAGATATTTCCAGTAAGCTGGAGCTATCCTTGAAAGTGCTTCTTGAAGTGTAGAAATGGTGTCAGCACAACAGCAACAAAAACCTCTTCATTTCTTATTTCCTATTCTTCAATTAATTTTTTTGCAAGAGTAGACAATTCCATGCATCACCCTATGCTCAAGTTCTGCACACTTGGTGTCCTGTCAAACAACTGCCACCACCTCTAATGTTTTAAAATTCTTCCCTTCCTCTACATCCTACCCAAGCTTCACACCTGCTTCCTCATTGTAACTATTTTAATTCCTAGATGAATTCCTAGAATTCCTACTCTTTCTTGAGCCAGCCTCACCTCCACTCTTCCCTTCCTGCCATTCCCACCTCCCTTCCCCGAAGCTCTCCACGCAAACCCCTCAGTGAATTCCTGCACAAGTTCAGATTTACCAGACTTCACTGCAGATCTCTGTTCAGCTTTGCCCTTCCAGACTCTCACCACTGTCAGTATTTCCTTTTCCTCAGAAATTTTCTTGTTTCCTCATTGCATAAACATTTCTTTATCTCTTCCATACTGACATGACTCTCCTAATCCATATAATCCCGGCCTCCTTCTTTGCCAAGTCTTTTTTCCTTCAACAGTGAAATCTATTTAACAGTATTTGAGCAAAATCAAGTTATTTTTACAACTAACATGGTAGAGCTCGTTAAATTATTCTGAATATAAATTCACCTCCTTCTTCCACTCATTCTCTCTCAAAATCTTATTTTGTTACAATCAACTCAGATTACACAAACCCCCACAAGGCTTCCTGGGTGTGTGTTGTCACCTATTTGTTCCTGCATACCTACAATGTACTAACAAAATAAATAAGTATAAATTGTTTCACTAGCTCCTGGTACTCTTGGAAGGCAGTAACAGCCACAAATGCAGTCACTGTCTTTATCTTTGGGATAATACAAATGAAATTAAAATATTGGCCCAACAAATCTTTACAGGAGTTTTCCAAAACTTTCTGTTACTTTTAAAGCAGAAGGATTTCTGTATAACCCCTAGCAATCCAAGGGTAGGCATGGGATCTCTTCAGGAAGATTTGGAGCTGTCCTGAGGCGACATCATTTCAACAGTTCCTTGAAGGGTCCCATTATTGCTCAACACCCTAAAATATGCTTGAACATTACTCATGTCAAACTAATTGCCTGGGAGGAAGTCAGTTTTACTCTCATTGCTGGAAAAAACTGAGATACTGAGATCTGTCAAGTATTCTTGAGAAGAGGACAAGTGTGAGGGAAATTATGCTTGCCAGGGCCTCGAGCATTTCTGTGGGTATTTAACTATTTGTCCAGATTTCCAGAACTAATAATCAAATAAGAACCAAATGCTTGGCTCCCCTGAAAACTTTGACTTGTATAATCTTGTGTACACCCTCAGCACCATCTTTTTGGTGTGTGGATGCCATAAACTGGTCCATGAATAACTGAAATATTCCACATCTCCAAGTTTTAAAGTACTGGCCACTTAAACATCAAACTCTAGTTTATATGCAGGAAAAGAGTGTTTGGGATAGGGAAAGGAAATCCACTGGGAACATCCACAATGAAACACTTGAGCAGTCCTGGGGATCATTACTTACAGAATTAAATGTCGGCCTTGTTGTGCCCCCACATTTTTGTGGGGCACCTGTCCCGGCTCCGCTCGCCTGCCCTCCAGGCTGGGGGGCCTACGGGGCAATGGGATCAGGGGGCAACACAGTGGCAAGGGGAAAACAAAAAGTAAACTTTTCAAAGATTCAACAAGGACAGGCTTGATAAATTACAAAGGTCCAAAGTAAGAAATATCATAGTGAGAGAAAGGAGGAAAAAAATTAAGAAGAGAAACAAAGGAAAAAAAAGGAAAATCCCCCATCTTCAAAGTGACTCTCCCTCTCTATTTGGGACCAACACAACTGGAAAACATTCGGCAGATACTGTTTCCATTCACCATCACTTTGTCTGCAAAATTCTGTGCACTGATTTCTCTTGTTCCTGGTTCATCTTATTATACCCACTAATGGGTGATTAAATAAAACATTAGAGCAGCTGTTCTCAAATCTTTCAGAACAGCTCCTTAAGAAAGGGATCACTCCACTGGCAGCTTCCTGAACCAGCAGAGTCACTGCTTGGCTGCAATGTTCACAGCAGCTGCTTCTTTTGCAAAATACAGCAGGTGTTCCAAACATCTGTAATTCTGCATTAGTGATTACAAACCACCTTCACATTAACCAGGGAGCTCTGGGTACTCCATTCTGACATTCTCTAGCAGAGGCATCAAACAGCATGTTTGACATTTAAAATTTAAATGCAGCACTATGTAATGCAGTGCAGAGGTCTTTAAAACTGAACCCAAAACTCAGCAGAATCTTTACTTACTTCAAGTATTGTCTTCAGCTCACATGCAATCTTCATGAAGTCCCCTGGGCCATATTTAGTGATGCATTAAATATGAGTATGGGCATCACAACATGTTTGTGGTCAGGCTGTACATGATTCTGACTGTAATTTTAGCACATGCTGGAATTGTTTACCTGAGTGCAAATACATCAGTTGCACTTCTCACTGTGATGCTGCTGTGACCATAAGTATTGATTTGAAGTATTATAATGAAGGTTTTAGAAATTCTTGAGGCCAACTGTTGCATACAAGTAGAGATATTATAAAAGAAAGGCCTTATAAAATCAGGCCTTGCTCTGCTAAATTACCAGCTGGCCTGTTATTTCTTCTAAGTGCAGCTAGATAACTTCCCATGTGAAAAATCATAAGAATGAAAGCAGTTAACACAACAAGCTATTCTGGTAAGAAAACCATTTGCACCTGTTCTAAACAAGAAATTTGTCTCATAAGAATCAGTGAAGAAAATATGTAAACTAACCAAATATAGAGAGATTTGACAGATGTACGCCCTAGGCATTTACCCACCAATAAACTGAGTGTCAGTGTATTGCTGACCAATTAGGTTTAGCACAGTGCCTTCTGATATTTCCAGTAAATATGAACTATGTGAATAAAGGATGGGCTTTTCCTGCATGAAGAAACTGAGTCCCATCTGCTTTGTTGCAATAGCCAACCATAAGACATAGGAATGAGGGAGACTTGAAAACACAGTTTACTTTTGTGAACAGCAAAAATTGCATTCTCATGTGAGAAGGCACTTCCTCCTAGAGTGCCCCCCATCCAGCTCACCTGTGCAAAACTACTGTCTAATGCCATTAATGGGTGTCTTGTTTTCCAGCATCACCAGCTCGTTAGGGGGGAAACTCCACTGACCTGCACTTCACCCCCATGTGCCCACACCTCCTACCCATGCAGGAACAGCTGCCTTGTGGTTTGCCAGTGGGAGTGTAGGAAATAGCAAACCTGTGTGAAGATGAGAGTCTCAGAGCTCCTGCTGTCCAAGCTGAGCACAAATCTGATGGACTGGAAAAGCTCCTGGATGCTGGAGCGGAACTGCTCCTCCTCCATTCCACAAGTAGCTCTGGAGTAAAGGATCCGAGATTGGACAATGAACTTGAAAAGATATTCCAAGGCCTTAAGGAGCAGGAGAGGAAGGATATCAAGACAGAGAAAAAGAAAGAAAGAAAAATAAAGGAGCTTTAAAGAGAACCAGGAAAGATTCTACATGCATAATAACTAAATTCTTGAGCTGTAGAAAGGGGAATGAAAAACAGGTTTTATAAGTTACATAATTCAGTTGAGGAAGAGCTCCTCTTAGGCATGTACCCATTCTCAACCAATAATCTTTGTTACTTGCATGTCCCACTAACAGAAAAAGCATGCATTTACATCAAGGAGATAAATCTGAGTTACATAATTTGAGGAAAATTTTGGTCAAGGTATGAAACTTCTGGTTTTCTCATGACTTGGCACAATGAAGTGTCTGAAGAAGCTGTTCTGTTTTCTTTTAAAATTTTGTAAATGCCATTATTTAGAACTTCATTGATTTGGCAGCAGTGACCATGAAGAAAACACATTATTCTGAGCAGCTGTAACAAGTCACTGCCCTATCAACAGTTCTGAGACACCAGCCTAGCAAGGTGACACTTCACACACCTGCTTGATACTGGCTGTGCACAACTGGCAATGCCACAGTGTACCAAATATCCTTCTGTTAGTGCTTAACAGGATTCATCAGCAAAGCAGGATTGAGGGAAGACAATTCATGTTTTGATGGTATCCTCAAAACCCAGTACAGGAAAACAACAGGCTGGAGATTCAGCAAACATAGGCTGTATAGAAACCTTAGTAATATTTCACTGTATTCCATGGAAAATACCCTTGTCTCATTTCAATGCTGGGAAACTGGAAGTTAATTCAAATACAAGTTTTTCTCCCAAGAGATATTTTTGCACCCATAAGAGTCCCTCACTGAACCACCACACAATATGCACAAGTATGCAATGCTATGTTGTAAGTTTTAGAATGCCACAGCTTTAAGGATATAGAATGGAAATGTGAAATCCCTCATAAAGCCATCATGGATTTCAAAATGCCATTGACTCTTACAGCCTTCCCCCCACCCCCAGAAATTATGGCAACTTTGGTAATTAGCAGTTATTTATACTTCTGTACTAAACCATTTCCCAGTGAAGCTCCCTTACACCAAAGAAGTTCAACAGGAAGTATCAGCTGCGTTCCCAGCTCCTTTCCAGACAAAGGCCAGTTGGTTCCCAGTCAGCTCTCCAAGGCTGACACCCCTGGGCCAACACCAAACCCAGCACATGCAGTGCCTGCAGGAGCTGCTTTGGGCCTTCAGTACACACAACCATAATTCTCATCTGAAGGCTCATAACTTCAATGTGAGGATTTGGTTTTGCAGTGAATCAGAGCATTTGTGTGTGAACCTCCATAATTCCCTGTGGAAGGTGAGATAGCAGGGCTCAGAACACTGCACTTCATTAGCACAGACAATGAGCCCACACAGGCAGTGAACCAAAGAGTTCCCAGTGTCTGCACATGTGGCTGGGATGCTAAAAACACAAACCAAGTCTTGGTAGCACAAGTCATCACCAGGACTAACTTTGGCTCTTCCTACCTCCAGCATCACAAATAAGATGTGTATTTGTGCTTAAAGACATGCAAGTGCACTGAGATAAAATCCCAGCCTTCAGTGATGTTTGGCATGATATAAAAGATCAGTGTCAAATTAAAGAAGGTCCCTTACAAAAACAGTCTGTGTGCATGTTCATGTAACACATGAGCACCTCTGCCCTGTGACCAGCAGGGAAGACTCAGGGAAAACCTCCTGAGGGAGAAAAACCCTTGGTGCTGGTTCCCTAATCTAGGCAAAACCCACCTACAGTTCTGCTAGAAGATAACTGAAGCTAGAAAGGCATTTCCTTGACACAGTTCCTTAGTTCTTAATTTCCTCAGGGACAGCAAAACTGGCTGTGGAGCCATTCATGGACACTTGGTTAGAGAAATCCCCTGGGAGGCACAGGCAGCTGTTCCTGGATGGAGCTTTTGTATAGGGCACAATAAAGGAGCATGATGCTGTGTTCTAGGTAGAAATGTCCTTTCAGTTATAGCTTCTCCAAGTTGCACAGGAGATTTTGAGCAGTTTTGAGGGAGGTAAGAAATTTTAGAAGTCCTCTAGAACTCTCTTTGCTAATGCCAGGAAATCAGAATCCTATGAGACATTTGCATGTCCATCATGAATGTACATGAGCAGCCAGGAGTCGTAAAAGTGCAGAGTATTTCAGCACCAGCTTTAGGGCACTACACTGAGCAGATAATTGAGGGGAAAAGGGATATAGAGCTATCCTGTTTTTTCAGTTAAAGAACTTATAATGAAAGGAGTGTGGTGAACACATCAAAGACCACAGAAATCCCCAACAGTAGAATCTGGTACTAGTAATAACACATTAGCAATGATAATGTCTTTGGTACAAACTTGCTCCAAATGCCTGAAATAAAATCTGGAAACAAAGAAGGAAATCAATAATTTAACTGTAATGGGAGAAGATCAAGACCTGAATTTGGGCCTGCAAGAGATACCTGCAAAGGCAACTGTCTGAATAAGATGTGACAGCAGTGTGGGTGGCAGAGGATGTGCTGTCAGGTCTGCACAAACTCTGCTGGTAATTTTAATTCCTGTGCTTGGAAAGGCTTGGGCTGTCAGGTCTGCAAACTGACCTCCCTCACAGAGGGAACAGCCATATTCCAGGCCAGCACTTGAGAGCCTGAGTAAGGAAAGAGCTGCCTTGGAGGCTGAGACACAAGGTACCATATTCACAAACTGACTTCCCTAACCCCAGCTGCTGAAAGACATTCCAGCATTCCTGTCGTTACTATTTTCAAACAGGACTGCTATGAGGTTCAACAAATGCAGATCACATAGGGACAATATCCTACATCTTTATTTGCTGCACTGCATAAAGCACTAATGAGTGGTTTGAGAGGCAAGAAAAGCTCCTCGAAGTCATTCCAGCTGGAGATCTTCCTCTCATCTCATAACTTTAATAGCTTTTTTCTCAATTAAAAACGGAAAGATAACGATAGGAAAAAAAAAGAATGAGAAAGTTGCTAATTCCTTGAAAAGGCATCTTTGCCCTATTTTTACCATTCCATATGAATCTGTGGTTGAAAATTCCAAAGAAGATGTTCCTAAGCATGTCAATATCTACAAAGCCAAAGCAAGCATGTGTAATGCCCTTGTATTATCTGAATAGGATCCTAGCAGGGGATCTGGAAAGTGAGAGGATGACATTGGTAGTGTCCTTCACCTGGAAGAGGCCACACCTTTGAACTGACAAGTGACAAAATCCAAGTGCTGATCACTGCCACTGCTTCCAGTTCTCCAAGTGCTCAGACTCAGGTGTTAGGACACCAGTCCCCTTGGAGGCAGGAGGTGCAGGTGGGCATTCACTCAAAGAAAAACATCTTCCTGCAAATGCTGGCATCTTGTATTTATGCACTTGACACACTGACTTCCAGGCTTACTATTACACACAGTAAAATGAATACTTCATTTATTCTCCAATTTCTCTGTAATAGCACCAAAACATTCCTGGTGTTTCTCACAGCTGTGCCTCCCTGGGACATCATGCTCCCGTCACAGAAACATAGGTCAGATCCTGTGCTACTTCTGAGGATTTCCATCCAGTTCAAGACTCATTTATCTGCTGCTTAAAATACTCCAGGAGTTCAACCCATGGTACAATGGAGCTGTGTCACAGCCAGAAATAAGAGTGAAACTTTGATCCATAGCACCCATGCCTGATACACTCAAAACTACTTCTGCTTGGAGGGCAAGGTGTAGCCCACATCAATGGAGTATTTATGCACTGGCCAAGGATGTAAGTCCCACTTAAGTTCTCCACAGGGTTGCAAAAGGGCTTAAGGGGATTTAATTCTTTCAATTTTTTCAGCACAAGAATGGATCTCCCCCTAAAACTAAAACTGTGGTTATATATAAAAAAATCTGGTTAAACAATTCTAGGAAACCAGTGCCACACTACCCTTCATTCCATTTCCAGCTTTCCCAGCCCTTGTGTGGTCCCAGAGGAACAGTCACCAGTGCTCCCATCGGACACCTACTCTCATTGCCTCCTGGATGTGGTCCTGGCGCACGAGCTCGGCCGAGCGGTCCATGTACCACTTGAGACACCGGATCAGCTCCCTGCGGGAACAGGAAGAGCAACCTTCAGCACCAGTTCTGACAGTCGTCAAACACTTTGGTTTTAGGGAGAGATCTCTAAACCAGTCTCATTTCACTTTATTTCAGTGGTCAGTTACAGCTGTCCTTGATACTGAATTTACATAGTGTTTACATTTATTTAAGTTTCAAAACCAGAAAATTATTTCTTCTCTTGTTTCTTCCAATTGACTTGGACCATGAGGAACACTAAGAGCACATAAAAATGATGTTATTAGAAAGATAGCTTTGATAAAGGCATCGTTCTAAGACCAAAATATACATTTGTTTTAATAAGAAATCCCAGCTCTCATCTTAGTAAGAAGCTTTTAGAAACTGAGATCACAAAGAAAATACCTGCATCTATTTTGCTAAGTACACGAGACCATCTGGACTAACTTACAAAGCTGCATTAAACCCATGTTTTATTTCAGACATCAGATTACCAAAAAAACATTTGTTTTTTCTGAAAGAGGTGCTAATTATTGCAAAGCAGAACACCTTTTTACCCTCTGAACATGACTATGCTTTCCAGTGTTGTATATTATCTATGGGTTTCTACCTGCCACTGATAGAGTATGTTTTATATTTATTTTAATTACACAAAATTGTGAATTGCTTAAAAGAATCAAAAGAAATTATTAGCTGTTTTTTATAGTTTACTGTGGCCAAAGATAGGATATACAAAAGCAATGGTCTAAAAGAAAAACCAACAACCTGAAGGCTAACTGTTACTGCTTTCAAAAAGTCTGTCTCATTCTCTTAGGCAAAACTCTTTTGAATACCAGAAAATAAGGCAGAATCATCAAAGTGACAGTGAAATTTAAATTTCTGATCTACTGAAATTAAATTGTAATCAAATAGAACATCTTATGTGAATATCTGTCTACTTTAGAAGTTACAGTTAGTTCCCTAGGCTTTCACACAAGTCATGTATCCCAACATCCTTAAGATGAGGGATGCACATGCTCTTGGGCACTCATTTGTATGGACTACAGACTGATAATGAGTTGTTGCTGAGTGTCTCTTCAGTGAGAAGAGAAGAGAAGAGAAGAGAAGAGAAGAGAAGAGAAGAGAAGAGAAGAGAAGAGAAGAGAAGAGAAGAGAAGAGAAGAGAGAAGAGAGGAAAGAAAAGAAGGAAAGGAAAGGAAAGGAAAGAAAACAAAAGAAAAAGATTTGCCAGTCCAGAAGGGAAAGAGAAATGCCCAACCATGCTCAGCCTCTGGTGACATTTGGCTGCTTTTCCCTACAGCTGTGCTGGAAAACTTCCAGGTGAGCTCTACTTTTGGGGACACTGCTGCCAGAAGGGCTGTGATCCTGATGGTGCCACCATTCCCAAGCTTGGTGATGCCACCTCTCAAAGGGAGGAACACAAGACCTACTTGTAAGCCAGAGCTCCTGCAAAGTGCTTCTGGATGTAGGTGTCCATCACGGGGCGGAAGTGGAAGTACTTGCTGTCACGGAGCAGGTTGATGATGAACACCTGGGGACATGGAGAAGGGAACCCAGCTCAAGGAATTGCACATTGCTGCCAAGTCTCTACAAACAAGTGACCCAAGGTAAGAAGCATTCAAATACATGAGCTGCTTTAAACAGTCACTGTTGTGTTATCAGGTATTATTGGTTGCTTCTCCCACATGACAGTAAATACTGCTGCCCCTGCATGTGCTGAGGTCTACCTGCCCTGTTCACCCAAGATCATTACAGAAAGCACAGCTGGATCCAGCTGAGTATTTCATATTTGACAGAAGCACAATACTAGTAACATGATCATAAGAAACTTAAAACTCACTGAGTATGAGATAAATAACAGTCCAGCAGCTTACCAGAGACTGAAAGACCAACAGACCATACTTCTCTGTGTTGTCATCCAAAACTACAAACAATGTGTCCAGAATATCTTGTAGGAACTAAAATGACATGAACAAAGAATTTCAACTTAAATTGTTTTCAAAAGGTTATTTCTCCCCTGCTTTAATTAGTTCATACATGTTAATATCGTTGTGAAACACTTGCCAAGGATAAATCATTTCAGGTTCAGCCATATGATGTGATAGATTTTAATTTGATTTTACAAAGAAAAGTTTTTCTCTTTATTCTGAAAGGAGTATTTTCAAACAAAAGTGACAGAAAACCAAAAAATAAGAAATATGTACTATATACCTGATTTTTAATTTTGACTGAGTGTTCCTCTCACTTTAAGCTGACTGGAAGTGCTGCCTGACACCAGTGGTAAAAGAACTTGCTCTCATTCTCAAATCATTGGAGTCTCAGGTACTGTTCAGCATCAAATCTGAGGCTGGGCAGTACATTAAATTATGTTTAATACTGAAATGTTTGTTAAATGACAGAAGGTAAAGCTTTTCTAATAAGCATTAATTGGGGCAAGTTACATGTTGCCAATTGCTTCTTTCACCCTTAACTCCACAGCTTGTTGAGCACTGACAGTTCAGTGATTTTCTTTCTGAAAGCACAGTCTCCAAAAGGATGAGTGTGAAGGAGAGTGCTGGAGATCATTAACTGCACATTCTCTCATGATTTTTTTAATCTATTCTATTTAAATTTCTGATGTGGACAACAAGAAATAAATTATAACAATTTATGAAGTCTCTGAAATGATAAAATGTCTTTTTTTCTGAATTATTACATTCTGTTCTTCATATCCCAGTGCCAAATGACAGCTGATTTATGGGGAGAATCAATTACTTCTCCCCATGAAATAATTCAATCCATATCTTTCTTTTTCTTTCTCTATGAAAACCAGATACTTGTACTGCCCTACAAATGAAGTGTACAAAACATGACATTCTTGAAGAATTCCAATATAAATGGGATTTGTGCTCCCCTGTTACTGTTACCAAGTTATCACAAAGAGTAACATTCCAGATATGGCAGCACTCAAATGAGTTACAGTGAAGTGGTTTTAATGATAAACTACTTATTATGTGATAGGATTTGTCTTCAGCTTCTTCTCCTTAGTTGTTTGTGTCAGAAATCAGCTTTTACTTCCAGATTTATAGAAATAAATACTAGAGAAAGTTCCCAGCACACGTAAGATGATCAGAGGCATATCTGGAATGAACTTTGTTTTGCTAAGACCACAAATACAAAAATGCAGTTGGAAGTTCCTGGGCCCTAAGGAAGCTCAGGCCATACAAGATTATCATGTAGAGCAACAGTGGCTACAAAACCTGGTGAAATGATGAGTTGGCAGACAGAAGACTGGTGCACTGCTGGCTGGATGCAGACTGGAAGCACTGGTGCTGAGGACCCAGCACATGTGGCTGAGGGAATTTGACTAAGGATTAGCTCTGGTTTGATCCCACAGACTGACTGTGCTCTAATTCTCAAGGGGATCTTCCTGTCCTGTTTCACAAAGGAATAAAATCCTAGCTCATACAGGGTGGAAGTTCACAGTGTGAATCAAAAAGCACAGTAAGAGGGAGCCTTCAGAAGTGGCCTGCCGGTCTGAACTCACTGCCTATCACAGACACATCCAAAGGCTGTTATTTCATGTAGTACCTTAACAATCTCCTCGCCACTGACATGTCTCAGTCTTCCCAGAATATCCATCACTCGATCTGGATAAGCTTTCCATTTGAGCAGGGCAAGCAGATCCACTGCGGAGAGAGGAAGGAAGAGTTAGAACCAGACAGAAAGGGAAGAATGGCAACCCCAGAGGCATCAGAGATTCATCACCTTGTACTTCACGTCTTAATGCAGTCCACACTTCTTGGGAAATTATATATATATATATATATATATACATAACGGAAAACAAGAAGTACAACATGAAGTGAGTCAATACTGTAATGGAGAAAGGAATGGAGGAATGGAAAAGGGCTTCGAAAAGAGTAAAAGCTCTATTTTTCCCTGTGTGACACTGCACTGTGGACAATCCACTGCTGTCTGCTTGTGCTTTAGGGACGTTGCTGTAAAAAAATCTTATTTACTTAGCCACTCTGTAAAAGCCAAGCAAAACAAACTCTGGATTGTGTAGAAGTGCTAACAATGAATTTTTTTTCTCTCATTCCTAATTCCTGCTGCCTTGGGCAGTTCTGAGGGATCAGCAACTCACCATTCTGGGTCAGTTTGGTAGAAGAGAGCTGTGTGGAGACTGAGAAGGTCTCTTTGGTGCTGCGCTGGAAGATGAGGCTGGAGGGGATGTTGGGGCAGCCGTTGTAATCCTCCTTGCAGCAGGGCAGCCCCAGGTAGAGCGCGTGGTTGTTGAACGTGCTGTTCTCATCACACTGCAGGGACAGCACAAGGGATGGTTTTGCACTTTGTCCATCTCATCCCACACACCCAGAGCCTGTCAGCAGTTCCCCAACAGTGCCTGTGTTGGGATTTTTGTGGGTGCACGCCAACACTTCTAAGGAAAAGCTGTGCTTGGGGGCCTGGACCTGCCTGAAGAGACCCAGCTCTACAGAGTGATCTCCAACCACTGCCTCGTTAGAACTCACCAGATCTTCCAGATGTGAACTTAGTGCTGCTGCCTGAAAATTGTACTGAACAAATAAACCCAGGTGAATCAGGAGGAAGGAAAAACCCCAAAGTCCAAATCTCTTGCCGCAGGGCTGCCAAGGTGTGGCACTACAGCATGAGGCATTTGAATCCAGCACAGTGTCATCTTACAAAGGCACAGAGCAATGCCTTAGGCTGGTAGAAGTGCTGAATGCTCATGAACACCAGCGTGTTTGAAGTCAAAATGGATGGGATTAATAGCAGATAAATCATTATCATCAGGATGGAAAAGGTAAGCTGCACCTAGAATAGAAGGCTCTAGCCAAACCATATGATTTTGAATGTATAAAATTTTGAAACTACCATTAATCTGTTCCTCACAAATTTCTAATAAGGGGGAAATGGATAATGTAATGACCATTACTCATTTAAGTAATGAAGTAGAGATGAGCAGTGAAAAGTCTGCAGAGAACTTGTACCTTATAAACATAAAGCTCATGGATATCATCTGACAAGGTCGTGCCGTCATCTCTCATCAATGGGGTGAATGCAAAACCAAAGAGCTTCTTTTCTCCCTTGTCTTTTGCTGCAGCAAGAGATAGAAAGAAGGAATTGTATTTGTGCATACCCTGTCAATATATACAAGATTACTCACCAACTTCTCCACATGCCTAAAAGAAAACAAGCAGCTACAGAACAAACAATTTTTCTAATTCTGATTTCTTTTTTCTAGTTCTATGTAAAGGACTGACAAGCTTCAAATCAAACACAGACATGTCAAACATAGCAAAATCTAAACTGTTTATCCTGCAAAGAAAACATTCTACAGAAAAACACAACAAAAGAACAGCAGGGACAAACATCTACAAAGTGCTTTGCCCTGCACTGATCGTTCACCGTGTTTTTAGTGCACTGTTTGATAAATTCAGCAAAAGGTTGCTTAGCAGAGCCCCTTCCCTGTATTTCAGGCTGGCCTCCCTTTCCTGCTTCCCACCCAGGGACAGCCTCATCCAGCTCTGCCAGGCGGTGGGAGGAGCCGGGCCAGGGGCACTCACTGGAGCAGTGGCGGAACTCGAAGCGCAGGTGGGAGCCGCGGAAGCGGTCGATGGGGATGGGCAGTTTGATGATCTCGCCCCAGCGCGGGCTGTTGTTGTGGTACAGCACGAAGGAGTGGTAGGCGCTCCTGCTCGGCTCGCCCGAGCCCAGGCTGATGCAGTCCTGCCACCAAGGAAACAACCGGCATTAAACACATCACATCACCGCCCCCGAGTCATTTTATCAGCCAGTGATAACCTTCATGTAGTTCATGGCTTTCTGTAGACATAAAGGAGTCAGAAGCAGAAATTCAGACACAAAATGAAATGTGAAATTTTTTAGGAGATCTTGAAACTTTGTTTTGGGTCAAAGGTGAACTAAGAGACCTGTGCTACTGGATGAATCCCAGTATCTAAAGTTATTATTTAAGCTAAGTTTTCCATCAAGTACTGAGTAGATACAATAAACACCTAAGTCCAAATATATAAAATTGAGTCCAAAAAATAGGACATAATAGGACCATCACTTGTAATATTAGTCTTCTGTGAAAAGATACTTTAACCAGATTTCTGCTTCAGTGTCTCAGTTCAGAAGTGATAACTGACCTTTCCAAGCTCTTTACAAATATTCGTCTTTCAAAACTACAACTATCCAGCCTCACCAAGTATCCCAGAAACTTCTAATCAAGTTACTTCCTCAGCGGTAAGCAAAGAATTTCTGTGTAATACTCATCACCTAAAAACATAATTGGATCTAAATTTCTGCCTTCAGATATTACAAACTCAGAGATCTTGCCCAATCTGTGTCTTCAAAAAAATACAGATGAAGAAAAACATGAACTGATATTGTTCAGAAAATAAAAAAAATCTTAGAATACAAGCGAAGGAAAATAGGAATAATACTGAAGTCCTGAAATAAGGACAGTAAAAGGTTCTTTGTGATGAAGACATGGAGCAGGAAGCACATTTTTTTTATATATGAGCACTAACCCATGCTCTAGACCCAGCACTTACAAAGAGATGAAGGAGATACAACATCTCTCAAAACCAATTAGAAAAATGACAGCCTTGAGATTCTTCACTTTTAGCATGTCCAAGGATAATGAATCCAGGAAGAAACAAGCTAAGCAGACCAAAATTAACATATGTAATACAAATTCTGATGTAAAACCCCCCCCATGGAACAGTATGATGACAAGAACTGCTACTGGTCATTTTCCCAAGGCATCTATAAATTCTAACCTAAGAAAATACCAGAAATGTTGATTTTTTAAATCTGTAAACATCTGACTGCTCAGTCAAGAACATCCCATTAACCAGATCCAGTTAGTTCAACCTCTGGCCATAATCTGGCTTTGAGAAAGTTAGGAATTTGTGAAGGAGCCCAAAAGGGAATAAATGCTCTCTGGAATTCTGGGATTCAATGCAAGGACAGCCTACGTTGACAGGGACTCACTGCAAAGGCTCTGATCCAAACTGGGTGACTGAAGGCTGAACTCACACAACTCTGTCCTCTCAAATAATCCTCAGCAACCACATGAGATGAGCCACAACCCCACATTTTTTTAATACAGCAGCAAGAATTAAGTGTTGCAGATAACAACAGGTCAGTAGAGAGCAGTGCCAGTACTGCAACCCAGAACACCTGTAAGATCCCAGTTCTGTTCTGTAGCAAGAGTAAATGGTTTGGCTTCAACACAGAAATTCCAAAACCTCATTCTGCATCAGGCTCTTAGGAGCAAAACAAAACAGTATTTCTATTTTCTCTACTAGGTACAGTAAAAGTTCAAATTTTAATGTGAGCTTTTTTTGTCCCATCAAGAAGCCACCTGTTCTGGCTGTCAAACTGCCAGTCTTTGAATGCAGTTGCATGCTATGAACTTCAATTAAATCAATAGTCTCTCCTTCTGGTTGTTAATTTAGATCCATGCAGTTATACTACAATCTATAGTCTGAGCAGGGCCGACTGGTAAATTTTTAATTCTAAATTGTGATCTGCAAAATACAAACATCAGACTAATCTCCAGACACCTGGTGATCCTGAGACCCAAATATGCAGGGGAATTAGAGGACAGAAGCAGGGAAGGGAAGCTAAACTAGAAAAACGATCAGGAAACTTCTATTGTTAAAGGTGTGCCTTGCAATTCATGGGCTATTCCTGCTACTGGAATAGAAAGAAGAAAGAAGTAAGAAATGTGTCAAAGAATTTTTTTTTTTTTTTTTTTCAAAATATATTGAAAGATACTAACAATTGAGTAAGACCATTTTGAGAAGGAAATACTCATTTTCATTTTGAACAGCACTACATTCTGGAGGTAATTTCACTCCTTTCAATAGGACTATTTCTGGATCAAGATACACTCAGCAGTAATGAGGAGCTGAGAAAATTCTCATTAATGCTGTGCATGGTTCTGCTAAAGGCTTCACAAAGGCACAATTCAGATTTGGGTTGTGCTGCTGGTTGGACAAGTTTAAGGATTTTACTCTAATATCAGATGAAAACTCTGGTCACTTCCCCCACCCTGTGTAACTCTGCACACAGTGTCCCTGTTGGCAGCTCTGCTCCAGAAAGGCCATGGGGCAGGAATGGTGGAGGGTATTCCAACCAGGAGCAGCAACCAGGATTTCAACCAGGAGCAGCAACCAGGATTCCAACCAGGAACAGCAGTGCTCCAGGGTCAATGAATTCTCAGTGTTCTGCCCACATTCACAGGCATCATGAAACACCAGGAACCAAAGCTCTCCCAGACACAAACCAAGTATCTTTGCTACTTTAACTGCGACCATACAGAGAAGCAATACCATAAAAACTTGGGTCAGAGAGTTTCTTTTAAATACGTGGCCTAAATTTTAAAACCCCACAAAGGTCCCTTATATGTAAAGCCTCTCCTTTATGGCAAGTCCTAGAATGGTTTTGGTTGGAAAGGACTTTAAAGCTCATCTTGTTCAAAACCCCTGCCATGGGCAAGGCCACCTTCCACCAGACCAGGTTGCTCAGAGTTCCATCTAACCTGGCCTTGAGCACTTCCAGGGATGGGGCAGACACAGCTTCTCAGGACAATCTGTTCACCTGATTTTTTTCTAACTGGGCTGACCATCCTTTCCAGTGTTTGTGCCATGCCTGTCCCACTCTCTCATGTAAAGCCCCAATGTACTTTCCAATAGTAATAACAGGCAAAGACAATGAAAAACCAACTTCATCTCTGTGAATGACCATTCCAACCAAAATCACTCAACTTAAGACTGATAAGTTCTAGAAATTATCTAGCTTTTGTATATAATCATTAGACACCATTATGTATCAGCATTTGAAGATAATGATATTGCAGTTTGAGGGACTTCTCTTTGTCCTTGGCAGACTGAAATCAGCTGATGATTAAAACTTTGCCAGTCAGTTTGAAAAGCTTAGGCAGAAAAGGAATCTGATCTTCCTGCAGCAGCTCTGGGCACAAACGAGTTCCTTACAAGAAATACACTTTACATTTAATGAAACCACAAGCAGTTGTAGTAATGAAAGTTCTCCTTTCAATAAACATCAGAACATTGTGGCAATGTATTTAGTACACACTTTTAGGTGTATATATTCTCCACAAGTAATGGCTACAAAGCCCATTTTATTGCAGTGGAGGTAGAAGAAAAGGTAGGGGGAAGTTATTTCTGATAGCTGCTCATGCTGAAATACTTCCTGTTTACTTCTCTACATTCACAACCTCCCACCCACTCCGTCTCTTCAATAAAACTAAAAGAACAGAGGAGGTAAAACAGGAAACAAACAATCCCCATTCCCAGCTGGAATGGAGCCAACCCAGGGTGAAATTTTACTCAAAGTTGTTTTCCAGAACTACAGTCAGTACTGTAACCCAACAACTCCGATTTAGAAGTCTCCCTTGGAATCACATTTCATCGTGTTGTATGACACACATTATTTAATTTTAGATATGCCTATACTCCTTAGTTCTGATTACAGTTACTCTAAATTTTTTTACTTTAGCCACTGACATCACACACAGGCTTTTCAGTTTAGGAGTATTTTCTCCAAGACTTCGATCCCCATATAAGGGAAGTGCTCCAAATCCTTACAGATTTTTAACTGACCATAATATAGAGCTTACAAACTTCACACTAAAAAAAAAAAAAATAAAAAGGAGAGAGAGAGTTTTATTTTAACCCTTCCCTTGCATCAGAGACTTTGGAACAAGAGGATGTGTCCCTGTAGGGAGCACCTGAGGCTCTCAGGGAAAGAAACACTTACCTTCAGGATTTCTCCATCAGCATAGAGCACGTACATGGTCACCTCGATGTTCTTCTGCACACTTTTGCCCCCCCTTTCAAAGTCCCCCTTCTCCAGGGTCAGGTACAGGTCATTCCGGATGTCACCTGCAGGGACAGAGCAGAGCCACAGCCTTAAACTCCACAGGGGACACCGGGGCTGTCCCAGTTCCATTCTCAAATCGTTCTCTGTGTTCTGCAAGACGATGGCTGATGCCCAAATCATTCCAAGCAGCAAGTTAATTGTTAATAAGGATGAACAGTTTAATATCAGTGCATAAAATCAGACCATTGTTAGTAATGCCTTTAATAATGTGAATTCAGGATCAATACTGGTTTTAATTATGTAAGTGGGGAAGGGAAAAAAAACCTCTTACTGCTATACTGTGCCTTGTTAGCTGAGCTGGAAGTGTCAGGCCGAGCCTGACAAAACATCCTTAGCTTCAAACTTCCTATTTCCAATATATTTTACAAAAAATAAGTATTTTTGTGACGATCAGAATAACATTATGTTCAGTTAGCCTTTCAAGCATTTTCTGTATTTTCATAATTTCCTTTTATCACAACAACAAAATACAAGCAGCCTTTTTGGGAACCTGATCACAATTCAGTTCAGATGGATTAGAAAGGAATTATAAATGTAATTTTTGCTAGATTTCTGGCTGGCCTCTGGTATCCATATGCATGGCTATATGAAAGCAGGCAGTATGGACACTTGCCAGCTTCTCACTACGTCATTTTCAGGAGCTTTCAGACCAAATTACTATATTCAGAAATAGAAATGCTTGTGTCTCAGCATCTTGTTATCCTGAATTTCACAGACTCTAGCTCACTTGGTTTGGTTTTATTTTAGAATCTGATTTGAGAAACTGCTTTCAAAACTAATGTGCTCAATTCTATGGCCTACACCAAAAGGACAGCAGGTATCACCTATTTTTCTGTAAGATTTAGTTACTGTCATCATTTTATGATGGTTCACACTTAACATTTCTTTTTATCCACTTGCCAGAAAGGCAAACATGCTAAAGGGCAATATATAAAAATACCAAAACCAAAACCAACCAAACAAAAAAAATTTAAACCTTTTTAAGGCAAGTATTTTGTTAATCAGCCTCAAGACACTAAATAACGAAGTAATGGAACAAAGCAGAGACTACTTCAATGTCTGGCTTCTTCCACTTGGAGAAACTGATGCAGTTAAATCTCTGTATTAATCAGAAGCACAATGAAATAAGGCAGCATTTGGTTTCAGGCACTGAGGGACATCCTTTTGTGCCCCTCAAAGCAGCACTTCAAATTCTTCCTGAAGTCTAAAACCCCACAGAACTTGTTCCTTAATCTATTGTAAGGACAAACAACAGAAGCTCTCAGTCCTGCCTTTGCTTTCAGTTTTATTTCTGGAGATAAGTACAACCCTTTCAGCATGGAAAATCCAGCTCTGTGGCTGCCAGTCAGTGCTTCCTGCTGGGAACTCTCTGTGAATGACAATCTGTGTGCAGAACATGCTCCTTTTTCCAGGAGCCTCCCTCTCCTGCAGGGTCAGTGCTGGGAACACCTCCCAGCCAGAGGCTGAGCTGCCAGGGGGAATCAACAGGGAAAAGATGACAGCGAGAGTTTGGTGAAAGACCTCGGATATTGTATCTGGTTTGGCTCATCAAAGCACAGCATCAAATGCAACAATCCACGGGCCACAAAAGAAAAAATTATCTTGGGGATCAAAATCGAGCTGAGATACCTCTGTCCTGATTATAGGGATAGGAAGGAACTACAAAATTCATCACAAAATATGGTTTAAGTTGGGCCTTTTGTTTTGAAAATCCTCCTGCTTAATAGACTCCATCCCTTTTTCTCAGTGGTTTGCTCAATTAGGAAAAAAGCTTCAATTTGTATGCTGTAAATCTTAATAGAAATTAATTGTACTCACTATAATTAGCATTTTGGAGCTCCCTACTTATGACCTCTTTTCTGGAAGGCAGTCTGGCTACACAAAGTATAATGTCAGATAGCAAATCATTTTCCAGCCTAAATTAAAGGCAGCGTTTAGTTATATATAGCATCTTATCTTCTATTAAGCTTAACAGGAGGGATATTACTCCACTAATTAAAAAAAAATGCCTTTGGGGTGGGGTGTAGAGGGATCTTAAAACCAGTGGATTTGCATAAAAATTAAGGAAAAAGATAGGAAAAAAATATTATAGTGAAATACAACAGTGCATCTTCTCTTGTAAAAATAGTCTATTGGATATTCACAAAAAATACAAAAGGTCACTACATACAGTAAAAATAGGAAGTAAATGTATCTAACAAAGACAAAAAGCAGTTAACCAACAGGTAGGGTGATTATTTTGGTGGAAATCACCTTCCTACAAGGAGCAATCTCCTTTTCCTAACATATGAGTTGACCTGAGGCTCACAAGCCTTTTGTTTTTCTCCATTTGCTTGTGGTTTTGAGGGATTTGAGCTTTGATACCCCAGTGGGTGGCACAGAACGCAGAGCAATGCTTAAGCACAGAGCAGTTTATTGCAATCTCTGCTCTGAGTGTGAAGGGCCAGAGAGAAAGCTCAGGCCCATGTGGGGCTGGGCACGCAGGGACAGCGGGCATGGGACACCTGGCATGGAACACCTGGCATGGGACACCTGGCATGGAACACCTGGCTCAGGGCTGCACCACGGTGGCCTCAGCAGGACCAAGAGTGGCCTGGGCAGCTCCAACCCCACTGACAGTGATGTGGGAACCTGGGCACACAGGGGTTGGCCAGATTAATTCCATTGGAAAGAGACAAAGAGTTAAATAATGAACTTGTTTAAGGTGTCAGACCATTCATGCAAATGACTGCACAAACAGCCCTGTGCTTGTGACAGAAAATCCTGCATTTTGGGGGAAAACCAGGCTGGTACCTCAGCTTGGACCACAGAGGCCTCAGGCCTTCCCAAACAGCACCACAGGAAAAAAAACTGGGTGAGCTGTGGCCTCCCACCATCAGAACAGGAATAAAAAGTGCTACAAGGCCAGTGGGCCATGGGTATTTATAGAGCAAAGCCTGCTGATGTCATTTTAAGCTGAGGTCTCTGTGCTGGAAGGCCCTCAAGGATGAACTGAAAACCCCAGAGAGAGTTTTCAGAATGGGATTTGTTTCAAAGCCCATCTCTCTACAATTGTTTTCCAGTTAAAAACAAAAGTAAACTTCTTTTTAGTGTAATCCATACACTTTTTGTAACATGGTTACTGACATTAATTCTGTATCAAATGCCTTGAAAGACAGTATTTTCCATGATAATATCAAAAAGATCATTTTCTGGTATTTTTTGGGGGCTCTTTCTTTATCAATTCTCTTCACCTTTATTGGGGTTTTGTTTTGTTTGCCTGTTTTAACCTATTTACGAGGCCCAATGTCCAACATACAGTTGTTTAAATTATAAATCATCAATTATAGCCTGGGGGGGCTCACTTGTATTGACCTGAAACTATTTTAATGGTAATGGGGGCAAAAAGGAGTGGTGGAAAAGGCTACATGAGCCAAATATTGATTTTGCATTTGCAGTATAAAGGAATGTACTGGAAGACTTCCAAATAGTTATTTATCATTTTCAAGTCTTAATAACCTGAAGCAGCCCAACAGCCACTCCTTGTCCAGTCTCCAGCAGAAGAAATGGGAGTTTATCCTGACAGGGTGTGTAGGTTTTCCACTGGAAGACTGACCAGTTACTTATACTGCAAAATAGTAACAATTTACAGGAACTGTCTGCATTCAATCAAACACTTTCTATTCAGGGATCCTAAAGATTTTGGACAGTAAGGACAGGAATGGTCCCTGTTTTGCGCAGAAGAATACTATATCAAAAAAGGGTACATAATTCACAGAAGTTTCTGCAGGAGAAAGAGACACAAATTTCTGATCATTCAATTTTAACAACTTCTTTCTCTGAGCTTTTGACTTTTTGGACATGTAATACATCCCTGCAAGGTGGGGCAAAGTGGAAGCTCCCAGAAGTCTGTGTGTGTAGGTCTAGTTTCAACTCAGTAAAATAGCTATTTATCCAGAGAATATTGGATTTTTTAAGGTGAAAGTTTGGTCTTTTACAATTTAGGCAGCCAAGGGAAAAAAAATCAGAATATTAATGTTTAGGTCTATTTCTATGAAATTGCTGCTCTGGTCCTATTCACTTTGGGCCCCACACTGTGATGCACTGTCTGCTGGACTCTTTAACACCCCTGGGTTTAGCATCTCTTCAAAAATAGTGGCACTTCACAGAAGAGTGAATGGGCAAGAAAGTTATTCAGAGTATATTCCACAATGGCTTCTGAAGAAAACCTAAACCTGTGCATTCATGTTCAGTCTATAAATGAACAACCAGAGCCAAACAGCATCACCCCACTGACCTGAGCCAAGTTACAGCACTCAAACTGAGGACTTGGGCCAGCAAGGAAAGGCTTTGAAGCAAAGCATAAAGTGTAGAGGATTTCTGTTCATGTGCAGTGTTATCTATCGCATGTTCTGGCTCTATTTGTCTGAGTTCCCTGCAGGGGAACTGCTCTGCTTCCTGGCTGAGACTCTCCCATTGTCCTGGACATTCCCTCTCTGCATGGTTCTTCCCAGAAAGCTGCTGCTTTGGATGGGGCCAGTGAAGGGTCCCTGATCAAACAGCAAAACTCCACCCTCACCACCACCCTCACCTGGAGGTGCAGCTGCCTCCTGTGCAAACACACAGCTACCTGTGAAGGGCAGGGACTCCAGCACAGCTGAGGTTGACAGGAGCAGCTTTGTGCTCATCACATCACTCCTCCAAACCAAAGGGACAAGGACAAAGTGGCCAAGGGTCAGTGGGAAGGGTCTCCAGCACCCCTGTCCTGCTTTCTGGCTGCCCCTCAGGTCTTGTTCCTCCCACTGTGTGATTCTCCCTGGCTTTAGCAGTGCCACCCCCTCTGACAGCCCTCTGCAGCCCCCCCATATTCCCACTGCATTCCTGGCACAGTCCCACTTTGGGGATCACATTCCATCCATTTCAGCAGCTCATTTCTCTGGCCCTCCACCTCAGCCAGCCAGCAGGTTTTTTTTAAGGCCTATATTCTTGAAATAGTTACAGTGAGCAACTATTAACATAATTGTGAGCAATATTACAGCAACAAGGGGAAACAAAGCTTTTATCTGCTGCCTCTATGGCAAATTAAATTAGCTTTTTTTTCCTGTAAAGAGAACATTATGCAAGTTTAACTCCGTGTGCTTCTCCAGCTTTCACTGAGCAGAACACAATTGTTTCAAAGAAACGGGACAAGCAATACTTATTAGGTTATTTGCTACCCATTGTTTGACTTCTATGTATAGAAAAGAATTTATACAATGCCCTTTTTAAATGCAGTGATTTCTCTGGAATAGTTGCCTTTCAGTAGTGGGAAGTTGTTTTTTAATGCTTTTTGTCTCCGCCAACTTTCCATTTCCACAAGTTTATTTACGACAATAATACTTTTTATTCTCCCAAAAAGTAGACACTTTTTGGTGATAATTACTACATGATTATGGCTTTTGTTCTTAACACTCTTGCCATGAACATTTTGAGAATAGCTGGTGGATTTTACCATGTCCTTTCCTCAACGCATTTTTGCCATGACTTTGTGCTCACTGACTGAACAGATGCTGAGATGCTTCTCACCTGTTTCTTACTGACTCATCTGTCACAGTTACTAAATTTGCCTGAAACCCTGTGGTATGAAGAGAGACAAAGTCTCCACCTCCCTGTTACCAAAGTTTCCCTGTGATGTTATGATTTGCTGTCTCTATCAATCCCAACATTCCATGGAAGATATGAAAATGGAAAAAAAGCAAGCAAAAAGCAGACATTACACAGAAAAGCAGAAACTTACACCCAACAATCTTCATCTCTGCATCAGAAACAAAGGGGAGAGAATAAAGGGAAAGGAACAGGAGAGAAGCCAGGAAATTAAGAAAGGAGAGAGAAAAAAGAGAAAGAAACATCACTCACGAGTCGGAGATGAAGCATGCACTTTTCATCAGAGGATCAAAGGAAAAGACAGAATACTTATCAGCACATGGGCAAGGGGAGGGATGTCCTTGGGGGACTGACAAACACCAAGCCTGTGCAACAGATTTCTGCTCGGCAAGTCCTGCACAAAGCCCAGCTGCAACCCTCAAGGAGCAGCACAGGCCTCACTGCTTTTAGCTCTGGGAAAGGTAAAATTGGCATGATCAGATGCATGGCCTTAAACCCAGGAGCAATTTAGAAAAGGAATAAAAAAATCAAACCACAAATGAACAAAACCCCACCATAACTTCTTCAAGAGGCTGGTTTGACCGAATCCCCTCTGATTTTGCCAAAAAATGTAACTGAAGTCTTTATGATGCTCTTGTCAGATCACAACGCAGTAGGAAACAAAGAACATTTTGTCTTTACAAAAGAAGGCAGGAAGGGTTGTTTTGTACAATATTAAGCTTGTTCTGCATAACCATGCAAGATACAAACCCATAAAGACCAGTTTCACTTTGTTTCTTAATGATGACCAGCTACCACTTATGTTTCTCCTATCTGAGGGACAGAAAAAGAGGGCTTGATACAGGGAGCTAATGCTACAGTTTAGAAAACAAAAAAGAGGGATAGGAAAACAGTAATGAGACACAGCTTCAAAATTTTAATAGTTAAGATGTGCACATGTGAGAGGATTTCCTGTTAAAAAAGCAAATTAAAACGTTCAAACCTATGACAAAAAAAATTAAGTTGAAATGCTAGAGCTATTTAATTTTTTAAAAACAGATTTCTTGGTTCAGCAGAATGATCACTGCTTTTTTTAAAAGTACCAGGTGACATAGCCTTTATTAATTTATTCATAAAAAAAATTTTTAAATCACACTGTCCTGAAAAATCTGTATCCACTTGCAAAATACAAGTCATGAACTTTCTATGCTGTTTTCTGGAAGAGGAAACCCTGTGTTTAATGACAAACAGTTCTGAAGCAAAGCAAGGAAGAGCTAGTTTGACAAAGACTATCAAAGCAGCAGACATGGCTGAGAACTGCTAATGTGCATGACAGGCTTCTGTCTTTGGTTAGGGGTTTTTGTTTCTCTTTTTTTGGTCCTGTGTGTCCCTAGTGAATTATTTTTCAACTTTAGACAATACTCATAAATCTAAGGAAGAATGTTTGAGCCTGGCTGTAGAAACATAAGCACAAAATCTATTGACAGACATTCCTTGCTCATGCAGCTGGGCTAATCCACTTGCAAGGTAACACAACCCAAATGTTCTACCCTGGATGTCAGGCAAACTCCAGCTCCAACTGGATCTGTTGTGTTAAAAGCAAACAACAGGCAAATATCTGCTGTCACTTGAGGACATCAAACATACTTTGATTTCCAAGAAAACCCTGATTAGTAATTAGACTGAACACTGTTTGCTGCATCAGTGCAGTTCCATTACATTTCAATCTCCTCATTTTTCCAGACATTTCATTATTCTGGGGAACACACAAGATAGTGAAAGCCTTTGTTTGGAGCCCCATTCATGAGTATCCCTCTCTTCACAGCTCCTTTATAGTCTGGTAATGTCCTCATTTATAACTACAGAGAAAGTTGATTCACATTTCCCCAACTGCTTTGCTTTTCTTACTTGGTTTTTACAGACATATACAAAGTGCCTTTCCTCACAAATAGAAGCATTATTCTTACAATGCCTAAAGCTTTGCATTTAAACTCAATTTATGAAAACCTCTTGTAGCATACCTGGAATCAAGTTCTGTGCCCAGATCCTCTAGAGAGGCAGGAAGCATTTAATAGCAGAATGGTGATCCTTTCACACATTTGTTTCTATGAATCAGCATTTTGAGCATATCTATATATATGTGTGTGTATATAAATGTATATGAGTCCAGTTCCAATCAGGTTATCATCTTAAAACCCCAGCGTGTCTTCTCCAAAAAGAACTGTGGTTCTCACAAAGAGAATCTGTAAATTTGGATTAGCTGCAGTGAACAGAGAATTTTAAAAGCTTAGGGCAGGGGTACTTTTTGTATGAGCACTGCTGACCTGTTTGCTCAAGCCCTGGCCCAAAGCCTTGCCCAAAGCAGGAAATACAGGGACACACTATGCACTTTGCATAGGGGCCAGGGCCCAGAAAACAAAAAAAATTACTCAGGGGAACACTGAGGACATGAAGCTGCTCCTTCAGCTTCAATGGCCTGAAGCACCTGAGGTACAGCTTTATCCACAGAAATGGAGGATCAAGCAGTTCTTGCAGGAGAATCAATTCTCTTGCACAGGTGTGTAAGTGTGACACATCCAGCTGTGATCTCAATTACAGAAAATCACCTTGCAGCTGCTGTGTCTGTACATCAGCCTGCAATAATTCATCTTTTCCCTATCTGATTCCTTTGTGTTATGCCTGGAACTGCTATAAGGTCATTAAGAACCCAAACTTATAACTGGCTTTATAGCCCACTTCCTCTGCTGCTCTGTTACCACCATTTTCAAGCTCATTAGTAAATATACACATGTTCTAAATCCTTTGACTCTTTAGTTTCTAGAAATGCTTCCCACCTACTCCTTATTTTATTGTGATTTCTGAAGAGCTTCCATAATGAGGCTACAACTACTTCTGGTACTGATGTCTCACTGCAGAGCCTTTTGAGTAATAAAATCTGATGCTTTTCCCATTATGCTTTCACAAAATCTCCCATGTCTGTAAAGTCATCCTTGGGCTTGCTCATCACGGCAATGAAGCAATAGTTCAAATGCTACTAATTAGCAAACCCATTTCCTACCACACTGCAAAAGTCAAGCCATTTTAAGAACTCTTCTCTAAATGAAATCTTGGCTGTGCTGGGCTGCCAAGCCAAGAAGCATCTCCAGCTGCTGCTCCAGAGGTGAGGAGCAGAGGAAGCACAGCAGGGCTGCAGCGAAAACATTGGATGGACCAGCTGCTCTGTGAGGCCAGAGGGAAAATCCAACCAGGTCTGCACCTTCTCTGCTTCTCATTACAAAAGGATCACACAAACTCAAAAACATCAAGGTTGCAAAGTGGAAATTCATTTTTTCCAGGATTTGGACTGTTGGGAAGAAGAAATTTCATGCATTTAAAAAGAAACATCTCTATGCTGAGTGTACAAGAGGAATATTAACTGGCAGGGGTTGTGGGGAGTATCAGAGCAATCTTTCCAGATCCCTTTCTAGCCACATGATTTTAATACCTTCTATCACTGTAATGTCTGTTCCTGACAATGTTTTAGCATTTGGCTCCCCAAATCTGGCATCTACTGATAAATAAGACAACTCTGTTACAAATCCCACTCAAGTAAAGTGCCCATCTCAGTTGCACTTGATTGGGAGAGTATGAGAAAAGAATGACCAATATTTCAGCCTGGAGCTGCTCTGTTTACCTGGCATTATAACATCAGGAAATCCCAGCTTCCTGGTGACAGAAACACCTCTGTTAAAGATCATGGGGTTTTCCCTTCGGATCTGCTCCATGTCACCACGAAGAAGCTGAAGAGATATTATAAGTCCTGGGAAAAAAAACCAAAGAGGTTCATTGTTTCTGACCTAAGAATTAGATTCTGTGTGTACAAAGCATGCAGATAAACTAATGTTTTGCTCCACAGTTAATTTAATACAACACATAAACACAGAGTTCTTTTCTCCCTTGGAGTAATTGAAAAGTGAAATGGAGGAAAGAAAACTATTATAAGGGATCAGTTAAGAACACAGAATTATATTAAAATACAACTCCTAACAGTGAGAATACTTAATTTTGCAGACATATCCCAGGTACAGAAAGTACTCCCATTATTTCTTTTCCTCACATGCAGCAGGTTACGACACATGTATGAGCAATGCCACCTCTGTCTGAGGGACCACCAACCACACAAAGCTCTGGAACATCTCTAAAGTGCCTTTAATTCTGCTTTATACCATGAAAAAGATTAAATCTCAATGTGTATCTGTTCCACTAATTTCTTTAACTGCTTCATAGAGGGCTGATGATTTTAATGAAATTCTCAGCAGTTACTCATCATGTTTCAGGAGTGCCAACTGGCCAAACTGACTTCAGCTCTCTTGTTCAGTGGATCATCTGAACAGCTGGACTAGGAATAATTGCATGCTTAATCTCAGTCCAGCTGTTTTCTCTACTTGCTTTAATTTACAAGATAGGACAGTGTACTGGTAAAATGATGACGTCCCAGCATTACCACACAACAAAATACCAGGATTGAGCTCAGCCATTCAAGGCCAGTCTCACCTGCTGAGCACACACTACCAGCTCCACATATCCATGAGAATTACCTGCACAGAGCAATTTTCCACATTCTTTATCTCCTTCAGTGTCACTTGGTCAAGAGTTCTTTCTGTCCTCTCTGTTCACTGCCCAGAGCAACACACACCAAACCCTGCCTTGGATGCACATTTTTGCACGAGCCAAAGTCCTGCTCTTTCCTAAGCACAATATCTGGGCTTTGTGACCAATATTTAGTCATCATTTTCTCAGACAAGTTACCAGGGAAACAAAACCAGGAGTATCGTGTACCTCCCACCCACTTCCTGCCTTCTGCACTTGAAATAATTTTCAAGCCTGTTGTTTGGCTTCAGTCAAATTGGGCAAATAAGTAGATACCCAGATTACATTAAGATTGCATACATTTAATGAATACTGGGAGTTGGGATAAAAAAAATGAGCATAAAGCCTTAAAATAAAGGAAAAAGGAGGCCAACCAGCCAGCTGGACAGTCAGCATGTATGTACTCAAAAGCTGCCAAAACATGGACTTGCAACTGCCCAGCTGGGTAGGCAGGAGAGCACTGCAAGGAAAACACAGGCTCTGAAACCATGGAAAAAATCCAAACCCTTTGAGTACCATGTATGAGGGTGTCTGTGTGTACAGAAGGTTTCACAGCACACAAGAGACAAGTTCATTAGAAATCAGCCTTGACTATTTTTGCCACTTACGGGAAAACTTGTTCATTTTATACCCTTGTTTGCTATCAAAAAACAAACCAATGAAAATAAATTTTAAAAATTCCAGTGTAAAAGGAGTGGAGCAAATTTGGAAGTTCAGACAAGTTGCTCAAGTTTTCAAAGTTATAAAGAATTTAGGAAGATCTTTTAATGATGACTAGTGGATAACTTTAACTGTAACAGGAGGAGCAGCAGGGAATGAAACCAGCTTTACACACAGTAAAATTCCATACCTGCAAAATGTTTTATTTGCTTAGTGTGTGCTTAATCTCTTCTATGGGAGTGTACACTGTATATTCCACTACAGTGACTCAATATGCAAACAAGCAAAATTAAGACAAATTCAGTATTTGGACATCACCATGATTCAGGCACTTGGTAATGAATGCAGAACTGGCTGTAATGAAGCTGAACTGTATCCTATCAGCTGCTTCATTGGGAATGGGAGAGCAGTGATATCTCTGAATTAGCAACTACATACATCATTACATGAGGTAAACAGATAAGACAGGTTGTACTTTCTCTATTTATCTGTCATTAGCTATGAAAGGAAAACCTCACATCTCAGTGAATTTCTCTGCTACAAGTAATCAGCTGTTTCCTGCAGGAGATGTTCAGCTGTTGCTCTGACAAACAAGCCCAAGGAGACATTTACCATAGTTGGAGCTGGGGGCTGTGTATTTGGTGCTGGACTTGCGGATGATGTTTTCATGGATCTGGCACCACTCGTTTTCATTGTTACACCTAAAATAAAAGAACACTAATTCAAGTTAAATGCTTTCACTGAACCATCTTAGAACATGACAGTCTGTCGTGTTGCTGTAGGGATAATATGAAAACTTGTAGGGTTTATACGAATGAGAGAAATCCCACATAACTCTTATTTTTAGAAGTGGAGAGACACAAAATATTCCCTAATAGTTATGTCCTTTCAATGGACACTTTGGAGCTGGTGGTGACTCTTCTGTCATAAAAGCCTTTGTTCCACTCTTCAGGTTATGACAGAATGAAGAAAGCTCTGGACATTCTATCTGAATTGTCATGTAGAAAATGAGTGCTACACTTCTGTTCAGGATCCAAAGCACAACATGCAGGAATTGAAGTGCCACTGAGACAGGAACCAAGGAAACCATCCCCACATTCTGAGACCACAGTCTACTGTTCCACAGGATGGGAGAGACCTCAGACTGGGGAGAGAAAGGCAGAGAACTGAAGTGGCCTTCTTTATCAAGCTTTTACATGAAAGATGAGCCATATAATCTTCTCCCATGTGAAAAAAATGGCACCTTTTCCACAAACAGTGCTCTTGCTTAAACAAGAAAGGAAAAGCAGTATGTTGCTCAAGTCTAACTGCATTTTAAATACATCTGTGCTTTATTTAAATCACAACGGCAAGATTCAATGATTCCCCACAAAGTCAGCAGTTTTTAACTCAGCAGCAATAGTGAATCTCATTTCTCCTGAAAAGCAATTGGATTAAACAATTTAATTAAACTTCTGTCCTATTGACTCTTAAAGGTTAAAAAAGAAAAAAAGAAAAGCTAATACTCCAAGCTTTCAGCTCCTAGGAGTTTTGAGAAATAAACCACTTTGTAAAACTTCTCCAAGGATATTACCATTTTTTCCCATTTTTGCTTTCCCCCAAGAGTACAACATGTCAGAACAGCCAGGGTAAGACACACAGCAGCTCCTGTGAAGACAGTGGGGATGTTTTTGTTTGCTGCATTATATAACTGAAGAACAGCATGGCAGAAGGAATTCAGGCTATCAACAAGTAGGAACTGGTAATTTCCTACAGCTTCAGTCTTGCAAAACCAAGAATAATTAGGTAACCCCCAAAGCCTGTGATGGCACATTTACTGACACCCCCAAATGTTCTTAGAACAGCAAAGAACAGAGACAACTTGGAACAAATGAAACACACAGAACATTTCATTTGCTCTACTGCCCACCTCCTGTAAGTACTACGCCCCTTCTGTGAGGAGACTCTGGTTCCCACACAGTGACACAAGGCAGATCAGCATGAAGTGACCTAGCAGAACTTCACAGGATGGTAAATTGACTGTATTTGCAGCCCCAAAACAATCCCTCAAAACCAAAACACACCAGAGCTAAAGCATTAATGAACAGTCCAACACCCTGCCAATAATTGTGGTGTTGTGTGCTAATTCAGCTCACTCATCAAGAAAAAACAAAAATGATCTTCACATTGTCAACACATTAGAAGTCATTTATCTTACTCCAAATAATATTCTCTGAAAAGTAGAGAGAGAACCTATAGCACAAACTCTATACTATCCTCCCTCCTCTCAGTTACAAACCAATATCTAACCTGTGGTGATTTTTTAGTTGCTGTACCAGTACCACCCTATGGAGTGCAAGTTAAAATAGGTTTCAGCCTCCAACAACCTACACCTGCAAATTAACCTGCAACCAAGTTATCCAAAAATCAACTTAAAGGCAGCTTAAAGCCAGTTTTGTACCAAGTACCAGTGGAAGCTGCACTTTGCATTTCCTGAGTGCCAGGAAGGAACATCATCTCCCACCTTTGAGAGGCTGGCCTGGAAACACTTGGAATGTGTCTTACTGTGCTGACATTTTACTTGTCTAAATACCAAGTAGATAAAAGAATCTATTTCTCCTTTAAATAAGAATTCACTCCTGAGCCATCCTTCACCTTTGAGGCTGGCTGGTTGTGCAGCAAATGCACATTTGGGATGTTTTCCATCCCACAGCAGCCCTGGGTGTCAGTAGCTGGGGACAGCAACGGGATGTGAGCTCTTGTCCAGCTGGGCAAACAGCAACAATGGAACAGCAAAAGGGAAAGGCATTCAGACATTAATGGGTAAGAATGTCAAGATCTAGGGCTGGAGAAAGAGGAAAAAAAAGATTGAAAGAAAATAGGACAGAAAAAAAAAAAACAACCAGAAAAAGTGAATATGGAAGAGAAATGCATGAAGTTTTCAGGGGAATTGTAAGATGAACACAAAGAGTAATGTTCAATCAGCAAAATATTTCATTAAAGATAAAAATTAATATAAAATATTAAGTTATTTCAGAAAAAATGGACTGAGAATTTAATTTCCTTCTCACTTTTAAATTATTTTACATATATATTAAAAAGAATAATAAAAGTAAACCTTTATGCTTTTGCATAATGAGCTTATAACTACAGCTGTGGTACTCTATCCTCTTAGGGAGATTTTAACATGACTATGGGATTAACAAAGAGAAAAATCTCAGTTGTGAGACAAAAATATTTTTCAGACATAAATCTTTAACAATAATAAGGCAAGCTGAGAAAGACTGGTGAGGTAAATTGATTTTTTTCCCTCCCATAATCATTCTCTTGTGGATTCAGCAGAAGTCTCCATTTACAGACCATGTATTTATTTCAGCCTTTGTTAGGTTTTCAGTCTTTCAAATTTTTTCCAGTTTCTCCCTGTGAAAAGGCTTTTCTAGCTGCCTCATTTGTGGCAGCTGTAAGCTTTAGCCACATAGTGTATAAAAGGAATGCTTTTTACTGCTCCTTGAAAAATACAAATACACCTCTCTCCTTACTTCATCGTTATGATGTTTAGGAGTTGGCCTGAGGCATTTTAACAGTAATCAAAATGAGAGCAGCAGGTAAGAAAATCAGTTCAGGGCTGATAAAGCATTCATATTCAGCTTTAAATTTCCAAAGGACAAAACCCTGTCATTTCAATTGTAGCCAACGAACAGGAAAAGGCAGGATAGCTAAAGGAATGTGCAAAGAGAAGATGCAAGAGACAAACCTGTGACAACTCTGTCATGAAACACCAACAGCTATCAAAGCTGCAAAGGGAATGAGCTGGTGCCCCTCAGATATATCCATGTTCCCCCCTGAATATTTCTGCTGGAGGTTTACACAGAACACTGCAAACAGCAGCAACATAAAAGAATGATGTACAAGCCTTACAGCAGCCCAGGAGAGTGATAATAGTGATAAAGAATTCCAAACATCTGATTACAGAGCTGAATTCAGCCAGGGGCTCTCCCTCTCCACATGAGGAACAACTGGTGAAAATCTGCTGAGGAATTTGGGCAGAAACTGTTGGTGCTCTGGGTGCTGTGAAGGGAATCCACGTTAACAGAGCACTGCAGCTTAGCAGGAAGAAAAGGGAAGCTCTGTATCCTGTGATTTTTATTCCATCACTGTACCAAGACTTTGGGTTGCTCTAAAGGGCTGTGTGACTCCACTTGTCACTGACAAAGTCCAGTGTTTCAACAAGTTTTTTCTTTTCTATTTTTCAGACGCTAAAGAAGCATTAAATGGGCAACAAAACAAAATTGTAATAATCAGAATGTTCAATTTCTGTAAACATTCAAAATGTTGCAGTTGCAATACATTAACACCATATCTACAAAGACAATAGAACTATACAGCCAAAACCCACTGCTCTGAGATAAGCTGCAACTGAATGTGACAAAAGGCCAAGATGGCCAGATTCTTCTGACAGAGAGAAGAAAGATGACCATTTTCTTCCCTATAATTTGACATTTTTGCTACAGTTTTCATAACTTTTGGCAAAAGAATAATGAAAGAGCTGACTCTGAGAGACTTTTGTTTGGACTTAAGAGATTTCTAATGTATGAAGAGACACCCAATAATCTTCAGAGAACAGTAAAAGACATTTTTTCATTTAGTTTCCCTGAAAGGTCACATTTTCTGCTGTTGAATGCACTTCTCAAAGAATGACAAAGTTCCATAACCCACCAAATTATGTTATTACTCTCAATAGTGGCCACAGACCACAAAGCAGTGTCAGCTGCGCCTCAGCCCATCTGCAAAGCAGATCTTGCAAGTATTTATCCTCACTGACAAGGGATTTAAATATTCCCTGCAGTCTCCAGACAGTTTGTCTGTGGCCTCTTTATTACAACTGTGAGACCACATTTCATAATAAGAATGCTAGTTCAAAGTTCAAAATCACAAATAACTGAAGACAGATTCCTGCTCAAAAAATGTTCATTTGTTTTGAGAATTTTAGTCACACACTGTTGACTTCAATTGTTTTCTACTTCTTTTGTTGGTTACCATGAATGGTAAGGAATAGCAGATGAGGCATGAGTTGTTATTCCCTTCATCAGATGAAATGCAGCACATTTCTTTGAGTTTGAGCTCAGCAGATTTTAAATAATTCACATTAATAAAAGAGCAGCTTTGCAAGTCACATAGATTTAGGCAATATTCAATAACTTCTGAAGCATTTCACACACCTGAAACATCTGTGGATAATATTCATTAGTTTCTATGAGCTGCTGGAATAATAAAGAAGCAAAAAACTTCCTTCTAGGAGTTACTCACGTGTAAACTTTGAGCACAAAGTCCTTTTCCTCCTTGATTTCTGAGATGGACTGGAGCACATCCATGATGCTGAGCACGGCGCAGCCGTAGGGGCGCCGGTAGTGCAGGTGGGGGGGTCCTTTCTTGGAGTCATTGAGCAACATGCGGCCTGAAAGGAGGGAAACTCAAACATCAGGGATGGGCACACAGCCACATCCTGCCTGCTGTGTTCATTACACCCAGGACTCTCAGCTCCAGGCTGCAGGTGACACTCCTGCCTGGCTCTGGAGGAGCTGGAGTTGGTTGTGCCCCAGCCTCACGTGCTGGGCTGTGCTGGTGCCCAGAGAGGTGCTGGTGATAGCCCAGGGATGCTGGGCAGGACTGGCACTGCAACTTCCTCCTCTCCAGGAGCCTGAGGGGCAGGTCTGGGAGGGGACACAGCCAGGACAGCTGACCCACACTGGCCAAGAGATGTCCCAAACCATGTGACATCTGCTCAGCAACACAAGGGAGAGGAGGAGAGGGGACATTGGTCATTGCAAGGTTTTGGCTTTATACAGACTGAAGCCTGGCTTCCTGGGAAGTGACTGGACTTTGATGGCTGATGAACAGTAGGGAATGAATATTTTGCTTTCCTTTGCTCCTGCTCATGGCCTTTGCTTTATCAGACTGCCTTTACCTTCACCTATGAATTCTCTTCCATCTATTTACTCCCCAGCCCCATCCTAATGATGAGGGGAGTCACAGAGAGGCTTGGAGGGCACCTGGTGTCAATCCACCACAGCTTTTCACTCAAACTTTTCAAACCCAGAGGTCCATTTGAACCTACACCTCACTCAGCCAAAAACAGCCAAGGGCAAAGTGAAAAACGTCATGTCTGGGCAGCTTTGATTTGCAGCTCCATGACACATATTTGCATCCAGCTGGGCTGACTACAAATAATTTGTGGATGAGCCAAGAATATGGCTGTACTCATCAGTCTGACCCAAACAGAGATTCACTGGGCTCCTTCCTTAGAGTGCACTATTTGCACAAATTCTCATTTTATTCAACTGCTTTAAGGGAATTTATTATATATTGTATATAATACATGAAATATTATATATTGGTTGTTTATCATGTTTGGATGGATCCTTCTTGGAGCACAGGAAGGAGAATTCTGAGGTACAAAGCTGCTCAGTGATTAACGCCCTATTACTGAGGCAGTTTCTAAATAGAGCAAAAGATGCCAAGGCCAGAAAAATCACTGTGATAATCAAAGTGAACTTGTAACATTACACATAATAATTTGTACAGCCCTTGCATCAAGGTTAATACAGCATCTTTCTACAGGCTTCATTTATCACCTCAAGTGATAACAGAGCAATTCTGACGTGTAGGCTCTTATGACAAGGGAAGTCAGATAATGAAACCCCAACCTCTCTGACACATTCGCGGCTCTGAAGGCACACTGCCATTCCCAGCACAACTCACAAAGCTCTGTTTAGAGCTGCTGTACTTCAGAAAAGGTGCCTGTGGTTGGTAATGGGTGTGAGCAGTGACTGGGCTGGCAACAGGCTTCAAAACCCTTTCCTTGCAAACACTGCCTGGCCATTCTTCAGTCACCTGAAACACACCAATGGCACTGCACTTCTCACTTATTTACAATAATACAGCTGAGGAAACTGTATCTGCTGCTCCTACTATACACTGTTAACATTTTAGGCCTAATATGTAAAATAAATTATACTTAACAGAGGTAAAATATGTACTTGCACAGACAAGACTCCTACAGCAGCAAACAAATCTTGACATATATTTGTCTAACAGCCTCTGATTTACTCAATGTGGATGGTCAGACATGCTGATGTCCTGCCCTGTAACCCAGCTATATCACTAGTAAAAAGATCTCATTTGAAATTTTTAAACATTAAACAAAAAGCCTTTTTTCTTTGTCCCTCTCCTATAGATGTGGTATTTAATCAAAAATTCTGTTTCAGACTCAGAAAAACAAAACCACTGTTAAACAGTCATCAGTAACTTTCTAACACTTAGCTCCATATGGTCTGAATGTCAATCAGTCTATGACTGAGTTTTCTAAATGTATAAATCATTATAAAGTCAGCTAATTAAAACATACATTTAAGAATACTCTAAGAGGTCTGTTTAGTACATGTATTTCAAGCACTAAATCATACTGTACCTATTCGGATTACATGGGCAACTATGTACAAATCCCTCTTCATGTCCTTGCTGCTGAGATCCTGAAAGATTAGAAAAAAGAGAGAGATTCCAACATAAGTGCCTGCAACTATAAATGTGGATGAAAACTCTGAAATTTCATGTTACAGAAAAGCAGGCCAAGACTTTTAAAAATGAGCTTCAAGAAAAACCAAACAACAGGAAAAGGAGAACCTACAGAAGAGCAAAAGGAAAGTTGAAGTTAATGAAGACAAATAAGTGTTATTGACTCTGAGAAAAATTTAAAAATAAAGAAATTAATTAAGAAAATACACATAGGATACTTTTCAATAACTCATTACTGCAGCATTTTGCATTCACATGTCAGAAGCCACCTTAATTGCAATTTCGTTGGTATGTTGTACTTTTCGCTGACAACTTCATAAACAAACAGCAACTTTTGAGACATTTCTCCTGTTTTTTTTTTTTTTTTTTTTTTTTTTTTTTTTAGTTACAGGAAAGGTCTAACAAACATTTCTTCCTAAAAACCAGTTAACCAGTTTTCCCTATGCCACTCACCTCCCAGACAAGACTTTAAACAGATACTGTGTACTGGGAGAATATTCATCCCTGGTTTAGACTGATGCAAAAAAGCTCCTTGTGCTCTACAGTGACAGCTGCTGCCTCTTTCTCTACTGAGTGCTGTCATCTCACTGTCAGGTACTACTTACACAAAAATTAACTGGAACAGTCTCTGATTCAGATAAAATCTCGTGGTTTTCTTTAAAAAGCTCCTCAACTATGTGGCATTATAACCACTCTAAAAGGAAATAATGCTATTTTTATATAGAGAGGAGAAGAAATTTAAACTGTGGACACCTAAGATCTGTCATTCCTAATCTGAACCAATTTAGAATTAAAACCTGCATTTTGCTGAAAGCTAAAACATGAACCTTGAATCACACAGGGAATTTCTTTCTCATGTGACTTAACAACCCAAACCCAGCCAGTGAGATTATGATGGCAATGCAACTCCAGACTATGGTGCCACACAGCACAACAAAAGCTGGCATGATGACTCAGGGATAAGGGAATTTATCCTAAGAAGATTCAATCCCTTCCCAATTGTGTTACATTGCTAAATTACAGCAGGCAAGTAATAAACTCATGGCTGTACCTCCTTGCTCTCTAAAAGCAGCTCTGTATTTCCCAGGGCAGCATATGCAGGGAGCTGCAGAGCCACTGTTTGGGATGCTGCTAACCAGCAGATCTGTCTCTGCAGAGCCAAAAGATGAAGCTACATAAACCATCCTTAGCATTTCCTCCTCAGGCTCAATTTTGCTGCTGCACCAAGAAGGGAACACACTTTCTAGGCTTTCTCCATCACCCAACATACCAGGGTAACATATGGTAGCCTTTATCTTGCATGTCTTGGAGACATGGAGTTCCACACTAAAAGGGATTTGACATAGTTTTAATCTCAGAAATGCCTGACAAGACATTTCAAAAAGCAAAAAAACTTTGAGGTAATACTTAATGCTCTAGAGAACAATCGATTCCTGAAAATATCTGTGCTTTGACAGGGGCAATTTTATTATACCATCAGATTATCAGTTCTAATTAACAGCCATTTAAAGAACTATTTTTTCAAAGGGCAGCTGTCAAAACATCAGAAAGAGGCAGGGCATGAACATATTGATGGGTTCACACTTTAGTTGCTTTTCCAATTTCACAAATAAAGTGTCACAGGCAAAGACAAAAAATATGGGCCCAGATGGCCTTGCATTTCAGTTTGTACAGCACAGGCTTTTTATAAGGCAACAAATTCTTACTATGACATGGACCAAACAATTAAAAGCCCCAACCCCTGTGAGGAAGTTTTCAGATGATTCCTCTGCAGAGAATCCATGTACATCTCTGAGGACTAAGAGAGGATAAACCACATTTACTGGTTATTCTTAGGACTGCATCCACAGAGTGGATATTTGTGGGCATTTCCCACATCCTTTTGAGCTTCCTAAATGATACTGACTGATACACAACATAATTTCATTATAATTCTAACTGAATGGCTTTTTAGAAAATCACCCCTAAATTTTCCCATCTATATTGGGTATGGAAGAGAGTTACTCTACAATAATGGTTAGTTCTTTACAATGCTGGTTTCTAGAAAGGTCTGCCTGTGTGTTAAAAAACCCAAACACCATCACAACAACCTCCAAACCACTGGAATCAAGGATACCTGTCTGCCAGTAATAATTTATTTAATTCAGCTGCCAACCTCATAGGCCACAGAGAATAAAGTATTTAACAAAAAAAACAACCTTATACAGTGTAGTTACATTTTAATTCAGACCCAGGAATGTTTCTAACATGTGCACAGGCTGAGGTTTGCTTGAGTAAGCTTTGATCTCTAGAGCAAGCAGTTTCTCACCTTTGCTATGATATGACAGCAGACGTAAAACCCAAGCCTGGGTAATTTTGATATCTTACACAAGAAGACAGCTGAACCCTTAGAAGTAACAGAGATAGCAGGAAAAGACAGGGATCCCTTGAATTATCTAAGATATGGGCAGCTTGCCTTGGGGAAAGATCAGAGTTTTAGAAAGATACTGTGGTGTGGTGAGGGAGGGCAAGGAAATAAATAAATAGATTTAAAGTCAAGATGAACACGAGCTTGGGAACAGACCTGAAAATCACAAAACTTTCTTATCTTAGAAGCATTTTATAATTAAGAAATTATTATAAGGTAGAACCACTGCAGATAAAAGGGTTATTCAAAAAAGCAAATACTTATTGCTCTTTTACTACACACTTTGGAAAGTTCTTTGAACACATTGATGAAAAATACTGGTTTAGAAGTGTCAGATCTTTTGCACAGATAATTTTTCCAGTTATAATTCCTGTTAAATAGAGCATACATTCATTATAATTTTTGTTATGTAGAATACACATTCTATAGCAGATGAGTGAGAGTTTGCACCTCTACCAGCCAGTGATGGAGTCTGAGCACCCTAGAGAGCTGAGACTGCAGCAGCTTTGGTACTGTTGCATAGCAATAGGAAAGGGAGCTCAGGAGGAGGAGGAGGTCAGGATTGGGGCTGCACTGGCAAATGCCTGCAATCCCAGGGCTTGCTGCTCTTGGACTACACTGGCCCTACTCAGAATATGCAGCAGGTCTCTCCTGGAACTGTGTTATGGCCCTGGCTGTAATTTATCATTATTTCTTAAAGGTTATAAAGGCTGCTTTGCAGATCACCAGAGCAAAACTGTTTCACACTGTTCACCACACAGTGAGAAACAGAACACATGTTCCATGACCCCAAGTCATGCAGCATGGGTGAGGGTGGGGAAGTTGGATGCCAAAAATCTTATCCAAATTGATGAACCTCAGAGGCCAGAAAGTGTCAAAGTTGATACAAAGTCTGTGCTGCCTTTTGGGAATATTCCTTTAGGGCAGCTCCTAAAGCTGCACTCCTGCCTTTCACCTGACTCAGACAACAGTGCTGAACCTTAACCCCTGCCTACCTTTTCTCAGCAGGGCCAGACTCTGGGTTTGAGTTACCATCTCTGGGGTGACACTGTCACCTTGCTGATGTTTATTCAGCTGGCAGCACCTCACTGATGGTACCAAAACCAGAACTGCTACTGATGTCAGCATCCAGGTCAGTGTTACTTTTGGACTGCATCTCTCAGATGAAGACAGAACAGAGCATCCTTACACCCAGATCTATTCTGTTCCCTAAGAGGAGGAATTCTGCTGCCTTCTTAAGGGAGAGAAGGGAACAGTGCTGGGGACCTTGCCTGGCTCAGTGTCCAGCCCTGCCTGACCTCAGAGAGTGCCACTGCCAGAACCAAAGCTCTGCCATCTTTCTTCTTCACTGAAGGCAAAAATACTTCTGCTACAGAGCTTCCAGCATGTGCACTAACTAAAGGTGAGTCACGATGGAAGGTGTTTATCACACTTGGGATTTGAGATTCCTTACAGTTATTCTGTGAGGAGCTGTTAAGTTCCAGTGTCTTTAGATTTTCATATTCTTTCTGAGAAGTAGCAGATAAAATGATGGTCAGACACCTGATTCTGAGGGAATTTTAAACACAACTTAAGACCAGTGCAGAAGCAACTTCTGACAAGGGCATGTAGGGACAGGACAAGGGAAAACACTTATCTGATTTTCATTCAGAAAAAAAGTGCCTTGTTTTATGTTCAGGCCATCACAGCCTTTTCCTATGCTCTGTTATCAAAGAGTACAGCATATCCAATGAAAAGATTCAAAATTTCACACTATCTGCAGGAACAAATGCAAGTGCTTCAGAATATTCACTTAGCCATAAAAATAATTTAGCAGTACCTTCACTTTTTATGTTAACATTCAGTTAAAATCATAACAAAAACTTATAAATTATTTCTCTTCTACTGATTATATTGGAGAGGAAGAACTGGGTTTCCTTTCCCTCAGGAAACCTCCAACCCCACTCCTGTGAGGGGAGAAGAAAGGGAACAGACACGTACTGTGAAAAGTGCACACATTCGATCGATCTTCTCCGGATTCCTGGGGCCTCCATTCTTGTTTAACCTCACCATGAACCTCTCACTGAAAAACAAACAATGGTAAAAAAACAATCAGCTTTTCCTGTACATACTTCAACAGAAAAATACAGCTAGATTTGGGTTTCATTAAAAAAGATGCAGTAGTTGCTATAATCCCAAAGTCTATAAAACAGTATTCACTGTCTATACAAAATTACATGGAATAGCACAGATTTCTAATAGTAAGTAGTCTGCCTGTGAAAACATTGTGTTGATGCATATTCATGATGCAATAACATTAAAATAATGTGAACATAAGAAGCACAGAACCTGTACACATTACTACTCCTTCAGGCAAAGGCTAAGGCAAACTTGCTGAGGGGTACACTGTCTTTGGTAAATCTGAGTTCATTAAAATCCACTCAAAATGGAAAGTTACAAGAATACCAATTAAGCAATCTCCTTCAACACAGAGCATTTCTAGAAGCAAGACACTAATTCAAATACATTAAGATTAAATTGATATAACTCTTACCAATCAAATTAAGCAGCCCTTTGATGAATAAAACCAGCATGTTTAGCCAGACTGCAAAATGAACAATACTCACAATGCATGGTAAGACATGGACATTCATACCACTTATTAAGACAGAGAATTTATGTGTAAAAGTAAGTTTGATGAGCAATTTTTTCCCTAGTGTGCAACAGCCCCCTAAGTATTGACCACAGTTTTCTTCCTAGATTTTCACAGAAATAACAAGAGAGCACATCATTAAATCTTCCAATAATCACAGATCCTTTCAATCCTATCCAGTACAACTGCATTAACTCCAGTAACCTTCATTTGATACATTTGCCAGCACATTATCCACCCTTGGCCTGAAGAAAATGAAAGCACAGTGTCCACACTACCTCCTTTGGCAGCTTGCTCCAAGGGTCACTCATCCCTGCTGTTAAAGCACATAGACCATGGGAAATGCCTGATTTCAGTACACAGCCACTGCTTTTTGTCACCCTTCTGCATTAAAGAGCCCTTTAGAGAAACTAATTTCTTGCAGGGTAGGGATAGCAGTGATACCCCCACACATAAAAAAGCAATTTAACACTGTTAAAAAATCCAAGAAAAAGTGCTGGAATCATTTTGCAGAACTCACTCACAGTGAAATTTTTCAACAGCATTTCAGGAACAGTTCTAAAGCTGTAAGACTGTTACAGTCTGGTACTGAGACCACCTGCACCACAAAAACTCACACATCTGGGGGTTCCACATAGGTGAAGCAAAACTCCTGCTCAGCCTAACTGTGATTTATCAGACATCATCTCTTGGCCCTTCCACACAGCTTTATGCTGTGAGTTCATATGACCTGTCCATTATAAACACTGATATATTTTCAGAATTATTACTTTTTGTTGAAATGATCCTTAATTCTTGAGCATGACCCATACATCTTATTATACACCTTTGCATGATAATTTATGTAAGTAAATTATGCTCAGCAATCCAGATCATCCTCAATGGCTGTTTCATTCTCCCTGTCACTCACTATTACTCCAATCTCCATGTATCCCACAATCCCATTCAGTTATAATTTTAATTAATTTGCTAACAATGTTTATAACCTCAGAGACTGCTGAAATGCCATAAAGAAATCCATAAGAAATAGATATTTGATGATTCTTTCGAGATGTCAGTAAGTTAAGAACATTTTACCAAATGCTTTAATGACACGGTAAAATCCATTCTTTCAGTAATTTTGTGATGTGTTAAGTGGAGAGCAGGACAATACTAGACCTTCACAATATTACACTGGCAGTCTCATTACACCAACATTACATCTTCATAGCTACCTCTATCTACCTAGTACATAAATCGATGTTACATATTGTACTTTAAATTCCCAGTAAGATGCAGTCTTGAACTTTCAAAACAGGTTTTTTTTAGGGTTTTTTAAATTATTATTTCAGCTCTAATCAGCATTTCATTTTCATACAGGAGCTGAATGCAATACTGTGTGCCACAAAATCCTGTGCAGACTGTCCATCAAACAATGGCAGGGAAGGGGCTGCAAAGTCTATGAGCTGTGTTGCCTGCGTGGATTTCATTCATTAACAAAAGATTGCTTAGTGTACTTTTAAAGCACCCAAAGAGGGATATTCAGGAGATTCACTTGATGGTCTCTTGCAAGATTTTCTTTCATTAATAAGTGGACGTCTTTAAAAATTTGCAATTCGTCTTTTCCTTGTTAAAGCCATGGAGAAAATCTGGTTCCTGTCCCCCTATTCCAGTGCTTTTCAAGAAATGAAGCAGCCACCACCTCTCTCACCTGCCTATTGATCACCTGTTCCCCTATTCCAGCACCACTGCAGTAACAACTTTTACATTCCTTCCCTTTACTTTGAGTCCTCTTGAGTTTGTGTGAATAAATAATTAAAGACTCTTGGAGTCAACTGCAGCATTTGAGAACTGTGGAACAGGAAGAGGCATTTGGCCAAAGGAGACCCAAGGACAGGAGGCACAGAGTGACAGGGCAACCGTGCCAAGAGGCCACCCCAAAGGACCAAGCCAGCTCCAGTTCTCCCTCTTTTCCTTGCACATCCCTTCTCCTAAACTTGTGGGTTTGTTTCTCATCTCCAGGATTCCTCTAATCTTTGATATTACTACTGATCAAGAACAGTTTACTACTATTCTGCTATTCTGTTATTATTCTACGATGGTCTCAGTGGTGCTGATACTGTCAGGATCCCTGGAATGGTCCCTGGAATAGGACTGGAACCTTTTTTACACTGGTGACCCACATTATGAACTAGTTAGTCAGCTGCTTCCCATTTTACAACTGCAAATTTATTTCTATGTCAAAGCAAATCTGGAAGAATAACCCTGTTTCCAATGACCTGAAAATCCACTGCATTCATCTATCATTGCAGGTCTGTTTTTAGACAAAAATACACACATTTAGGGTCAAGAAATTTAATGGGAATTCAGTATCTTAATTTCTTATTTTAAGAGCAATGTCCTTGGAAAAAGTTGAGTCCCCAGTGTGTCTTTTCCTCAAGTTTATCTTCTGCACAAGGACAAGAGTATGCACAGAATCTAGGCAACAATAAGTCCAGTTTAGTAAGACTGAAATATCAATTCTGAATAAACTCCATGTAGAAATGAATTAAAAACTCAGTAGTTATAACTGCCAAATGGGTGGTGGAAATGAAGCATGGGAGGTACTGAGATGCAATCTGACTGCTCAATCCTACTGCTGCCCAAAACCACAAAACACCCACAGCCAAAACCAACAACCCAATAAAAGTTTTCAACTATTCTGAATATACACCAAAATCAGTTAATTTGCATAAAATTGGAGATAAATGCATCAAAACCGAGAAAAAATTAACATTTTACCCTGCTGAGCTCAGACCCAAGACGTGCCACATCAGAAGCAGTATCTTAAACAAAAGCTTATTTATTCCTTTTCCTCCTATATGCTATAAGTAAGCTCCAATTACTCTAATTGCAGCATCTCCTCCTGTGCTAATTCACATCATAGTGAAACCACCTCTTGTGCAGCACTAAGCCAGGATTTACAATCACTCTCATGATTAGCAATTGCTACAGCTACTCAAATACAAGAACCACTGCTCTGACAAGCAAAGTCAAACAGCTTCTTGTTCATTCACTTGAAAAGGAGGAAAAATGAAAGGAGTGTAGTGTCTCACTTCTTGGCTTCCCCCAAGTGACTGAAAAGCAGAACCATACTGAACTCTGCAGAAAGGAAGGAAGCCATCACTGGTTTGGGATGTTACATTTTCAGCATGAAAAAGGGGGCAAACAGGGACAAAATTTACTGTTGGGTGAGCAGGAGTAGCACTGCGCCCCCAGGGAGTTTTTGTTTTTGAGGTTTGTTTGGGATGTTCTTCGCACAATGTGTGACGATGACAACAAAAGGAAAAGGCTGGCAAAGAGCTCAGGCTGGACTGGTGAGCCCCTTTTTGGTGAGCCCCTTGTATTCATTCATGGGCACATTTCATTACTGGGGGTGCTTCAAGGTAAAAATCCTGACTGAGCATCAATTTGGGAATGTAGGTACAGCATTAATAGATGCATAATGCCCAAATTGTGCAGGTCTGCAGAGAGGCTGCAGACCAATTTTCTGTTTGAATTGGAGACTGACGATAAAGAACACGGACTAGAAAAATTAATTCTTTAACAAAGTATAGGAGATTGGTTTTCTGAAGCAGGGACAGCAGCACATTAGGGCTTAAATCTCCTTATGCAGAAACCTCACATCTTATACCCTTCCCTTGTCTTAAATAATGGTCCAGCAGCTATTTCTCCCAGAAACAAAACCTCCTTCACCCTCTCCATTCCAATGTGCCACTGAAAGGAAAAAGGTACAACTATACAAATGCTCCCTAATTTTTCTTATTTTCCTCAGTGCTTCTTATTTCCAGAGAAAATTGGGGGAACACTGAAAACCCCCCCATATTTTTAAAATACCTCAGTCCTTTCTCAAAAGCTGTATTTAATTGGTTTTTCAGAATTTAGCATGTGGCCAACCCCTTCTAAGAACACCTTCTAAAATAAGGTTATTTTAAAAATATGTATTGGTCATTGGTCTACATGACACATGTAGAAGTGCTCAGGGAAGGGGTAACGTGGTAGTAGAAAAGATCATATAACAACTTGTATTTTAGACTTTGATCTTCTCTTGGTGTCTCCCCAAGGTTTCTTTCTGACACTTTTAGTATCATGTAAAACCTCACCTGCATGCAAAATAAAAACTCAGGAACAAAAATCTGAAAATGCTGCCACAGAAGCCGGAAGTTTGCAGGAATAAGCTACAAACACTTGCCTAGCCAGGACAGTTCATCTCCCCTCAGTCCTACTAGTTAAAAATTAAATTATAAGCATGATACTATTTCATTTCTCTTCTGCCCTCCTCCCTGAAAAATCTTTAGTCTTTTCTTCAAAGAATGCAAACATGCCTGATAATAATTCTAGACTAACATTTAAGCTGGCATATGAGTACCATAAACATTTGAAGATGCTGCTGTAAAAGCACTGTATTTTGTCCCAGATAAATCTCAAGAACAAGCTCCACACAGGCCATCCAGGAGAGAGCTTGGGATGAGCTGATCACTTTATGGTAATTAAACCTTGTCAACAATTCCTTTCAAAATACTCCAGTCTTGTTGCACACACCACATTTCAGGAAGCTTACTTCAACAGTGCCATCAAACACTGCATTCCTCCTGCCCCTGTGTGTACAAGCTCTACAAGGACAATATGTTGACCAGATGAATGGAATTATGTTAGGAATTACTGGTATAGGATCAAAGCATTTTCTTAAAGCTGCAAAAAAATGACCCTGTTTCAAAACATGAATTAAGCTGGGAGAGAAACACCATGAAAGAGATTCCTGGGGCTTGGTGGGAGTGAGAAGGGGAGAGAAATATGAACTGCAGTCTCAAAACCTTACAGTTTGGACAAGCTAATATTTGCATGGATTAACTTGGGAAGCTGTTCCTGTATCAAAGAGGAAGTGCACTGACCAGCAGAGCAGAAGTTTTAAAGCCCCAGGAGAGGAGCATTAGCAAGTTTTCCAGAAAGCAATTACTGTTCCCCACCATCCTATTTGGAGGCTGAGGGAAAATCAGGCTCTACTGTCCTGGCTTTCCATTTGTGCTGCACCCTGCAATACCGTTAATGATAACCACATGAGGCTTCTCATATTTGCTTGCACAACTTCACACAAGAAAAAAATACACTTTTATTTTCATTCCATTGGCCAAACTGGAAATTGGAATTTGGAATTTTGTTCAAATCTCTTGAGTTTGTCAACTGCAAGAACATTACCAGAGTCAGTGACTGAAACGGTCACATCAGGACAGCACTGCAGCCTGATGCTTTTGAGAACACCCTGTAGGAACTTTCTAAAAAGGAAACAAGAGAAGCCTCATTTCAGGCCTCCTGAACGTTATTTCATGAGCATGGTCTCATGTTCATGAAGAAAGCACGAACCTATATCAACATTTTAGTAATTTCCCATTGTGAAAAATAATTGGTTTTACTCTTGAAAGATGATTTAAGCAGTAGGAGTATCCTCTGAAAAGGCTTTTCAAGTTTATTTTCTGTTCATCATGATTATCTTTTAGAGTTGCTAATTTTTGCTCATCCTCTTGGGAAAAAAATCTAGGTCCTTACAGCTGCTGTAAGACTGACCTAATAACAAAATCTCCCAGAGCTCCACAGAATGAGTCTCCATTCTCAGTGTGAGAGTGACAGGAAGCCAGAGCACATGTACAGAATGGACCCATGTCTGTGAAGAACTCAATTCCCACTTCCAGTGTAAACCAACAGCACCTCCCAGATCCCAGCAGTGTTTGAGCAATCCATCATCCACAGCGGTCACTGCCGAGCCCTGGAGACAGGAGCATCACCTCTGCTGAACTTCCAGTTTGCTCACTGTCTCAACAGTGACTCATGGACTGTTTAACAATCTTCCTTTTCAGGCAAGCGCTCATGGAGTGTGTTTGGTTTTTCCCCTTTTCTTTTGTTGGGGGAGGCAGGAGAGTTCTTTCCTGAGCTGTCTTAACCAGCAGCTCTGCAATAACCCTGCTTTCACAAACAGCTGAGGCACAGTACACTGCTTTGGTTTATGGAGTGTATTTTATAAAGACATCTTGGAGAAAAGAACACCGAATCTGTGAGGGAAATGAATCTGGCCCTGAGAAAATGGCTCCAAGCAACACAGTTTGCTTCCCAGCAAATTCAGGCTTAATGCTCATGAATTATTAAATTACCACATTGGCGAGAAGCCTCAGGGGAGGATTACAGAGCTTACAGTAAGACTGTTACTGCAAACACTGGGTTTCCATGGAAACAGAAAATAGTGAAAATAACTACCTGTCATTTCTCTTGCCACATTCAAGGGGAAACCACCACAATGTTAAAGTGTTACTGAGGCTTGCAGGGGAAAGGGAGCTAAGCACCAATTACATTCTCCTTGGCTTCTCGTGACTCTGCCACACTTGAACATTTGACACCATCATGAGGATTTTTCTGTTATTTCCATCATGAAAAGTACATATTTTTGTTCCTGAAAGGAATCTGTCAACTAGAAAAGGCGTCTATTAAAAAAA
>VZRH01000653.1:599517-679591 GCA_013397555.1 Urocynchramus pylzowi | reverse complement strand
TTTTTTTTTTTTTTTTATCACTGGCAAAACCCTTTCCTTAAGGCTCTCCACTTAGTGTTTACATACAAACTGCAGCCCAAGACAATTCATCTCCTTTCAAAGCAATTTATGCTGGCAGAAGCTTGTCCACCTGTCCCTTCCTCTTCCTGGCAGCTTTTCTCATCTAAATTATTTAGTATTTTACTGCTTTGCAGTAGGAACAACTAGGTAGGTGTATTTTTTTGGTTTGGTTTTCCATTTTCACCTTTCCCTTTTAACAGCTATTTTCTGGTAAGTCTCTCAAGAGAGGAATCATAGGCACATCCTAAACTACATCCAGTGGAGTGTCCAAAAGTTGCAGAGATGGGAAGGATCTGGAGGAGAAGCCTTGTGAAGAGCAGCTGAGGGCCTTTGGATTGTTCAGCCTGGAGGAGACTGAGGGGAGACCTCACTGGGGCCTTCAGCATCCTCCTGAGGGGGCAGGGGAGGGGAGGGCACCAATCTCTGCTCTCTGTGCCCAGGGACAGCAAGGAGGGGCTGGAGCTGTGTCAGGGGATGTTTAAACTGGATATCAGGAAATACCACCAAGTCATCAGAGCTTTCTAATATAGACCAATTTTTAGTGGGATGTACTCTGAAGAGATACAAAACTGCTCTCACTTACTCTGAGCTTTCTTCCAAAGACAGGATAGAACATTCTGTGGCTCTTCCCTCACTTTCCCTCACAGTGCTGGGGGAACATTTGGACTTAAGGGCATTTTCCATTCAAAACAAATCTAAATCTAAATATTGAAAATTTGAAGAGTTTTGACTGTGGCAGCAGGTGACTGTCAGGACTTGCTTTTACCAAAACTCAGAACACTGCACAAACATGGTATTCTTCAGATCAGACCAAGGTGCATTTGCTAAACTTCCAAGACCCAAAATAAATGCTGCAATGCTCTTCTACATACTCTGATGTTTTCAAAACACATGCTTGTAAGAGAAAAAGCCAGCCCATCTCATGTTTGCTAACACTGGTACCATTAGTTCAATAAAGTGAGACCACACAGGGATGAATGTTAAGAGTTTATGTTGAGAGCAGTACAGTGATGAGAAAAAGCTATTTTGTGACAGGCCTGGAAGGTAAGGGGTGGAGGAAAGTTACAAAAGCACACAGCAGTCCCTTCTCAAACCAGCCCCACAGCCTGGCCCTGTCATTATTTGTGCTTCTTAACCAACAGCCCTAAGGAGGAAGCTACAAGACACCAAGATCTTCTGTAATGTCTGGAGGCAAAGTCAGAAAACTAAAAAAGTCAACCATTCTGTGCCTTTAATGCTTCACTAAATTTCCTATGCAAAGACCAGTACTGCTGATATTCCCACATAAGGATTGCAGGACCAGCAACTCATGATCTACCAGCTCTGTCCTTCCAGCTGGGCTACAAGAACACACCACGTGTTCATCTCCAGTGTATCTGCTCTGCTCACAACTCCTTCCCTAGGAAGCTTTTTAGCCGTTTGACAAATTCCTACCTGATCTGTTTGCCTTCCCGGACATCGTACAAAGAAAAAAAGACATCTGTGTCCTCTCCAATGGTGTTGTAGGTGAAGCTCTTCAGGCTGAGGAAGAAGTGATGAGGCACTGGCATCCGACAGGCTTCCCCGTGCCGCTGACGGATCGTGTCCACCTGAGTCAAACCAGGGAAAACCATTGGCACTTCTCCACAAAGAAAGGACACCTGAACAGAGCAGCTTGACCAGCTTAACAGAAATCCTGCTCTCCTCTCGCCCTCAAGTAAAAGTTTAATCTCAAATATATTCTGCCTCAGAGATAGATGCTAGATTAAGTTTTCTGCCTCTATTTTTAACGCTTCTAATTTGAATAGACTGATGAAACTGTGATAACCAAGTAGATACAAAACAAATGGTTTATGCATTGGAAATCTGATTTTATCAAGTAAACCAAGTCAATCCTATTTCTCAAATTTTGCTTTGATTCTGGTATTGAAAATGAATTATAAGACAGTACCAGAGTGGGTCCTGATGATTTCCATTTAAAGCAGATGGACTTCAAAGTATTGCTAGTAACATTTGTTACATAATTTCTTTTGAGCAGCTGCAATTCACTTATAGAGGTAATTCATGCACCCAGTAGGACAAGGGCAGTGACTGTCCCCCTGTACTGGGCACTGTGCTGAGGCCCCACCTCAAATCCTGGTGTTTGAGCCCCTCACTCCAAGGAAGAACTGAGGTGCTGGAGCCTCTCCAGAGAAGGGAAGGGAGTTGGGGAAGGGTCTGGAGCACAAGTCAGATGAGGAGCAGCTGAGGGAGCAGAGGGGGCTCAGCCTGGAGAAAAGGAGCCTCAGGAGTGACCTTATTGCCCTGTGCAACTCCCTGAGAAGAGGTTGTAGCCAGGTGGGGGTTGGTCTCTTCTGTCAAGGAACAAGTTGTGTCAGGGAGGTTTAGATTGGATATTAGGGAAAAATTCTACACTGAAAGGATTGTCAAGCACTGGAACAGGCTGCCCAGGGAAGTGGTGGAGTCACCATCCTTGGAGGGATTCAAAAGATGTGTAGATGTGGCACTCAGGGACAGTTTAGTCGTGGCCTTGGCAGAGATGGGGAACATTTGGACTTAATCTTAAGGACATTTTCCACTCAAAAACAATCCATGACTTAGAACCAGGCTTAAAAGGCCAGTTTGTCCAGCAGGTATTATAAAACTTAACAATGGCTGATAACATGAGCAACCAATCAAGCCAAATAGTAGAAAAGTTTACATTTTGACACATATCAAGACCTATTTACAGCAGTGAATGTTGGGGTGGGCAAAGAAAAAAAGAGTATAAGCAAATGTATGCTTTCAGTTTTTACAACCCTTTACATTCATGCTGATCTTAATAAACAGGTTGCATGAACATCCTAAGTTCCCTATGCTCATCTCCTCTGAATGCATAGACAGGTACAGTCTAACCAAAAAATCTTAAATTTCCAGACTTACAATTCAGATTTGTACTGGTTTAAAAGGAATTTTGTTCTGGAATTTAAATTAAATCCAAGGAAATCCTCATTCTTTAAAGACAGGTACCTGTGGAAGCACAGATCTCTGTAAAGATCAAAGCCAGATTCCATGACCAGGACTGGATTATACCAGTACAGAAAGGATGTGTGAAACAGAAGGCACTAAGCCACATGTTAGCAGGTAGACAGAAGAGTCACAGGGGCAGAGTGAGGCTTTTGATCTCACTACACGAGATTGTATCTTTTAAGAACAACAGGTAAAAGCTCAGGAAAAGAGACCTAATTGGAATTTGAAGAAGGACCTTAGTGACTTAAATACTTGGGAATCTTCTGAGGAAGTGTTCTGTGGGTAAGGACTTACCCAGTAATCTCCATCATACCTTTACCTACATTACCAAGAACTTAAAGACAACAAAAAATTCAAATGTGGATGGTATTTACCTGTGATGTGCTCTGCTGGACACTGTGTCTACTTGACAAATGCTGTGGAGATACAAAATAGTAAAATTTAAACCTTTTTGAAAGTAAGAAATATTTACATTATATTTATGTAGTATTAGAACAGCAATTCTAAAATATGACTTTCAAAATTATTACCAACTTTTCATGCCTTTTTTCAATGTATCATCACTCACAAGACCACTTGCTTTCCTAAAGGCTTTTCTCAGTTAAGCTATTTCTTTACCTATCTATTTGAATTTACAGGGAGTATTTACCTTAGCTTTTAAAGTAAATGGCTGTCACAAGTTAGAATTTCAAAAAGAAATGTTATTACGGTGTTGGAAAATTTCATTATTCTGTATAATCTCTGTCTTCTCTTGCTAAATGGGAAGATACCTCCCCACTAATTCTCGTCTCCTGGTATGTTGCATTTGTTAAAAAATGGAAAGGTGCATTTGTTAAAAAACACAGGCATCTAGAAAGAAGGATGGATTTTAGATGTTGTTAAAACTTTTTGGTCTAATAAAAAAAGGAAATCCTGAAAATTGGTTAAAGACTCTGCACAATTTCAGCTGCCCAATACCTGTAAAGAAGAATCAGTATAAAGAGCTACATGTCTAAAAACTCAGAGGATGATGCTGTATTTAAAGCCTTTTATACTAGAAAGAGATGTTATAATCAGAAAATGGACTGCAAGACTCACTGAAGCCATTTAATCTCCAAAGGGAGATTTAAATACTAATCTAAATTGAAAAGGTTTCCGAGAGCTTTAAAAAAACCATCATTAATGATTCTGCCAAGTCTTTCCCTGCACATCATCTTAATATTAGCATTTTAAACCAAAATATTAACATTGACACTGTCACACATTATTAAATACTCTCTTCATTCGCCCCACCTCCCTCCCTCTATTACAAACCCAACATCTTATTCTGACCAAACATTTACACCCTAGATCAGAATTAGCAGATCTGTTGACAAACACAAAGCTTCAAAGGGGGTGAAAGCAAAAGATTGTCCACAAAATGTATTTGGCAATGCTCTTAAACTACGATGCTGTCTTCCACACAGAATACAATAAGACTTTTTACCACAAAAGGAGAGATACTCTTCATAATGAGAATAAACCAAGGAGATACTGGGGTACTGAGGGAGCTGGCAGAAGTGCTCCCTGAGCCACCTTCAATCCCTCACCACCTGGGCCCAGCTGGCCAAGGATGCCCCTGTATTTGACACTGCTGATATCACATCTCAAACCCTGTGCTCAGTTTTAGGCCCTTCACTACTGGATCAGCTGTTAGGGAAAATTTTGTCACCCAAAGTGCTATCAGGCATTAGAATAGGCTGCCCAGGGTAGTGGTGGAGTCCCCACCCCTGAGGGATTTTGAAGACCTGTAGCTGTGCCACTTGGGGACAGGGGTTGATGGGGCTGTGGCAGTGCTTGGGGAATGGTTGAGCTCAATGATCTTAAAGCTCTCCTCCAACCTAAACAATTCTGTGATTCTAAATGACATATTTTGACATCTGTTTACATTCACAGTTACAAAAATGTCCTCTTTCACACTGTCAGTAGAAAAATAAAGATCTCTAGCTCCATTGTTCATCTAACTATTGCATCATCTTCTGAATGTTAAAAGCCTTCAAGTTGGCTGAGTTGCCTATTCATCTTTTTGTCACCTGCAACCACTCAGAATCAGCTGGCATAGAAAAGACCAGTTATTTAAGCTATTCAAGGTGTCCTGACTTCTTTTGATTAAATTAATCTCTAAATACAAATAAGAAAGTGAGACACCCAGGCAACACAAATATGAGAGTGGTCTGAAGAGATTCCTCAGCAAACACTGCTGCTTACAGAGTGTACACTGAGGTAAATCTATGACAATAAGTGGTAAAAACCCTAGGTTTTAAATTTTTCCACAAACAAAAATTAGATTTGACTAACTCTCTGCTTTCATGCTTCAGGACTCCATTATAACAATACAATCACTGACTGAGTTAATTTATGTGCCCTTGCCTCTGGCCAGGCAAAGTGCCCAGAGGGTACATGCCATTTTTGGGTACTTGGATGGGAGGATGACTGAAAATAACCAACATGGATTTATCAGGGGTACATTATGCTGGATCAAGTGATTCCCCTGAGGTAAAATAACCAAATGAGTAGACAAGGGAAGATTAGTGGCTGCTGTCTCTCCCCAGCTCAGCAAGGTCCTCAGCACAATCTCCCACAGCATTCCTGTACCCAAGCCATAAACTTACACCTTCATGGACAGACCCATTATTTGACTAAAAAAATCCAACAAACAGCAGTATTTTCAGGCTCCAAAGGTAGTGGCTGATGCTGTGTATTTTTCAGGGATCTGTCCTGAGACCTATGTGGTGTTAAATTCCCAGATGATCCTAAACTGGGGGCAGCAGACTGGCAGGGTCCTACTAAAGTAAGTCAAACATAAGTCAGGGGAGCACTCAGGCAGCAGAGACATGTAACAATTTACAGTTTCTGTTACCAGGAATGGAGCCAGTAGACAGAATAACATTTATTCCTTTTTCCTCAGCACTAAGTAAACTACAGCTGAAATACTGCATTCAGCAAAGGCCAGTGAAGCAGCACAGGTGTTTGAGGAGGATGCAGGGAATGCAGCATTTTGGGACTGGAGAAGAAAGGGTTTGTAGGTGACCTGTGGCAGCCTTCATGTGGAACCATGGAGCTCCCAGCACGAAGAGGCAGCCAGGCTCTCCACAGAGCTGCACAGCAGATTGGCCAAAATACTGTGGTCTTCAACTACACATGGAATATCCCAACGTTCCAACAAGGCAAAATGCAACTGCATCAGGGCAGCCATTACAACATTCAACCCTTTGAAGAATTTCAACATCCAACTGGACAAAGCACTGAGCAGCCTGGTCTGAATTCAGTATTGATCTTGCAATGAGAGCAGAAAGTTTGCCTAAACCTCCCTTAGGCCCCTTCCAACCTGAAAAGCCTTCCAAAGTGATATAAAAATAGGACTGTTAAGAAATTATCCATCTCCATTCTAAAAAAAAAAAAAAAAAAAAAAAAAAAAAAAAAAGAAAAATCGGTTTTACCTTTATTTTCCCAAAAGATAGTTGTCTGCAAAGGTTGGGCAAACTTTAACAGATACAATGTTCAGTATATCTTTCCACATCAAAGTGTTTTCTGATGCTTAAATTGATTCCTTGCTATTGTAACCTAGGCATATTGATTCTTTTATTAACCATCATTAGGATGAAAAGATTAATTAATTCAGCTTGTGATTCTATTATAACCTCAAATCTCCTCTACAAAACCACCTATGCTTGTAGCGTCCCAATCTGCACTTCAGAGCCAACAATTGACTGCAGGAGTTAAAATCTTACATTTATGATTCTCCCTGGAATACTACATTTTTCACATAATTTCTTAAACTTCTCTTTATTATTTGGAATTCTGATCCTTCCCTCCACTGAAAGAATCAGAAATACCATTTCCAACTTTGTGGACTTTGTATATTTTGTAAGCAGACTCCTAATTTCAGCATCTAGTCCTTAATTAAACTTGAAGTACTACAAAATGGAGGATGACCCCAAGAAATTCAGCTAATTCATCCCTCCTCCTATTAAATCAAATTATTGACAACCTTTTTTTTTTTTTTGGCATGGGTTTTCTAATTAGCTCTGTGTTTACATTTACAGTAATTTCATCTAGAACTAATGACCTTTGGAGAATTTAAATTAAAACAAACATTTAAAACCTTTACCAAAATCTAAATATGGCACCAGCTGCTTCTCCTCTATCCACCAGACTTATCTATGTTCTGGAACTTTTAAAAATTGTTTACTCTGGACAAGTTCACATTCACTATTACTCATGTCCTTGCTGCAAGTAATTATTATTTCCTTTTATTATTATTATTTTCCAGTGTTTTTTACAGGGAGAGAAAAATTACCAGCTCTTCCTACATCACCTGCTCTTAAGGTGTGAAATTGGCTTGCCCTTTGCTGGTATTCTGGAACCTTATCCATCTTCCCAATGATTATCACTAACATGTCTGATATGGCTTCTATAAAGGTCCCAACTGGAATGTATATAGCTCCAAATCCCCTGGAACTGAAAACTTCTTGAGAAAGTTACTGCCTTACCAGAGTTCAGTGGGGCAAGAAGGACATTAAGTGCCACATTATTGTCTTGCATCATGTGCCAGTTGGTTTTTCCCAGTATAAAAACTTTCTTTCAGCTTCCCAGTTAGTACCAGGTTTTTATATAAAACTGTTTCTTGATACAATTGACCACATTTGCTTGCTACATTTGAATTTGTGCACTGCCTTTCTAATTTTTCTATTTATCCATTTGTGCTATTCTATTATACTTCTCTATAATTCTATTCTTGTAAATTTGCTCTTTGTAATCTCAATTTCCCTTTCACTCTAATGCCTGGAGGAAATGAAGAATTCTGAATTTATCCAACCTGGCCTGTTGGCGAGCATCTTGTGGTTTTGTTCTTAATTTACTGCAAGAACTATCAATTCTCCTTACCTCCATTTTCTCCATCAAACCCCTTTCTCATGGTATCTTATCCACCAATATCAGTTTTCAGTGTTGTTCTTTCTCATTCCTTCCCTAACAATGCCTGGTGAGTGAATCCCATCATTCCCAAGTCAGTCTTAAAATGCTTTCTGTCTTCATATTCTCTTCTGACTTTTTACTGGGCTTTAGAACCCAATGTACACAAACCTGTTCTCTGTCAATCTGCTTTGTTTTACAAAGAACAATCCAGAAAATCAAAAAAGAAAATTAAGAAAGATTTCATTATCTTCTGTCCAGTTTGTGCCCAGTTGTTTTCCTTATCTTGAAGAGTTCTGGGTAACTGAATTCTTATTTTCTTGACTATTCCATCTTACCAATCGCATTTACCATTTGAATAAAGAATAAACAGTTCCGAGGTGATGGCAGCATTAATTTGAAACTATTTATTTAGTAACCCTATTTTTTTTAAATTAAGAACTCTGGTGAACTCATGGCATTTCTCTCACACAGTTGCAAGAAATGCCTAAGCTGCAGCAGTTACACAGCCAACAGCGGTGCCTTTCATGCACCTCTGAACTTGTCCTGAAGACACACACCCACTTCAATTACCTTATAGAAAAGCTAAACGTAATTAATCACCAGCTTTGAACATTTCTGATTTGTGGAACAACTTCAGACATTTGTGTCTTGTAACCCTTCCACTAAAAATGTGCCATCCAAGTGTTCCTGACATCCTGCAGGACTTTGCATTCCTAAATGACAACTTCAATCCAGGGCCAACTCCAGCACTGAGCTCTGTGGCAGAATTTTGAGAACATATTTTCCCACCATTCAAAAGTAATATGTATTTTTAAAAAGTGTTCTGTCATATTGGTTAAAGTCACAAACATTGTCATAGGGAAAGGGCAATTTGCTTTCCTTCAGGAGCAAAGCAACAATTCCGGACAATTGCTGTGCATCCTGCAGCCACTGGCATTTAGTTTTAGAATGAGTAACATGGAGAAGCAGGATGTGCAAGGCCTGAGAGCACAATAGTTCTGCCAAAGAGATGAATACAGCATCACCCAGCAGTCACAAACACACTTAGCAATGAAACATGAGAGCTAAAAGAGGGGCTCAAATGTAACAACTTACAATTTATCAAGAAGAGCAGTGCTAAGTCTAATGACTGAGGAAAAAGTGCTTGAATCTCTGTTGTCACAGAGAGAAAAGTCTGATTGTTACCTCACCCATTGCTCTGCTAATGAGTGTTTTCTGTTACATTTAACATCCTACAATCCTGAAAAAATAAGAAAGTAATTTGGCTCTCACAACTATTCTGGCAAGATTATTTTACAATGGAAAACCTCACTGCTCATTTGAGAATCCATAAAGTATTTAGCCACAAGTAAGGAGGATTCTTTCCCTGGGTTTTTGTTAAACGATAAAAACAATCCCCAAACCACATTAAAAATAACCCTAAAACAACCTAAGTCACCAACATACCTTTCTTTCATTTTTACCAAATTTAAGTTTAAAAAAAGGAACAGGTTTTCAGCTGCTTTGGGTCCTGAAATTGCCTCCTGACTGTGAAGAGATGTGATTAGACAGCACTGTCCTCTTGCATCTACAGACTCCAGCAGCAGTGAAGTGTGAAGTGAGTAATGGTGCTGGCCTGAGCCCTGCCCAGGATGGAGCAGCACAGAGACAGTCACAGGGCTAAGGGGTGACATAATCAGCTTCTCTGGCAATAAATATTGCCTATTTGCAGTACTCCAAGTATTCAGAGGAAAAAAAGTGCAGAATAAACCTCAGAGTAATAAACCAATCCTTAGTTAGCAACTAATTTCACACCCTAAGTCTTCACTATGGAATTTGCTACCAAGTAACTTCCACGCTGTACTGAAGGACAACTCTGCTGTACTGGCACTAAACTCTCCTCAGACCATGGCAAATTAGGAACAAACTTTAAAAATTAGCACTATAGACTGGTGTACTTTCATATTTCTTAGGCAATAATTCTTACTCCTTTCCATGAAATCCACTGTTACACGTTGCAAATAATCCAAACCAGCAACAGAACCCAGCTTGTTTCCAAAACATGCCTTTGGTTTAAGGAAAAGCCACATCTTGCACACCAAACCCATCACCAAGCCATGGACCTCTCTGCCCCTGATCTTAAATGGCTGAAAGTCAGAACTGTTTTAAAACAGGAAATTAAAAGCTTCCTGGAAGTGAGTAAAACTGTAACAACATTATGTAGAAAACAACTATTTTCTTTGGAAGATATTAAGTGAAGAAGTTGTACAAAATAATTGCTGAGGGGTTTTATTTGTTGTTTTTTGGGTTTTTTTTTTTAGATAAAACAGCATCTGAGGAAGGGTTTTCATTCACTTTCCTGAATTTTACATGCTGTTTCTCCCTCTACAGTTACATCACAATCCAAACCAAAGTTATCTGTATTATTCCTACTAACAGAGAATCCAAACACAGTTAAGTTGTAAAATGCAGCAGTGGCTTTACAGCTCACTAATGGCACAATTTGCATTTCCAAAACATTTCAACTTTATTATGCACAAACAGGACTGTACAAGTGACTAATAATGACAGCATTTGGAACTCACTGCAGTGAAGGAATTATACTACTTCACCTGAAAATCCCAATATTCTTATTCAAATGCACTCCATGCTTTCTAAGGAGCACTGACATACAACAGGGACTGCCTTAATGTTCAAGGATTAGTTTTGCTTAAATTAACTTATGCACTGGTCTCCCTCCTCTCTCCCCTTCTTTTATGAGCTCAAAAAGCCTGCAACAGGGCAAAGATGTTTATTATCTATGCAACCACAAACCCAGACTTTTCACTTAGGTATTCTTCATCTGCCAATCTGCTCAAAGAATCAAATAATGGCTCTCACAGACTTTTTGGGCTCAGAGAACCTTCCAAGAGTTAACACCACATTACTTTGTAAATTGAAATAAAAATGCATCAAAGCTTGCCACTACTTAAGATAGGAGAAACACTGTTCAGCTGGACAGGGTGCAAATGAAGAAGACATTTAACTTACAACACCACTGGAAACAAGGAAACGTGTAAGGGTAAAGAATAAAAGCATTTTCCCTTCTTTCCCTCCCACAGTAAAAACTCAGAGGAAACTCCCCCATAGAATTTCTTACCATTTTATAAAGGTCTGAAACACTGATCTGATCTGAATCCACAACCTCAAAGTCCTTCCGCGGAACTAAGTCAAGGCCCAAATGTCTGCAAGAGAAGGAAGGAACAGTGTCAGTGGGGCACATGAATGGTCACCAGCAGCTCCTGCATGTGCCTCCTCCAGGGCAGGGACACACAAATACTCAGCTCTTCCAGTCTTACTGCAATTGTTAACCATTAAACAATTCTAAAGAAAATTTAATGCAAATATAAAAAAACCCCTCTACAAACTTGTTACTTTTTGTTACCTGACTTCAGTGGAGCTCTGGCAATTAATTAAAGCAGGGGAAGCTTTTGGCCAATATGTTGGTGCAGTACTCAAAACAAGGTAATTTTACACATGGAAATGTAGTAGGCAAATAAAGTTCATACTCTGTTTGCTGCTGAAGTATTTGAGTAAGACCCTTCATTACATAATGAAAAAGTTCCATTAATAGTCCTGTTCAAATGTGCCAACAGATTCGGAGCCTTGGGAAGCTGCTTTGATATTCCTGGTGTTCATAAAACTTCACCCCCATGTAAACACAGTAATTTTTGTTAGTAATGAACAATAACTGCAATAACAATAATCTTAATCTATATTTGCAAAAACACACACAAAATGTTTTCAATTATTCTGAACAGCATTAGTATTTTGGTTCAAATCAAATATATAAACTGATAAAAAAATACCAGTGCAAAGATGACTAATAAAGGAATTCAGCTGTAGAGAAGGCAGTTCAGGTAACAGCTTCACAGGAGTAGCAGACAGAATGAGATATTCTTTATCCAGACAAATAAATGCAAGCTGTTAATGATTAATTAATAACTGTAGACTGCAGAACAAGACAACCTTAAAGGTGACAAACCCCAAGTTTTGCTCCATAGATCTTCAGTTTCTGAGGCACAAGGAGTACTGAGCATTGTAATAAAAAGCTACACTAAACACACATCAGGAGTAAATTTTTTAAAATCTCAACACATGAATTAACCATTTTCCTGCTTTTGCCTTATACAACTTTGATACCTCACTTCCAGACATTTTATATTGAAATTCTTAACAGTCTTAAAGAAAAGAACCAAATACAAGAGGTGCCCTCATGAATTACTGTGGCACTCCTGTCACAAACTATAAAAGAAAAGCAGAAGCCAATTTAATTTTGTAATCAGAGAGGGAAACATTCTGCACAGACTTGTTCCTGATGGCAAATGAAAAATTTTATTGAGAAAAACCACTGTGGTACTGTAGAGTAATTGTGTGGAGCAATAACAGAAGGCTCCAGGCAATCCAGTGTCTCTTTCTGAGCAATTGGCTTAAAACAACAGCTGGGGAGAAGCAGCGGTTTGGAGGAAGCTCAGCTACCTCTGCTCACCACAGTGCTTCTAAACGTTACCCAGAATTTTCCAAACTCCATAATTCTTTTTTTGAATCTTTGCCTAAGCAGGTTTTCCTTCTTTATTTATATCCCTAAACCATCACATCTCCAAAATATAGCTCAGCCCTGTTCACTTGTCCTGGCAGCACTGCATGGTCATTGAAACCCCCTACTGACCAACTGGAATTTCCACATTCTCAATTCTTTGCTCAAATCAATTACATTTTCAATGGAAAAAAGGGAGTACCTTTTCTTCTCTAATGAAGTTTCATGTCAAATATCAAATTCTAAATTCTAATGCTACATTGTGAAAGTTATGGTTTCACACTTTGTTTTGATTAAACCTATCAAACACAAGTTATTTGTGGCCCAGGACCAGTATCTGAAAACTGCAGCTGCAACGATGAAAATGACTGCATCTATTTACCAAATGAAAAAGATTAAAATAAGGACACACTAGGTAATCCTTACCTGCAGCTGCCAGTTGAGCCTACTTATCACAGAAAGTCAAAAAATATAATACAAAAAAATGGTAAAAATCAGTCAGAGATCATTGCAAAGGTTTGAGGCTTTTTTTTTTGGTTTTTTGTTTGTTTGTTTTTTTTTAATGTTAACACTCATCAAATTCATTAATAGAAGCTTTCCTGAATGTGAGTTTCTAAACCATCTCCAAAACATCCTGTCACTCACACGTGTGCACACTCCCACCCCTAAAGTACATTGATAAACGGATTTCCCCTCAGCACACAGACATGAACAAATTATTCCCTACTAACATTATCAAAGCCATTGTGTGTGCACTGCAGTTCCAGGGCAGTCACAGAGCTCTATTAAAGCTCCCCAGGAAAACCTGGCCAAGCCAATCCCAGCCTGACGAGGTTCTGTTCACATCATTTCAGCTCTCTGGAGAGCTGGGGTGAAGCAGTGCCTGCACTCATTACTCAGAACATGACAAAAGTATTATCTTCTGCTTAATAATGTTCAACACAACTGCAGCAGCATCCCTGTGAAACTTATCTAATACCCTATTTTTAGTTAAATCCCTTAACACCGTGGATTTTCAGCCCAGAAGATTCTCATTCTCTAATACTATGTTAATCCTGCACAACACTTGCTCCCAGCAAAAAAGGGTGTCTTGGCTGCAGCACAAACATGCAGCCATTTACTGTGCAGGTGGAAGTTCAGGTTTGTACACTCAATTTGTATCAATTATTTTTTTGCCTGTGAAGGACTGACAACATAATGCTTGAGATGGCAGTGACAGTCAGTGGCCCACTTTCCCTCTCTATTATCAAACACTGGGGGAATAGAAGAGCCCCAGCTGCCAGGCAGTATTTCACCAAAACAGAGCATGCATAAAAATTACATAATGTGCTGGTTTGTTTATTTGACAGTTCCTGTCTCCACAATACTTTCTTTTACAAGCAAATTCTTGTGCTCTTTTATTCTGCCTTCACACTGAAATGCCCTTCAAAAATATTTCCCAAGTATACCTACAAAATATCCCCAAGCCTATCAATTACCTCTTGATTGCATCTGTTTGGGATACCTCCAGCTGGCATTTAGACATTCTTCCTCATCTACATAAAAGTCTTCACGATTTTCCTTTCTTTGGGGGATAAAAATTTTAAAAATCCACCACCTAAAATCTCTAGATAATTTTCTCTCAAGTAATATGAAATCAATCCAACTGACAAAAATACAGGGTTTTTTAATAGTGAAAGGGATGAACACACAACTCAAGGGTACCTGGACTTCTAGAAAAAATCAATTTTAATGGTAATTTTGAGGAATACTCTTAATTTCTAGTACATTCACTTATTTACAATACAAACACTACAGCATAAAACCGCAAGTCAGCACAACTCTTCAGAAAAGAACCTTGAAGAAATATGCCATTTGATGTAAAAAAAAAAAAAACCAAAAAAACTTTCAGATGCAAACTCAGTCTTGAAGAACAGACTGGGAGAGCTCATCACATCTCTAGAGGGTGCAAGATCTCATCCCTTTTGCTCCAAAAACATCCACTTTACCTCAACCTTTTCAGCTTTAATTTTGCAGCCACCACTTTTTCTTTTATTCCTTCTCTCAGTATATCAAAGCCTCACTTAATATCATTTGTATTTCTCTCACACAAATAAAGATGATGAAGGGAAAGAAAATGATGCTAGCAGTGATTCACATAAACTATGTACTGACTTTAAAATGGACTTTGAAGGAAATATAATACAGAAATCCACAGATAATTAAATACGTGAAAAAAACCATGTTTCTTAAAATGAGACTCTGCTAACACAACCCAATAGTTTTCTATAACAGAATTAAGTTAAGTTATACAAAAAATTGCAGGGGCTGCAATCTACAAAGAAATTAGTAAAGTACTGATGTAATGTTACACAGGAAATTATTTCTTAAAATGAAGATGATGAGATGAAGGTAAATAATCTTAGTTAGGAACCGATAAAAGGGAATTGTAGCAAATACTTCTGAGCATGGCAGTATCAGGCTACAGAGAGAGGGTATTCAGGTTTTCCTCAAAGACTGACTTTGAGCATAGTTCCTTACACCTTTAATCCCAACTCAATCATTACTCCAAGCACATTCAGGAGAGGAAAGATGCTGCACATTCAGACAGAAATGGCAGCTGCTCTTCCTGCAATTCTTAAAGGCATTTCTTCATGGTTGTTTAAGTTGGTCACTCCTATTTTGATCTCCTTTGACGTAATGACAGCTACTGCAATGAAACTGCCTTTAATTCTCCAAACAGGTATCATCTGTACTTTTAATACTTATCTCCAGATGCATTTTACTAACTTTAAGCTAATTGTTACAAGACTACAAAAAAATCATTCCTTTTATGTCAAGAAAATATGACAAGAGGATAAGAGTGTGAGCACTGAAATTTAGGGCTTTTTGAAATTCAAGACTGTGCTGACTTCACTAGATCACACAATTCCTGCCCTCCACAGTTATGGATGTCAGTAGTTAGTAGGTACTAACCAGCTGCTACAGGCTTTCCAACTGCAATTCTGAGGTAGGAGAAAAACCATGACCTTAAAAGTGTGTTTCATTTTCTTTGTATGACAGTTAAAAAAATTTATTGCTAATATTTTGCCCTTTGTTTTTCTTCTTAAACACTCATTTGTACCTTTTGGCTACCTGTGGATCTTTCTGTGCAGAATTTATGGCAACTATTTGGAAAATTTCTTTTAATGCAATGATTTTAATAACATTTTATGGGAAAAAAGAATAACCTTTGACTAAAAAGTAGTAAAAGCCTACAAACTCATCTTGTTTATGGCTTTTATCTGTCAAAAATATCAAGGTATTGGTGGCTCCCCCTCCTTACTCTGTTTCTGACCCAAAACATAGAATATATATTCCACATTTATAGGGAAGGAAGTGTCTTCCCTGAGTATGCAAGGAGACCTGGATGCTTTCTGGTAATCTCCTGACAGATGATACATTAATCTGAGAGAATCAGTCCTGAAGATCAGGTGAGATGACCTCTGATTTTCAAGCTGAATTACTTTGAAGAAAGCTTCATCTGCCTTTCTGGCACACAAGGTATTGCACATACTGCTGCAATTAGCTTCTGGCAATGAAGCAGAAGCAGAGGATTCACATTTCAAATAGAAGCTCTGTCAGGCAGACTCCTTCATCTGTTTTTGATCCAAAAGTCTCCACAATGAAACAGCTCTTCATCAGCAAAAAAGCTGCATTCTGGTTTTCCATTCCAAGCAATAGTAAAAGTTGAAAGACTTATCCATTCATGTAGAAGCAAAAACCTAAACAAAAATTTCAAAATCAAGTATCTATTTTATTTGAATCATGATAGAAAATGAGACGAAGAACTGAAGATCCAACTTTGTAATGTGACTTAAATGAGATGATAAATAGAAGACTTCAGCTTTATAACATTTTTTCCATGCTTTACAACTTTTTCCTTGTTATTCGCAGACCATTGGACACTTCCAATGGCATTTCAGACTTCCATAGATCAATATTATGGCCAATTGTATCAGAGTGAAACACTGCTAGAAAGCAGAAGTATTGGCAATATTTTGTATAAAACCCAGCAAGATAAGAAGGAAAAAAACCCAGTAGATGAGATTTTGGCTGTGCAAAAACACATAGAGAGATGCTTAAAAGTGCAAGTCTAAAACCAGCAAGGTGCTCATTTGAAGGTACCAAATTCTGATTGAGAAATACAAAAACTTCTGTAGCAGCATTATAAGCCCTGCATGTGCACAAACCTAAGCTACCTGGGGGTAAGTGGAATGAGGAAGAAAGCAGGAATGAATGAATGAAAAAATGGATGAGTCCAGAATCTTTCTTTTGTACAGTGAAGAAACAACGTGTAAGCAACAGAAAATGGAAGGGGCAACAGGAAGAGGCAATCAGTATTGTGTTAGAAAAATGATTAGCAACAATACAGGGGTTTAGCAGCAATTATTGTAAAATAATATTCCCACATTTTAATAGGCCAAACTACAGAGCAAAACTTCTCAGTATTTACAGTAAGCACACAAAACTAAGCAAATAGAAGGTTTGAAAACAGTCTAAATGAGCTCTTTCACAAAAAACCAAATCTGTAGCTAGTAATTCAAGGAGGGTATCTGTCCCGTGATTTCCACCAGCTCCTACCAGGACACAAGGGATGACTTCTAGAGCCACTGCCAGAGTATTTAAGGGAAAATTTCACCAGTTTAACAAAGTGAAAAAAAATCACTAATTGGTGATGACAAGAAGTATGAGTTTCATGTTTGCATCACTCCTTCCCAAATAATACAATTCATTGATGATCAAGGTCAGGATAAAAAGAGTTTCTACTAAATAAGCAAACAAGTTACATATCAGATGTGTGAGATTACTATTTCCTGAAAGCTTGACAATGGAATTTCTCCTGTTACATTGTACTGTCTTGAGTAATTACAGCCCTGCTCAAACTGCAGGAAACTCAATCTTCTCAGACAACATTAAAGCACATTAATAACAATGTTTTTAATTTCTTTTATTTGCAAATCTCAAGTATGACAGAACAGCAATTAACACTATTACTATACTTAAGAAAGGGCAGTACTATGTGAATATGTCTATGAAAGTCATTAGTGTTTTTAGCAGATTAACACAGGTTGTCATAAGTTTTGTGATAAACCTCAGAGAGTGGGGATAGAAGAAAGTGGCACAACTCTTCCGGAAATTCTGTGGAAAAGAGTGATGTTACAGAAACATCCCCAAAGTCCCAGACATGTACATTTAAATACTGCATGTATTTCTGATATCATGCATCTCTTTCTCTAGGGAGTTCAATACCTGTAGTAAGAAACAGAATTTTTTTTTTCCTAAACAAGCATCCTGAGTAGATGAATATAATCCTCAACATACTTACTGATTTCACCGAGGCTTCTCCATAATTGTCATGCATTAGATTTACCTTTACAGTTCAATTACATTCCTATTTAATGATTTTACATCAAAAAAGGTCTACAGGCACCTCATGGAACAACCTATTCTCTTCACTGCTGCATTGTACTCTGCCTTCCTCATCTTTTTTTCCTCACAGCATTTTTGCAGCTTCCTGTTGCTAATTTGATCCATAAACTCTGAGCAAAACCAGGCAGGCGTAATGCTCAAAAACAGTCTCTTGGTTCCCATTTACTCTACTGGGAATAAGAATGGAAAATATCTGTAATTCTGTACTGCAGAAAGACTTGATGCAATCTATTGGTCTATGTCCTTCAGAGGATGTTCTTTCAACAAGAGAGAAATTAAGTGCAGCAAGGGGGCTGCTAAACCTTTATCAGAGAGTTCAGGTATGTCCTTCAGAGGGGGTTTTGAGGTAGGTGACCAAGGAACGGAATCAAACATAGCTTAATGAAAAACATTGGGATTTTTTCCTTAGCTGTCAACTTACAGGACTCCTCCCCACTCCCACATGCTCATTAGCACTAATCCCACTCCCACTGGGAAACTCTGTCTGTCTGAGAGTGCGTGTCATGTGTGTCATGCACAACTTACCTGACTGATCCATACCCCAGAACACACAAGCCTGGCCAAAGGCTGGTTTTTGTCTAATAGCAATTTATTATCATTTCTGTGTGACTGAATTGCAGTTGCCTTTGCCTTTAAAAGAACCTCTCCACAAAATCACCATGGAGCTGACCAAGGAGACTAAACCGCTGAGAAGTGTCATGATACAAAAAGTCTGAATGTGGCAGCCTCAGCTCCCACGTCCCTGGTTAACTGTGAGATTCTCTACTTTTTGCACCTCATACTAAAATACTTCCTCAATGGAAGAAAAATGTATTTTAAGTACCTCTGAACACATCCTCTCAGGCCTAATATTCTCTAGGTTGATACCAAGTAAGCGAAGTGACCTAATCCTTTTATAAATGCAGGGAGCCCTTGGAAAGGCCTACTGGTAAACAGCTCGTTTCACACCAAGAGCAAAACTCCCTGTAGAAGGCAATAAACTCAGTGTAAAAAGTTATACTTGATTTTCAAATAATCCCAAGTTCTCCCTGTGCACAAATACTATTGGAAAGAAAATGATGTGTAGGGTTTTTTGTTAATAACAGTTACTTGAGAAGAATTAGAAGAAACAGGACCCAGTACTTACTCATTGCCCCAGTCCAGCCTCACTGTGAGGTGTCTCTTGACCTCTCGCACCTGATCCTGTGTCAGGTGCCCCGAGAGCAGCTGCCTGCGGAGGTCAATGAGCTCATTCATCACATGCCGCAGCTTGTAGAAAAGATCTACCTTATGTTTCTGTAAAGGCACATTTTTGGGAGGAGGGGAGAGGAGGGAGAGAGAAAAAGAAAGAGGCAAGGAGGGGGAAAAAAGCAGGGGAAAGAAAGAGAGGGAGAGAAAATAAGTTTGGAAAGAGAAAGTGTGAAAAAGAGAGAAAGAAAGAGAGAGATTAATAAGTTACCCAATTTTCATTTAATTACCCTAGAGGAACATCAATCCAGTTTTTGAGCCTTAAAATATTTACATCAAAAAGTAGTGTTAACTGATCATACTAAATAATTTCTTATTCCTGTGGTTTAGGCTCAATCTGCTAAGAGGCCCATTTTCTGATGGAACCTAATGCTAAATAAGAGGATTCATTAGGCACAGCAGGAATCGCTTATTCCAATCATACAGTAAATGTAAAATTTTAAATCTAAAGTGATAGAAGTGAAAAAGCTTCTGTCAGCAGCTAACTGAATGGCTCTGAGCAGTCAGCAACAATGAGTCACCACAACAAAAAAGCATTCTTAAATTATTTGTGATATTCCAGTTACTAAAGTTCAGCCAGGTATGAGGGGGGTGGGTGTGTGAAAATTCATTACCTGGCACTCTAAAAAGGACTAAAGCAATTAATAATAAAATCCACCAGGAAAACTACTTTGAAAGAGAAAAATTACCATAGATAATATAAACCCCCCCCCCTACCACCACCATCAGTAAACACAAATAAACAGAAAATACCCCCAAAAACTTCCACAACTAACACTGTAATCCTGTCCAAAAGAACTGGTATTACTCAATTATGGAAAAAAACCCTCTTCACCAAAACCAAATCCCCCAAAACCAGACAGAAGTGGAAATACTTTTTTCCCCCTGCGGGAAATAACTATATGTGAATTCCCCAAAAAGGAAAGTTTGAGGCAAGCAACCAAGGCCACCCATAAGATAAGCTAAAATAAGGACATGTGTCCATACTACTCCACTCTGTGCTGGGTCAGGACTGTGTGTCAAGGGGGCTCACTTCCATCCAGTCAGTCTCAATACTGCATAAAACAGCCAATGTGCCACAAAAGAGGAGCCCAAGAAGGAAAACAAGATCTCCTGATGCAGCTGGATGCTGTTCTTTGAACAGCTGAGGTCCATTCCCACTGCTTTGCAAAGACTGAAGTATTTGAATCTCACTTGAGAAAACACCGAGTAGATGGGCTGACACGGAGACTTGATCAGCTGGCACTGCCTTGATCACCTCTCTGCTTGTACATGAGTGGGTTATAAAAGCCCTCTAAATACAGACACCTGCATCTACCAAGATTACATCTGATAGAGGAACATCCACAAAGAGAAACATAAGTGTTTTCTGTTGCAATACATTATTAGAACAAGTGTTTTTTACTTGTTTACCAAAAATAGCTGAGATGAGATGAAAAAAGAACTTCCACCTACTTGAGTTTGTTTTCCTGTAAGACCACTAGATCTGCATGACTTAGGAAAACAGACATCAATGCAATCCATTTTGATAAGCATTTTTTTAATTTCTCTGAACCTGATTACACATCTGTTTTGCTGAAGCAGGTTAAGACAGATGGCATCATCAGTTGTTCCTATCAAACAATTTTGAGATGAAAAGATGCACAATCTTTCAACTCTGCATCAATGCTGGTTCTGGTCCCACTTGAAAGAAAGAAAAACAGACACCATACCTAATAGAAAGACATAAACTTCTGGGGCTGAAAACATTTATGCAAGGAAGATAATCATGCAATCATGCATAGCTGATAAGCTTAAAATGACTTAATTTTGTTTAGGTTTTATTACTAAATGTGGTCACAAGTATATCCTATATAAGCTGACAATGATAGTAGGTATGGGAAATGTCCATTTTTATGGTATGGGAAATGTCCATTTTTATATGCTATTTATGTGAACAATAAAAGGTTGTCACTTTTTAAAACACAAGATAAAACCAACTGAGTTTGGTAGTATCAAAATACCAAATTAGGTATATTTTAATAATAAAACAGTTGGGAATGAAATTATCATGAAAATCAGGTCTCAAACCATCATATTCAGACTTCCCAACTAAACCTGTTAAGAGAGCCACTTTCTCACTACTGTAATGATGGTTCAAGGTTATCAAAACCATCAGGTCCAGAGCACCATGCTGGTTAAATTACAGTATGTTCTATGGTTATGTTTAAACAGTCATTTTATACTAGCCAAGGAGTACCAAGAGTACTTACTTTAAATACAAATAAAGGAGACTACAGAACACAAATGTTTCACCTGCTTTAAACTGAATGCACAAGTATTGAGAGAGAACTAAACACAGGGTGTCCTTCTAGAAAATAAAAGGTCCAGGGCAACAAAGGGAGGAAGAGAAAGTGGAAGCCAGCAAAGCTGTGGCTGTGATCTCAGGGAAACTCTTACGAAGAACCATAGATGCAAGATGCATGATAGTGAAGGAAAACACTCCGGAGAGAGAAAGGAGAGCTAGAACAGAGTTGAAAGTGGCTTAATTCCAGGCTTGCAGGCAGAAGGGAGTTTGAAGCAGTCAAAAATCATTTCTAACATCCCTCCTCACACTACAGGAGCCCAGGGACTAATGAGCTTCACATGGGAGAGAAGGAAGGAAGGAGATACTCACATTTTAATGACTTCTCTCTTTCAAGATGAAAAAAAAACCCTTCAAAATTCAACACTAAGCTAAGTTAATCATGATTCCTAACCCTGTGTAAAAAAACCTGTATAAGAGATGGCCCCAGACACCACATGTGAGAAATCCCCTCCACCCTCCCCAAACTTTAAGTATTAAAATCCTTCCATTTTAGTTAGAGCACCACCATAAATAAACCTGAAACTTTATCATCTTGTTAGTAGTTAAATAAAAGATGTGCAAGTTAGTCTGATGTGTAAGCATTCATTCTGTTTCACAGTTAACTTTCATACAATCTCTAACCTCTCATTTTTTCAGCTGGCTTTATCACAAGCTCCAAGCAAGGAGCACCTTATCAGTCCATCCCGAATGACCTGCTGTGTGCATTTATAAACATACGTGGTAAATCTGGAATATAAAAGTAAGCATTTCTGCAGAACTTTTATGGTAATAATTAAAATGAGTCACAAACAAAGAACCTGGATGGCTTTAATGAATTGGGACTCTCCGCACAAGCAGCACAAGTCCTCTATCGAGTCTTGTTGCCTCATTTTACTATCCCCAGACACAAAAACATGTGCTGTATTTCTTTGATCCATTATAACTAGCAAGTCACACTAATCAGTGTTTGGGTAATCTTCAGATGTGCAGCTATGCATCAAAAAGTGCAATTCTGGCAGTACTTTTTTTTTTCTTTTAATGACTCCATATTAACTCTGTGGAGTTCAAAAGCCAAAAGATGGGTTTGGTGTGGAGCTTCCCTCACCTGGCCCCTCTCTCACTGCCCTTCTCCAACAGGCCAGGGCAGGGGAAGGGAATGACAATATTTGTGGGTTGAAATAAAGACAGGGAGCTCACTCACCAACCACCATCCCAGCACAACACAACTCCCTTGGGGAATTCATTTATTGCCAATTCCAACAGAGTTGGGCAGTGAGATATGAAGACACAAAGAACCCTGTCCTCAAGCATCCCCTTCCCAGACACAACATTTTTTCTCTTTACTCCCAACTCCTCCATCCTTCACAGAATCACTTCTTCTCCACCACGACAGGAGAATGTAGGGGTCAGTCCATGGCAGCTTCTCCATGCTTCTCCCTCCTCCTCCCAGTTTTCCCCTGTGCCAGGGTGGGTGCTGCCCACACAGATCCCAGTGTAGATCCCAGCTCTGTTGCCTGTTCACACCCCTCTGCTCGGTTCCAGTGTCTGTAGGGCTGTTCCTCCCGTTTCCCCCTCATCTCCCTGCCCCAAAGTTGCAGTCCCAGAGGCCTCCCCAGCTGGGCTGAGCCCTGTGGAGGCAGCTGGGATTGGCCTCTTCCCTCAGGGCCAACACCAGGCACAGGAGCTCGGGATCCCGACAGCCCAGCCGGGCCAGAAACCACAACACAGCCGAGCACAAGGCAGGCCGCGCTTCCTGTTCCCTTGGGTGGGAAACACCATGGCTTTGGAAACACCACGGCTGCCTCTGTCATTCTTCTCTAAATAAATGCCACATAACATGAAAATATATAACAGACCGGTATATTACAGCAGATGACCTATTTATAGGCATTTTGTTACCATGACTTCATTTACCACCACTGTAAAGTCAGGATTTTGCCTCTCTCAAGAACAGTCCCTTAAGACATTTCCTATAAAACTGCCTTAAGCTAAGTAATGGGGGAGAAGGACACAAAAAATTATTTTCCTTATAAAAGCAAGTGAGTAGCTTTTCCCAGGCTCCTTGTTATGGATTTTGGTATCTACATTAGATATTAAAGCCTGCAAGCACCATCAGCACATGAAAGGAAATACTAAAGCTAGAAACAACACAAAAATCCTGCCTTTCTTCTCAATTTTGTCAGAATGATTTTAATTAAGCAAATTACTTTATATTAAAACTCTGTTGGAATTTAAGATCTTTGCAATATATATAGCTTAGTCTTCCTCAAAATCTGTAATATTATTACCATGTAAACCTTAAACATCACGTATCAGTTAGAGAGTATTCATCAAGTGTTGGTTGATCAATAAAGGTCAGACTACAGGTCAATACAAAGTTGTCTCAAAAATAGGGAAGAGCAAAAAATTTGTGTGGGAGATGTGGACAGTATACAGGTGTCCTGACTGGCACCCACAGAAAAAGCAATTTGAGAACACAATTAAGACTTGCACATATTCATCAGTTCTCCATATGTGCCTAGACAGCTGGTCCTCTTGGATTACAGAACTAAAATGGACTTTAAAAACTGATAAAAAATACAAAAAACAAATAAGTGACAATAACATCAAGCAAGAATAAAGTTAAGAAATTACAGCTTCTCCTAATTAAATCTACAAACTCCATTTACTAAAGGTTGAGGCAGCATCCTGGTGTTTTCACAAGAGGCTGGGTTTGAGCTCACCACTCTCTGACAGGACACCATTAAACACTGAGAGTCATTGGATCATAGAAATGTTAAGGTTGGAAAAGGCCTCTACGATTGTCAGGTCCAATAAACAACATTAGTCTTCCAAATCAAGTAACAGACTGAGAAAGGCATCTCAGTTAGGTTTATTTTCAATCTTCTATTCTGAAAGTCTCTATTTATTAGTTCTCAATTTTTTCATAAGGATGCATTATCATGAATTGTATTTATTTTGTCTTATGAATATTCATAGCTTTCAGCTTCAAACAGAAATTATTTACTCCAATAAAAATCTATCTAAATTGATTCTCTACTGTATTCACAGAGGGCATTTCAATTTACAGTTTGTAATAAAGCCCAGTAAATCAGAGGGACAGAAAAAATAAGTTCTTCAGACTTCTACCACTGAAAATGAGTAAAATGTCTTAAAATACTGACATATGAAAAGGGAAGAACCTTAGCATTAAAAAGAATGATGTAACATCAATAAAGAAAGTAAAACCAGAGAATAACTGACAAAACAAAGCCTGTACAAGATAAACAGAGATGTTGCTACAAGCTTTTCCTCTATCTTAGATTAAATAACCTGCCTGAATTACCGTCTATCATACTTCAGTAGTAATTTTTTTCTAGATATACTATGTCCTTATGCTTCTTCCAAATAGCTCAAAAGCTGAAAGATATATTGAATTTACATCAGTAACTTCACAAAAAGGTTCCTTACACTCTTGGCAACAATCCACAGAGAAATCAACAATCCTGGCTTTCCCTGAGCTGCAAAATAAAACTAAATTCTCAGAAGAATGAAGCCTGTGATATGAAGCCCTAAATCACAGAGAAACTGATTGGATACAGGCATCTCACACTAGCAGTGTATATGCAAACTTCTCACCTCTCCTTATTCCCCCCATTTCTCCTAAATGTATTAGAAATTCCATTTGTGCAGCGCTTGTGCTGACCTCCCCCTCTCTTGAGGAGCATTTAATATGCTTTACCAGAAACCTTGTGCAGCAAAGCAACAACTGGATTGCTTCCAAAATAATTTCAGAACTCCATTGGATTGGATTGCACATTAAAAAAAAAAAAATAAATGCATTCAAATTCTTTACGATAAACTGAAAACAACAATGGTTTGTTCTGCTCCAAAATCAAAATGGTGTATTTAAATCAAAGCTATCTGCCAACACATCCAAAACATGGTGATATCTTTTATCTGTTGCAAACCAAACAAATACCCTACAGCCTTTCACAGCTTTAAACCCCTTGCAGAAGGGAGCCCAGGTAGCACTGCAGCAATAGTAGCACTTAAGGAACAGCAGAACACAGGAGGACAATCCTCACAATGTCAGCAAAGCTCTTTTGCCTTGAAAAAGCTGATCTCTTTCCTCAGATCTCCTGTGAGGGACAGTGAGTAATATTTAAACCTGTTGTCACAATGCTCTCTATTTAACAAATCAACCCATCTCCATTCAGAGCTCTCCACAGAATATTATGAAGAAAAATGTTTTTAGAAAGGGTTAGTCCCAATCTATTGCTCTTCTTCAAGAAGAGAAGTGTTCTCCTATTTGTTTGTATCACCTCACAGACCTTAAATGATTAACTCACACTAATGTACAATTCAGAGCCTATTTTTATTTATAGTAACTCTGTATGGTACAAACAACTCCTCCACTCTAAACATCAATTTATGCCACACATGTAGATAGCTCTGAGTACAAGTTATTACACTCCCTGGCAGTCAAGATATGCATCTTGACTCTCATATCTCTTCCTTATTTACAGCTTCAGATGCCTGAGTTGTCTAATACAGCAACCTGGGAAAAGTACAAGATGACAACATTTAACAGTTACAGAAACAAGTTAAAACAAATCTAAGACAATTCTGATGTCTGACACTTCCTACTACCAGTATTCATATGCTGCTGCTACTCTTAAATATCATCATCAAGAAATGCACCTTGGCCAGCATGAGACAGGTATTCTGGGGTTAATTAGTGTTTATTAGCTTTTTTGGTTAACAGAAAAAATAGGATGCAAAGAAGGGAGACTGGTCTTCTCCAGGAAAAAAAATATAAAGGGCTCTGTGGGATAATTACTGTGTGAAGAGGAAAAATTTGGTTGAAGAAATACCCAAAAGTTGCCCTCTGTCTAAAGCCCAGCCCTACCCTGGCTGTCACTGCTGACAGCTGAGGGCTGCAGAAAACTGTACCTAACGAGATTGTGGCACAGCCTGCAGCTTCCCATTGCTTTGCTGAGATTGAATTGAGTTCCTAAATCTTTAGGAGTGACAGCAACACTAACCTCATTTCCTAACATCATCATAAACTTTTAACAAAGCTTATGGAAATGGAATTGAAGGGGATAAACTTAGAGGTTTAATTCTTCATTTCGATAATACTGCAAAACAAGTGACATTAACACCCCTTTTCAATCCATATGACATTTACTGAATTCAGTTCCAAATCCTTTGGATATTAAATGCACTTATTTGTTTTTATGTTGTAAGAACATCTTGTTCTAGACATTCTTATATGTAAGAATGTACAATTTAGGATAAAATTCCATTCTGAGGAAAAAAAAATGCATGCAAGGCTTTTGCTATTTAATTAAGGATGATTCCCCCAGTCTTGAATGCCTCCATTGTGACACAGATGTGTTAGGACACAACATGAAGGCAACACATTCTGCTTTATCATATTTCTTCAGAAGTATGACTAACAAGACTAAATAAGATAAGTTAGCCTTCTAAAAGACAATACACCAAGGAAAGAGCCCAAGAACAGGAAGAGGCTTCTTTTTCCTACTGTGATCTTTTTTCAGGTTGTTATCCTGCTTTTTGCCCTGCTCCCTCCCCTCACGATCCTGAGCTCTCCCATCTCAAGGTCACTGCTGCTAAGGACACCTTTGACCTTCACATCCCCAAACTGTCCTCCCCTGTTTGTAAACATGAGGTCCCAGCAGTGAAGGAGCTTTAATAAGAACTAGAATTGGTACCAAATGTTCCTTGGTCACATCATCACCTTCCATTTTCCTCATAGACTTGTGTCTCCTATTTACATTAAAACCACAGCCATAATGGACCTTTCCTTTCCAAAACACATTTGCTGAATCATGTGGGATCTTCCAGAGGGAGAACTGATGGTCCTGAAACACAGCAAAGGTATTTCTCCTGTTAGCAGTTCTGGTCCTGCAAAGCTTGGAGTATTGGTAAATGTGGCTGGAAGAGGAGCACTCCCAACCTCCTGCTGAGATCTCACTACAGCCGTCCAAAATGCCTCCTGCTGGAAGCACTGAGTGCCAGCAGACCCCACTTATCCTGATGGACTGGAAAAGGGGAAGCTGTGACACCTTCACCTGCTAAAGATCTAAACCTGGAGGACTTGAGGAAGATGCTGCATTCGATACTAACTGGTGCTACTCACCTGTAAGACAAGCAACAAACAAAAACATTCTTCTCTAAAAGAAACTGAAGCAGTATTGGATAAGTGTGGATGCCTCTATATTTCACACTTTCAGAAGACTTTTTACTATCATTTAAATGAAAAAGAAATAAAGGTATTCAGAACAAAGCTTCCTACCCATAACTAAATGGTTACATTCTTTTGCAAATACAACATATCCCTCCACAAAAATCAGTATTTTAAGGTTGTTTTCTGCATGACAGAGAATTATATTACCTTTTGCATCAGTTTTAAAGTAGAGCTAAATGTTTTTGTTTATACTTTGAATAAACATGACATTTATTGAAACAGTCTTAATAAATAATTAACATTCAAACTAATTGATAATAGTCATGCTGTCTAAGTTAGAATTGCATGATAAATATCTCTGAAGAAATTCAAACTGATTACGGTATATTACAAGTTCTGTCAGATAAATAGTTTCCCTTTAGCAGTACCTTACTGTGCCAAATTTTCAAGCTGAAAAATACTTTCTCCCTTAAGCATTTCCATTGCATTTAAATCAAACATCTGCTCTTCCAGTGCTATTTACATTCTTAACAGGGAACTTCACATCCAGTGGGGTTCAAGGATACAACCTGATATTTTCACCCTTTTCCCAGCTCCTCTCACACATTGTCCCACAGGGCACAAAATTAATATTCTCCTTCACATATTGGAGGGCTCTAGAAGGAGTATTACTGCTTTGGACATGACAAACAGCAATTTTTTCAGAGAAAAAAGCTCAAAAAAAGTCCCAGAATCTGTAAGACCGGGTCAGTACAAGTCATCTTGAACATTTTTAACAATTCTTTGTCTCTGTCAGGGTCCCTGCAGGTTGTATAACACAAGTTCATTATGTTAGAGAAGATTTTGCCAAAAGCCACTTTAAAGTAGCATTAGGGGCACTTAAAACACTAAGAAAAAAAACCACAAGCAAAACACACACCATTATTCCCACAAAATACAGAACACAGACCATTATTTGCAAACTGGTTTGATTAGTGCATTTTGTAATTAATGATCCTGGGCACGGTGCCACCACTCATCTTCCAACATTTCTGTGAATCCCTAAAGAAAATTGCTGACTGGATTTCAGTGGTTTTCCAACTAAACTGTCTAATGGAAATTCAGAACAGTAAAGCCATTTCAACTATGCCTCTCATAGACAGGTTCCAGTAATTTTCAGTTCTCTAAAAGAGATGATTTCAGCTTCAAAGGAACAGTTCTAAGGAAAAAAGTCTGTGGGTTTGCAAAGTCTGAGACCACTGTCCAGCAGAGGAAAATCCTTTGCAAGGGAATCAATCGGTAGCACATTTACCCAGCAATTTCAATGGAGATTGATCCATTTCTACTGCTCCACACAGATGTTTAGTACAACTCTAATACTTCCTGGAAGCCCTAATTTTGTCTCTGTAAAATAGATATATGAAATAATAACTTGGTAGAGTTCAAAAAACAGCACAACTATTTTCTAAGATTAAGACCTAGATGCACTGAAATTATGTAAACTTACTTACTTGTAAACTCAGGATTTTTGGGAGGGGAAGTTGATCACCCAAGTTGTTTTCTAACTTAAAAAATCTACAGCCTCAAAATTTTCTGTTTGTATTGTGCATTATAATGCAGCTATTTCTGTTCAAACACCAGATATGAAACATAAAATTGTGAGAATATGAAAATCAAAATTCCCCTTACACAGAGGGTTTTCTCATTACTGAAGTAATGGTTCTTTATGGCTCTTTGAGCTATTTCAGTATATGCAAATGCCTGTTGATTTATCAACAGTTTTAATGGTAATGCTCAATGGTGGCTCAGACACATTTTATGCCTCCCACCATTATTTAAAAAAAAAAAAAAAAAAAAAAGAGAAAATAAATGGAGGAACCACAGCTCATTTCTGCAAAACATCTCTGATGTTCCTAATCTGGAGCATGACAGGAGGAGAAATGAGGTGCAGAATAAAGGAATACACACACTTGAACCAGCAGCTGTTACCAGTGACTACATAACTGTTCTCTCCCTTGCTCAAGTCTGGATTTTAGTGTTTATATATAATGAACAAAAGGTTTCTAAAGAGGAAGATCCAGAGAATACCAGTTGTGGCAATGACCAGCACCATTTTACTACAGCCTCGATCTCAGAGAGGTCAGGGACACAGAATTTGTGAGAGCAGGAATATTTGGGAAGCCAGGACAGACATTTCTGAGCCTTGCAAGCCGTGGTGACTGTGCTCAGGTGCAGAGATCCCCATGTTTTAGGGATGATGCCTCCAGAGAACAAATAACAAATGGAATTGCACTGTATGATCTACTTAGATACTCTGTGAGAAGAGAGTTTGGGTTTCAGAACAGCCAGAAATGCTGTTAGGAAGAGCCAGATCCATCAAAGTAAGATTTATATAAACAAGTAATTTCTTCTGCAGTTCCCCACATGGCCTCAGGAAAAATACTGGGAAAATAATAACTGATTCAAATGCAAGCTAAGCTACTTCACCCCATGAAAGAACATGTGAAGCTGAGGAGCTTTAACTCTGGCACTGAGCTGATAGCCATCCCATAATACAGCAGGAGTGAAAACAAATTACAATTTAGCAGTTAAACAAGAAGCACAAAAAGAAAAGCAGAATGCAGCAAATAGGATATAAATTATAAATAAAGCCTGTTTTTAAATATTTGCTTTCACTCATACTGTAAAATATGTAAGGTTTTGGTAAATAAAAAATTAAAATAGTTCAAAGATGAGAGGCAGAATTACAAATAAAAAGCTAAGAGAAAACAGGTAAAACTCCCAGGATAAAGAATTAATTCCAACCTCTTCAATTCAAAAATGTTTGTTTCACGTATGTGACAAAAGCAGTACAAATATTTGTAAAGGGACCTGTGGCTGGCAGCTGTTAAAACTGTAGATTTTAAACAAAGATCCCAATAACACCAGAACAAAAACATGTTTTTTGACTTTGGGCATCTCATTATTCTAAAAAACAGTACCAAAGCATTCCTGTTAGTGTGGAGTGCACGTAGTTCCTGAGGTTTTTTCCATCTATTTTAAATAGGGTCACCTTCTGAGGTGGAAGTTGGGTGTTTTCACTGGGGCTCAGGATGCTCCACAGACAAAAGCCAAATGGAAAGGAAGAAAAACATCACTGCACAGGGAGAATGGTGAAAAGCTCCAGTTAATAAATGACAGCCAAGCAGTGTCAGCAGCATTATTTGCTGCCTAGCACGTCTGGCAGAGCAGGACCCTGCAGGACACAGCTGATTGCCAACTGCTAAACCTGCCCAAAAGGCAAAGGAACCCGTCCTGACTCACCCTGACACCTTTACCAGGCAACTGAACCATTTCTGGTGATCTCCCACTCAAAGATATCCAAAATATCTGCTGTTCCCTACAGTGTTTGAAACGTAGGAATGCCCAAAAAAAAAAGGTATTGGATGTCAATCTTTTCCACAGATTCTATATAAATAGCCAAAAAGCACGTCCTCACCAAGCAAACAAGTCATCAAAAACCACAAAGAATGTGTTGAAAAGGGGTACAAGAATTAGCACTTCATCTCTGAAAGGCATCACTAGACAAAGACTCCTAAAAAACCATTAGTCTTTTGCATACAACGCTCTTGCCTGAAAGAATATAAAACACATTAGTGCAGCACATCCCCCACCTCATAGCTTATTTTTTTTTGTATTTTAGTAATGCTGTTTTTCAACACAGCTGGTCCTGACTAAACAGATTTAAAGATTCATCCATTCCAAGACTATAAAGGATTATTGTGATTATCTAGTCTGACTTCCTGCAGGGCACATACCATAGAAACCTGCTCACAGATTGCTGCAACGTACTTCCTCCAGGATAATGTGGTAACAAATCATCTAAAATACAATCCAGTCTTGTTTTAAAGATATCAGTAATAAAGAAACAACTGCTTTCTGTGATTAATCTATTGCTAATCACCCTAATTATTAAGAAGTGCCTTCAATACTATTCCAAATTTGCATGGCTCTGCTTTGTAAATACTGGGATTGTTCCTCCTTTTTTTTTCTTTGAGAGAAGTCTCAGATTGTTGGCAGATTATCACAATTATCAATCAGCTACCTGCAACCCTCCTCCACGTACCCATTTATAAGTCACAATAGGCTGACTCCTCACTCAACTTCTGCAGTTTGAGCAAATGTGCAAAGTAATCTCTTCACTCTGTCAGGCTTCTGCTGGAACATTATTCTCACTTTTATTTATTTAATTATCTCTCTATTTTTATCTGTTATCCATCAAGAAGACATGGATAAACAGGTAATTCTCTCAAGCAATAATGAGAATATCCAGAAAACATGATATTTTTTAAAGGTTGGATTTGACTCTGACTTTTTAGTCTAGAAATGACAAAATTACAAAAATAATTTAAATCAAAAATTTACAGGAAAGAGAAATGGAATGAGCTCTTCCCCTTGTTCATGGCAAATAGGATAAGGAATAACAAGCAGAAGAGAAGATTGAGCACAAGCTTCAGAAAAAAACTGTAACTCATATGGTCCAAAAAGTACTGAATTTTTGAGAAGCTGCAAAATATCCACTGCTGCAGATACATTTTTTAAACAGGCAACACAAGCACATGTTAAAAATGCCCTAGGTGGCCATTAACTCACTGTAAAGGACTCAGATGGACTGGATAACCTGGAGATCCACTCCAGGCTCCCCCTCCTAAGACTCACTGCCATCATAGATCACCTTGGAATCTTTCTGGCTGTTCCCATCTATTCTGAAGAGGACACTGCAGAATCTGTAGCAGCTGCCCAGCAATCACCTCATTAATTTATAGAGAGAATTTTTCAATTATTCTCCCCCTCTGCAACTCCAGATGCCCCCTGTCTAGGAAGGCAAGACTTCTTATCCTCTTAGCTGTCAAAAGCAAGGAAGAGGCTGATGTTGGATTGGTTTGCCATAATAATGTTCCATCATGTTAAGTGTCACTGCACCTCAGGACACAAACACCATCTGTGGGGCCTTTCTATATTTGGATGTATTGGAGTTGGTGCTGTTTAAATGAGCCAAGTGTCTGACAGAAACCACACAATTTCTGAGCTAATCATTGTTTAACTTCCTATTTCTGCATCATCAGCAATTTCTATGTCACTGATTTTTCCTGATTGCTATTAATAAGACTAGTGAATAACAGACTAGAACACATCCCTGCAGGTCCTACTACAACCAGCAGCACTGAGTAAAAATTCTCAATTTTCAACTGCTTTCTTATCAATTCATCTGTTTTTAAACCACTTAGTAAGTGTTAGATTTAATTCTACACTTAATTTCTTTAATCATTGTGTCAAGGGAGGGTTAGTTAATAGCATCAGATACTGGAAATTCCAACTAGATAAAAGGGAGATGTTTTTCCATTGTGGGTGATCAAAATCTAGAATAGACTTTTTTCAAGAGATGTTGTGGGTTCCTCAAAAATATTCAAACCTCAACCTGCACAAGATCCTCAACAACCTGCTCTAATAGGGTCTGCTTTGGGGAGGAGGTTGAACTATAGATGACCAGAATTTCCTTCCAATTTACCCAGTTCTTTGATTCTGTGCATGTAAAACTGAAGACACAGCAGCAAAACTCTCTGTGAGCCAAGTGAATATTCTTCATCTAATTCTATCTGATTTTTAAAGCTGAAACTCCATGATGGAGATAACAAGCACAGCAATAATCAAAGTTCCACAATAGAAGAGCCTGCAGTTACAAAAATAGTAACTCTGCCATTAGACTATTACCAATAATATAAAAACTCTTTTTCTTGGTAACCACTCAGTTATGACATTGAAATTTAACACTGTGGCAGCACAGCCCATTTAATCCACCAGAAATTCCTGTCTGAATTGCCTTCTGCTTCACAATATGGATGAAGTTGCACTGCAATCCTTCCCATGGCAAGAGCTATAAAATCACATTTCTTCCCTCTACACAGCCACTTATATGCAAGAAAATTATTAATTTTTTTTAGACTGAGTTCAAACTGGTAAAGAGGTTCAACATCATAGGGCAGAGAGGTAGAAGAAATCAGGAAAAGAAAGGTGATGGCTTAGATTATTCAACCCATCAGAAGGTCCTGGCCAAGCCAACTTGAGGACCTCTATGAAAAGATGTTCCATAAGGCAGAGCTCTCTCATTTCCTCTAATAAAATGGAGGAACTTCATTAGAAAATGGTGCCATCCACTGCACAATAATGTCCTCAAAAAAGCAGCTAAGATAGTACCAGTGTTTGCATTGGAAAGCATAAATGTCTAAATGATAAACATGGAGTATAAATGGTTCAGCCTATTGTCCATGTGTAAGAGAATTCTGGATTTCCTTTTGCAAAGCCTGTCAACTACCTAGATATGCATTTCCCAGTTTTGCTGACAAAAAATCCCCTTGGAAAATAGTAGTGGAATGTGTTAGAGGTGTTAAAAAAATTATCTTAAAAGAGGGTATGGCTTTTCTAGGATAAATAAAACTGACAACTAGAAAAGATTTATTTTAGATCGCTTCACACAAGAGAATTCTTTTTAAAAAAGGAAAGTACACAATGTCTGTGTTTCCTCTTTCTGCAACTATTTTAATACCAGCATTCTGTTCTTTATCTAACACAGCAATGCAGTGGCTTCAAGAGAAATATCAAATCATAATTATGTTCCTTCAGAATACTATGCTGTTAACAGAATAACTGTTAAAACAGAAGTCTTGCATTTAGCTGTGTTTCTAATGTAGATTTACATGATGACAGCACCAGTATCACAGTGAGAGCTGACAAGCCTGGCAATTATTGTCAGATCCAAGACAGAACACTCACCAGCTACTTCAGAGTATGACACCAAAATCCAACAACAAGCCTAAGTGGCTCATTAAAATCATTCTCCTGACTCCAAACTTGTCAGTGATGCTGCTAGTTCCCCAAAAACAAACTGCCATTCTGTTTCTGTTCTGTGACACAAGGAGCAGACAAAAACTGGCAGAAAACTTATTGTTTGGTTTGTATCTTCTTAGCACTCGATTGGTCACAATATTTTCCCCTTTTGAAAGGTAACTGGATATCCCCATTTCCCTATCCCTTCTGCCTCTTCAAGAAATAACTGCAACATCTCTTCACATCACTCCTTGTCAGCTAAACAAATTGTCCAGTCAATTTTTTAATTACAGGAAAAATTAAGTCAACACTTTTCTTACTGTCATTTTTCATAATAGTTAAAGTAACAACTGAACAACAACAACTGAGTTATTTAGGAAATCAAAAAGAATCCAACAAAATTCAGGAAATAAAACACACTACAGTTTTGTCAAAATAAAGACTGGGATTGACTGGGAAGTGCCTGAGAGGGAACCAGGGAAAGGGAGATGAGAAGTTAATGAGAGGCTCAGATTGGGATCCTGTAAAAAAATGAGGCAAAAAGGGACAGATGAGGGGAAAGAGTCAGGTGGAAGAAATGGGGTAGCTAAGCTCACTGCATTAAAGTACAAATCAAAGTTTCCCAATATTTAGAGAGGGGTTTTTGCCTGTTGAACATCTGAGGCCACTGAATAATTGATAAGAGTTCTGACAGACTCAGAGGGCTGGTCCTCAGAGCACAGTCATGAGCCAGCCTGAACTGAGCTGCCACCCTGCACAGGGCTTTGAGAGCTCCACAAAAGTGACAGGGTTTGATGTCTTCTAAAAAAGCACATCTTATGTAACAGGTATCTCCCAATTTGAAGTGACAAGTTAGTTTGGTTTTTTTAAATTATATTTTGGAAATATAAAGATATACTACATCTCTCTAAGGATCCAGCATGTCCCATAACTTCCAAAATCTTATTTTCCTTTTCCCTCTCTTCCATTCTAACAACTATTCCATAATTAACACTTTTATTTAGAGTAATTTCATTAACTCTATCATGAAAACCTGCCACATATCTGTTTCTTTACAGCATCTTTTTCATTAGTGAACACACAGTCAGAAAGATTAAAAAGAAACCTTTGCTGCTGCTCTTTCCATGTTTACCCAGAAAATAAGATAATTTTCTTTTTAGTATTGTGAGCCACTATTCTATGCTATGTTTTAGAATTTCATTAAATTCCATCTAAGCAACTTTCCAAACATGTCCCTTTAATGAGAAAACAAGTCCATTTGACAGTACCAGTAAAGGCACTTATCAGCACTAGGCACTCACTGGGCAGAATCTCACCTGCAGAGAAACTGCAGTGGAAGGTAACTGGACACAAGCACTTCAAATTAAACTTGAGCTATTCAGGTCAAAACAAAAATTCTGGTATCAAAAATGTTACTACTTTATCCTTAAAAATGGTAACTTCTCTGTGTAACTACCTTTAAAGTGGTAGCTTCCCTGTGCACTTCACACAGCCTGCCAGGTCACATACAGGCCAGAAAGACTTTATTGATTATTACCTCAAGTTCTTAGATTACTGAAAAAAACCCACAGAGATAGGCAGAGATGGATTCCCAATATAAAATTACTGCCTTCAAAACTTTACTGGCCTACCCTAACAAATTATTACATGCTGTCAGCAATAGATGTGGAAATGTATAACACAGGGATCACTTCTAGGACTTTCAACACCTGTTAATGCACCTGTACACAGTAAAGTGAGCTTAAGCTAATTCATAAAAGAAAGATGGAATAATTATTCTTAAATTAGAGAAACATTTTCAGTAATATCACAGTCAAAAATCTGCATTTTTGATGAGCATCACTGGGAGGGCACTGAGCACTGGATCAAACTGCAGGGAAGCTCAGACTCCCGGCCTGTTGCCAAGTGACCGCCCAGGCCCATGGGGCTGCTCCGTGCCCACCCCACTGCAGCTTGCTGAGGGGCAGGGTGGCAATGTCACAGGCAGGAGGGGACAGCAGGGGAAAAAATGCCTCTCTCAGCAGCAGTGCTGCCTTACAGCAGTGTGGAGAGTGCAGAGAGGTGTTAAATAAGCGTCCCTCTGCTTGTGACAGGATGCAGGCTCAGCTCTGTTCCTGAATGCCTCTTGCACAGACTACAGAACAGGCATTCACAAACCCCCCATCAACTCTGAGGATGTATCAGAAAGAATAAACTGAAATCTGCTCCATCAACCACAATTTAATTTAGATCAAACAGCCAATGCTTGAACAGCAAAGAACATAAAAGACACCACTGTTTGCCCTGCTCTGTAAAGGGCTTTGAACTCAGACTTCTGTCGCTTTGCTGAAACAAACACACACTTCAGACAAGGAAATCAGGGCTCAGCATCTTCCAGATTTATGAGAAGCTCTTTCAGCTCAGGGAGATTGCAAAATTCACACCCAGCTCAGCAAAACACAGTGAAAAAAAAGAATTAATATAGTTATATTAGCCCTGGAAGCCCTGTGCCAAGTCACACAAGCACACAATCTTAACTGCTGTGGGTAAGACTTTGACCAAAGAGTAGACCTTAACTACCATTTCCATAAGTAGGGGAGGTTCCTGGATTTCCTGGGTCTCTGCAGCTGCTGTGCAACACTTCAAAGCCCCTCAGCCACAGCCCTGGGGGATGCCAGGTTTGGCTGGGCAGTGCTCAGGCACCTCCAGCCCTCACTGTGCCCTTGGCAGCTGCAGGAGCTGGTGTTGCAGCAACACAAACTACGGATCACATCCACAGGAAGCCACTGATACAAAGAGCTACACGTATATTATCAGAAAATAATACAGCCCTACACATGATTTATGTTTTCCATTATTCCAGTGACAGTTTTTTTCTGTAATATGTATTGTATCTCATCGAAACACTCTGGAGCTTGACCTATTAGTGGCAGGGAGCAATGGCAGTAAAAAGAAATGAGTATTTGTTTTATAAACTGTGAGGGTGCCCTAAATACCTTTTGGAGTTAATTCTTCATATCATCTGATGGATTTTTTCCCCCCTCAAAGGCAGTATGATATCTGCAGGGATAAGCATACAATCAAGGTATCTTTCTCACTAAACTGTACAGTGATGGCAGAGACAGCAACTAGAGACTCTGAAATCAAACTTGGCAATCAGTATTCTTTTGATATTCAATCAACTTTTATGACTGAACCCAAAGCTGTATCTATGACCAACCAGCAAGCAAAAGGCTCTACTCTAAATTAAAAACAACACAAAACCACCATGGAATTTACAGGAAAATGAACACAAAAAAAATGTGAGAAGCTGAGTTCCAATACTCTCACAGAATCTCTCCCAATTTTAAAATTTTTGTTTCTTTGCATTCCTTCATTTTAAGCAATCTCTATGTGTAAAACATAGTATGATTGATTTCTCTTAAACAATAAAGCTTTAGGAAACAGACAGAAGAATTTCTGAAAGGAGAACTCATTTCTCCAAAGGTCATTAATCCCTATTAACTTAAAAATAAGATGTAACAATGACCATTTAAGAAATTATGTGAACAGTTTCCAAAGATACAATTTATATTAATTTTCCCCTTCTTCATTTCAACAGTCACCAAAAAACTGTTATGAGAAGTCTGCTCAAAGAGAAAGTCAAGAACTCAAGAAAATGTAGATAAAAAACTGAAATTGGCCTTGCTTCCTCTGTCTGTGCTTTCCAGAAGTTTTTGATTGCATGACCACATCCAGAACCTCTCTTTATTTTGACTGACCCAGGAACAACCATTCAGAGTTTCATTACCATTTGTGGCTCAACATACAGTTCTTACAGCTTAGTTCACCAAAAAATATCCAAATCTTACCATAAAGGTAGATATTTCCCATTCCTAATATTTTTATGTAACACTGAGCATCCAAATGCTTTAAACCTACAATATTTTTATGAAACCATATGCAAGACTAGAGCTGTATTACCTTGGTTTTACAGAGAGATTGAAGTTCTTATCAGAACCCTTAGGAACAAAGTAGACTGGACTGGGAACACTGGCATTTCTCTGGTTCTTGGATGTTTGCCTTTGTCACCCTGCTTATACCTCTAAAACAGTTTTAATTTACCAATTATCCCTACATTATATCTAATCATGTGGATGGAAGCTGAAATAAGAAAGAAGAAACAGGTCTTCAATAATTTTAAATCTTTTCAATTCACCTTAATATGTCATGTAAAATTAATTGTCTATCCATTTGCCAGGCTTGCTACTGAGGTTTTAAATTGAGATGCATTTTTATTCCTGTTTGTTTATCAACCATTGCCTCCTCTCCAGCCAAATGCAACAATGCAGAGTAATCAGATTTGGCAGCCCAAGTGCTGACTGTCCACTGCTGCAGCCACAATGTTTGCTCACTGTCACTCCAGTCACAAAGGATTTACTCCACTTGTGCTACACTGATCCATATAACACTGATTTTTCTACCCCTCTCACCTGTGAAATTTTCTGCTACCCACTCCTCTTAGAAAACAAATATAATTTTGTTATGTATATAAACCTTTAAATTACAATAATTATTAATCACTGTAATTGTTATATGCTAGCTGCCTGTTCCTCTCTCTGTCTTAAGGACAGAAACAGCATAAAGTGGCATAAATCAGGCTAAGACCAAAGGATACTTCTTGATACCACATGGATCACAGTGCCACCCAGGCTGCCAAAAGGACAGATGTTCTTTGCTTTTCTACTGAAAAACAATTTCTGTCTTCTATGAAATTAAATCCAAACTGTCTTTTTAGTTCCAGTAAATACCCACTAGGGATGATCAGCCTTTTCCTTTGTAAGCCCTATCCATGCACAGCACCTTGCTCACTCACTCCAAAAAGCCAGACTGCCAGTCTCTCCTAGCCCTTATCCCCCACTCTTAATTTTCTGTCCTTTAAAAACCAAACTGAACTGTGAACCAAACTGCTGTGTTTTCTCAAAATACATCTTTGGAATACTAAACTCCAACCACACTACCACTTGCCTGTATTTCAAATGCAATTCTGTAACATCAGCAGACTTAGACCAGCTCAGGTGATTTTCTCCAGTGACAGATGAAGAAACTCACAAACTTCTGTTCAATTTTTTGATTAAAACCTTCTTTCCTTTACTTAATGCAATTCAACATTCAGTGTGTTTACAGTACACAAGAGACTGTTTGAAATCATCTGCAGGTCAGCCACTGGTCTCCCCTGAGTAAATTCTGTTTCCTTGTTCATTTTTCCCAGCTGGTCTTAAAGCAGCATTCAATAAAATCAAATTCCCATGTTTTAATATCACACAAGAACTTTACATGTGTACTGTAGCACTGTTTGTATCATGCACGCTGGATACTATTCAAAGAGGCAAGAGCTCTTTGCTAACTATAAACCAGTTAATACTTGAAAAATTTAATCTAACAAACCCCCTCCAAATCCTCACACAATTTGCTATGAATGTCAGCATCAGTAATACAACTACTGTTTTATTTACCAAAATAAAAGAGAATATTATAACCTCTTATATCAATGACGAAATAACATTTCCCTACAAAGCAAGAGGTTATAAAATACCCTGCATGTCATTTGTCACAGTAGGACTTGCAAAGGACACCAGAAGGTGACTTACATTTAATTCTGCCTTTACTTTTAAAATCTATTAAAAATCTATCCATCTCCATGGTAACTCAAAACATATATTCCTCCCACACAGTTTGATTGATAGGTCATAGTTTTTGTTTTATAGCCAACCTTTTGTTTGTTTGAAAATACATAAAAACTGTCTAGTTGATCCTAATAATCTTAAAAGATACCATAAATCTGTATGTGGCAGTAAATGAAAGGTACTGCATATATGGCTCCTTGTTATACTGTTGTTTAAACACAATAAACTGCCATAACATCCTGTGGTCTTCAAAGCAAAGTAACTTTCAAATCAATCGTAACAGATTTTCAGATTTTCATGGTATATGACTTGCTTACAAACAAATTTTATTTTACTCTCCTAAAAACTTACACCTACTTTTAATTCCTTAGAGCTCAGAGTCTTCCACAAATTACTATGAGAGACTAACTACATAAAATTTCTTAAAATTGAGGAAAGAAAAAATAATAATTATTGGAATCTGTTACAATTTTAAAATATGAAGCACTTGAACTGAACTTCAGCAAGCTAGTGCTAAGGTGAGAAGTACTGAAATGGATTGCCTTTATAGCAGGAACCTAATAAATATTAAATGTAATTTCTACATGAATACTGCTCTTCCAAGGAAGAAATGTAGAGAGAGGTCATGACATCCACTAAAGACCTCCAAAAAACCATAGCTAATAAATTGATGTAAAATCAAGTCTCAATTTGACAAAGTAAGAGAAGGGCTTCTACTCAACTTTCCAACACACCTAAGCAGCACAAAAGTCTCTGATTTTACCAACAAAATCTTCTAATTGCCTAAGATAATGGGCAGATATAAATCACACTGTGACACTTATACATTGAGGTCTTTATTCTGGTCCCCACCATTCAAGAAAGATGGGACAGACTGGAGCAGGTCCAGGGGAGGGGCACAAAGATGATCTGAGGGCTGGAGATCCTGGCCTGTGAAGAAAGGCAAAAGCAGCTGGGTCCTTTCTCCCTGTGAATCCCATCCCAGTACTGCAGTACCAGCACAGCCTCCCTAAGAGGATGGAGGCTCTCTGTCCACAAGGAGACACAGGGAAAAGACAAAGGGCAATGGGTGTAAATTGCACCAAGAGAGTTTTCATCCCAGTGTAAGAAAGAAACGCCTTTCAACAAGAACAACCCTTCACTGGATTTGGACAGGGTGCTACATAATCCCATGGAGGAGTCCTTTCTGACAAAAGGCCGGGCCAGATGATATTTCAAGGTCACTTCCAACCTGTAGCATTCCATGGTTTATCTCCAGCTTCCCCCTCCATGAGTAAAGATACTGAATTATAAGCATATCCACCTTCAGCATACAATGATGAAGTGTTCATTATTTTGCATTCTCCAAATCATTCTGCACATGCCTATCACAACCCAATCAAGAAAAATCAACTATTTTCTAGTAATCAAATAACAAATCTGCTGAAAGTCTCAGATTCAGTTGCTAAGCAATGAGATGATTTCTCAGTGCACTGTTTCCTCTGAGGAACTGAAGAACTAGATGCTCCTGGAAGTGGAAATATTTACTCTTAGTTTCCCTTATATGCTGTTCAGCACTTAATGAGACTATCAGTTGCCCCAAACTCCCATATGAGTTTCTGGTCACTCCATGAAGATTCATCCTTCACTCCAAACATAGAAAGATATAAAAATATCCATACCACTGCTGAACACTATTATCCAGAGTCCTGTCTAAAGGTCCTGTCTAAAGTGATAACTAAGTCCTGTCTAAAGTGATAACTCTGAGTGTCTCTGTTAATTTCAACTGAGGCCAGACAAGCTCTTCAGATTCTTTTAAAATGACTCTCACAAACCTGAACAATCATCCTAAAGGAATTTTCCTTCAAGGTAACCTTGAAAATGACATGAAAATGAGAAAGAGGAAAGAGGGCCATGTATACAACCAATACTGTTTCTGTACATCTGTTTTGGTTCAAATATCTCATCTTTCCAGGAGTCTGCTTGCACAGAATTTAAGAGTGTATTTAGTATGTTCAGCCTTGACTTGGAGAAATTCTGTTCCTTGAAGGGAGACCTTCTGATACAGCACATCCATTTTAGGTCATGTCACATTTTCTTCTGCCTACATACTTCAGAAAATGCATCAGCAATTCCATGTTTTATCAGATGTGGAGCAAAGCACATCTCACTGAATAAAAATGTCTCCTAGAACACTCCCCATAAGAGTAAACTACCTTAGTGATTCAGTGAATCGCATTTTTCAAGATGAGTTTTAACTAGTGCTTCAATTTTAGGGACACCCAAAACCACCCAAATCACATAGCTGCAATTGCACCAAGTCCTGCTACCCACTCTGTTCCTTAATAGGATCCCTCAGGAAATCTAAAAGGAGCCAATGAGAAATTGGTTTCACACTGAGCGGGCAAAATTTCTACCTATTCCCATCACCATTAGGTCTAACTCCTGAAAGTGGACCAAAAGTCACCCCACACATCCCCTGCTCCCCTTTGCATAAAAGTAGCGAATTAACGTTATTGATCTGACCAAACTCTGAATTGGGCAATTATGTTTGGTCTCTCCACAGTCATCTGCTCTTTAAACAGAAATAGTCCTCACATCACATTTTAGACTCAGAGGATTTTTTTTTACAGTTAAAATAGCTACTGTGCACCAACAGTGAGTTTCAGTGATCTCCTTAGCTGACTTAAAAACTCACAGGAGTCTTGTTTGACCTAATTAACAAAAGCTTACAGAGAACTTGCAGATCCTTTATTTAGAAGTAGTATAAAAATAACAAATCTTATCAACACTTACAGGGTAAGAGAGAAAGTTAACAATCTTACTGGTATCATTTTGCTGTCTCAACAGAAGTCAGTAGACTGGTATGGGCAACTACCTGAGAGCTGCACACACCCATTTCACTGTAACAAATGCAATTTTGCATCTCTATCCACCTCTGTGCCTAAACAAGTGTCCCCAAGGTTTTTTCTTGCTTTTCTGCTCTCTCTTCCTCGTCCCTTCAGAGTAGGCACAAGAATAGGCTCAGCTGCTTACAGTGGTACACTAATAATCTCACTTTTCCTTTTTCCTCCACTCCAAATTAAGTGCAGGATTGGGGAATGGAATCACTGGCATCTTTTGCCTATTGCCTTTGCAATAATGGGAGACAATAAGTAAAATCCTCTTCTCCATTTCTTAGGCTTTCACAGAAGGACATAGTTACGGTGTCCAAATTAATCTAAAGAACAACAGAGAGTACTGGAGCCAGGCAAAACAACACCACAAGATACTGGGTCTGTGCACCTACTGACAGTACTCAAACACCTGAGGGTGGGCAAACATACACACATCTGGCCAGCTGTGGTTAGCAGTAACCCTACCCACATTACCAGCAACTCCAGTGGCTACGGACTACAGATTTTAAATACTGAGATCCACACTCACAGTGAACTCCCTCCTAATGATTTTTACAACAGCAGTGAAAGTAGGAAAAACCAAACCAAGTAGGTCAAATAGAACAATGGCTTTTTTTGCCAGAAAGTAGCTACTAAATCTCATTGTTTCAGTGCTCATCTCTGAAGCCTGGATACAGGATACAGCCTGGATATAGACCACAAGGTAAAGAACTGCTTTCCATTTTCCAGTGGCATGACATTGCCTTGTCTGCACACAGATTACACATTGAAATAGGGGAAAATTTGCTTTCCACATAGAATCACAGAATGGTTTGTGTTGGAAGGGACTTTAAAGCTCACTCGACTCCACCCCCTGCTGTGGGCAGGGACACCTTCCATTGTCCCAGGTTGCTCCAAGCCCCTTCCAACCTGGCCTTGGACACTTCCAGAGATGGAGCAGCCACAGCTTCTCTGGGAAACCTGCCCCAAGGCCTCATGACCCTCACAGTACAATTCTTCTTCCTCGTATCTAGTCTGAATCTGACCTCTTTTCATTTAAAACCATGACCCCTTGTCCTACTGATATGGGCCCTGCAAAAAAATCTGTCCCCAGAGCCATAAAAGTACTATCATCTTTACTCCTTTATTAAATAATAAATATTTAAGTTCTATTCCTGATTACTCAATAATTAAAAAAAAAGATTATTTTTAAGTAGGCATAGAATTTTAACAAGGTTATAATTTTTGCTAAATATTATAATTTATATATAAATAACAGATTTTGATAGTTTCCATCCCAGTTTTATTTGTATTGCTTTCCAGCTGGAGAAAAACATCTGTCATTTTCAAAAAAACTTGCTATTTTGTCAGTATTTAAAGAGTTATATGATCAGAATCCAAGTACTCGAGCATAATTTGTTATCACAGTAAAGCAAACAACACATCATACATCTTTCTATTTCAAATTCATTTCAGGCACAGCCCTTTCTCTGGGAACTCATTACAGACAAATGCCTTTTTCTTCTCAGACTAAAACTTGGCTTTCACCTCGATAACAAAAATTTAAAGAATATCACAGCCCTGTGCAATGCAATGATCTCAGGCTAACCTGTCTAATATACATTTCTCCGAAATCTAAACTAAAATTGCTGCACAACTCCTGTAACTCAAAGCCATTCAAGCTTTCCCATGCACAGTTTATTCCCAGTAGTAGCACAGACTCTCGGTGGTCAGAAGAAAACGAGGAAGATTCCCAATATTTTACACCAACTAATTTTCTGCAACTGTCTCAAAGCTGTGCTTTACTTCACCCTCTCATTTCTCACTGTTCTCCTCCTCCCTCCAATTTTCTGTCACTAGAACTTCCTTATCTTGGAACAACATAGCATGCCTCTCCAGGCAGTGTTTTCATCACTGCAGGCTTCCCGGGTATTACATCCCCGCTCCCATTGTTTCACTGAGAGACAAACACAAACCTTACAGTGCACCTCAACAATACTACCAAGGTAACTGCTGGCAATTTTTAATTGAAACAAACTTGGTCTTTCAAACCATAATCCAGGTAGGGAGTTCACCAAAAAGCATGAGATGAACACTTGAGCCTATTTAGAGATGTTCAGAGAGGCTGCTCACATTGTTTGGCAGCCTCACTGACCAGTGAAGGGCCCTTTGCTGGCACTAACCTACTGAGAGTGTCTGTGCTACAACCAGCACTTGAATTTCCCCTACAGTAAGAAACATTTCTACAAAGCTGACTAGGCACAGCAGCATGATAAATAACATTAATTACATTTCTTAGATGATTCTTATTACAGTTTGGGAATAATAAAAATTTCTGCTGGTGCTGTTCCAACAACAACATGGATTTCCATTTAGTTTTTCAATATATTTTAAGGTATGTCCTTATATAGCTTCCAGCCTGAACATCAAGGATAAAATTCTAGTCCCAGCTCTACCACAGGCACCTCAGTGCATTTCCTCAGGCTTCCAATGTACTGCCCACAGATGAGACAAATGTCTGTTACCCACTTAAATGGTGTAAATTGTTCTGCCAGAAACGCTGTGGTACTGTATCAGTGGAGATAAGAAATCACTGAAGGTGCTTAAACATTGGCAGCTTGGCCCAGGGAGGCTGGGGAGTGTCCATTCAGAAGGAACTCAAAACCTGGCTGGTGCAGTCCTGTCAGCCTGGCACTGACCCTGCTTGAGAAGGCAGCTGATGATCTCAAGAAGTCTCTTCCAATCTAAACAATTCTGTGATTATTTCTATATTAGAATTTTTAATTTTTTTAAAGTTTTTGGAAAAAAAAAAAAAAAGCCACAACACAAAACAATGTGTTTTTTTCTCAGAAGCTCTGCCAATTTCTTCGTCATGGAGCAGATGCCTCCTTCCAAAGTTCTATGAGAACAGTAAATTCTTTCCCCTGTTATTTAAGAATACAATAATGTTTTGTGCAATGTTATAAGAAATATAATGAGCTACAATAGAAAGTCCCAGAAAGAAAAATCACTAAATGAAAGTTTATAGCTAGAGCTTTCTCTCTCCTTCCCCTCAAGGAATTGGTTTTAACAATAAAAAAGAAATACTTTAGCAGAAAGGAAGCTTAGCTCATTTGTAGGTAAAATGATTCCCCTTTTTCCAATTTAGTACCATTGCCAATATTACTGTTGTCATCTTCAGCTGACACTAGAGAGAGGGGGAGGAAAAAAAAATCTTCCAGGAAGAAAACAGAAAAGATCACTTTATTCCCATATCCAGGGAGGTAGGTATATACAATGGAAGAAGGAGGAGTACTAGGTGTAAAGAGTGGTATAAAACATGACATATACCATGTTCCCTGCCCCTCCTCCATTAGATCAGATGCTCCTTTCCCAGAAAATGCCTCCAGGGACAACTGACCCCATAGAAGAACTGGGACCAGTTATGATTTCATAAGAGTTGATTGCTTTTTGAAGCACAGAACACAGCTGGTTATGCTGGAGATGCACTGGACTCACTCCACTGGATCATTCCTGGGTTGGTTTCCTAGACATGTAACTGTTGTCACTGCAGGTTTAAATGAGGAAACAAAGCTCCCTGCAGCTCTCTATAGAGGTATTTCTCTAAAGGAAGGACAGGAAGGAAATGCAAGCTTAGACCACCTACAGTTCTTGATCCTAATCCTACAGTTAAGGCTTGCAATTATTAAACTAAAAAAAGAGAACATAAAAGCCAGAAAAAAATACCTTCAAATGCTCAAGTTTTTTATCTGCTGTGTCATGGGTTTTGGCTATTAAAATGTAAGAAAAGAAGAGGGATGAAAGCAGAAGTAAGAGACATTATGTGGCAGCAACTGAAAATTATATAAAAAAGATGTGTATAAAACTCAATACACTTATCCTAGTGTCTCCTAATTTATGGAGGAACAATTGTACAAAACCTCCCATAGTTTGAATTCTCCTTTCAGACTCTAGACACTAAAACAACTACTTACAAACTGTGCTGAATAATTTTTGAAGTCTTTGATGGGACTTGCAAAAGTATTATATTATTTCTTACATACTAAATAGCACTTTAAAATTGTTGCCTTTTTTATAACAATGAAATTATCAGATCTGAAGGTAGAATTTCAGACCTGCAGAAAGTTCCAGTGTATTCCATGTGACTCTCACATGATCCATTATTCTGCAGTTAGGGAACCCGCATTAAATACAAGAAATCCAACAATTCTGATATTGATTCTGATGGATTTTGAATGCACAAAGGCAAGCAACATTTCTCCCAGGGTATTAGAGATGTACAAGGAGAGGAGCACTGCTCTTACCACATACAGCTGTTTCCAGAGCACAGCCCATTCCTGCAGCGTCGCTGTGACTTCAGTCACCACAGAATCTTCAAGAGGAACAACTGTTTCATATTGGCTGGAGAAAAAGAGGGGAAATTAGGAAATGTACCCTGGAAAAGGTAGAAAAAGAAATGTGACAGCGCAGTAATTTGTAGAATTCCAGAACCTGAATTTGTTCAACATAAGGAGAATATCTTAAGGGGATCATTTTGTCTGTTGTAAAACTGAAGCAACTCCAGAGTCATAGCTACTGTTCCTCCATTACATTCCACAAGCTTAAGCTTATGTGAAGCATTTCCTGGTTACCTGTTCAAAAGACAATTTAATTCTAATCAAGGTCAATGAAAAGTTTTCATTACTACATCATGTTAAATTAACTTGCCTGTAAAGTGGGGTCCATTACAATTTGGGTCCCTTCCCTAAGCCAGTCCACCATTTTTCCCCCCTTCAATAATGTTAGCCAATATCAAAACTACCCAAAATACCTGCTGTCTACTAACCTGTCCTATCCAGAAAGCTTTTTCAACATTGCAGATGAAATCTGAGTGATCTATCCTCTAATCAAAAGAATAAAGTTTGTTCCTTTGTGGTAAAGATTTTCCAAAACCATTGAAGAAGAACCACATGAGTAGTTTGGACTGGAAGGGACTTCAAAGCTCATCTCATTCCACACCCTGCCATGGGCAGGGACAACTTCCACTGTCCCAGTTGCTCCAAACCCCACCCAACCTGGCCTTGAACACTTCCAGAGATGGGGCAGCCCCCACCTCCCTGGGCAAACTATGCCAAGGTTTCACTACCCACAGCCTAAAATGTCTTCTTTAAATGTAAACCCATCATCCCCTGTCTGATTCCTCCAGACCCTGCCAAAAGCCCTGTCCCATCATCTTACAAGCCCCCTTTAGATACTGAAAGGCCACAAGCAACTCTGTCCAGTGTTCTCTCCTCTCCAGGCTGATAAACCCACCTCTCCCAGGCTGTCCTCACAGCAGGGGTGCTCCAGCCCTGGGGACAGTCCCTGTAAGTCTCTAGGGATGTCTGGGGCAGTGAGCAGGAGCCTGTGTGGTGTTCAGCTACCTGCCAGCTTCAACACATGCTCCATTATTTCACAAGTGCTTATAATGGCACTTGAAATATATTCTAAAATAAAGAATTTTCAAACAAAACATGAAATAACCATGCCCCTCTGGTTCAGAACTGCATTACATTCTGTTGTGTCAATTGGTGCATGAGGCTTTGATACTTTTAAACAGTATATCAGCTTTCCTAACAAGTACCTGAACTGGCTGCCCTTCACCAACTCTAAACTAACATCAAGGACTAATTAACTACATCAGAGGGAACTGCTCCTTCCCCTAAGGGGAGTACACATGAGGAGTGGTTATTCTATGCAACATATATCATTTTATTATATCCCAAAATTATGAAGCATCACTATTACAGCTGCCCTTACTGAGGCCCTTTGGGAACAAATCTACAATTCAAGACTATCAGAAGTCACCTGGTTTTCTGCAGGTAGTTCACTAAGTGCCATTTAATACATTTTATCTTCCACATTTAATTTGTTGCCTCAGGTCACTGTCTGAAACATTGCAATTATAAATCTCCCCACAGCAGCCTTTATCTGAAATATGCAAGTAAAAGCAGCAGTGAAAACACAAGATATTGATTTCACGAGTCTCAGTCAATCTCACAGGAAACTTTGCAGGTTCCAGAGCTAGTCAGTAACCCAGTCAGTAACTTCCCTGACATGACATTGCCACCAGTGCTGCTATTCACATTAACCAAAACAAACCCACTGCCAGCACATGAATGCAAACAAAGAGAAGGGCAGAAGTTTTCAGCAGTGCACTTCACCACTCTTTGGGTGAGGTGGGGAGGGCTGGATCCTTTGGAAAACATTCAAGGTAACACAGCTATGACTCCGAAAATCTGTAGGTAAATGAGATGGGCTGTCTACTGACTGGTGCCATAAGAAATAGGGAAATACAGTATTTATGGAAGATTCTTTAAATGAATGTGTTTCAGATAATATCTCTAAAGTTACAATTTTATGAGCAAATAGGAGTAACCATCAGACCTGATTCTTGCAATATTAAAAACAAACAAGCCACCCCCCAACTCTGTAGAATTACATTTAATTTTCAAGCCCTCATACACAAAAAAAGATACAATGAACTAAAACATCTCTAAGTTTCAATAATTATTTCTTTCTTTCCCTTCTAGATAAAAAGCACTGTAGCTTCTCAAAAAGTAGGAAAAATACTCACCCTCTGTTACTGACAATTGCCTTTTTCAAGTGAATATAATTTGCAGGAAAAATCCCCTGCAAGAGAAAAAATTCTGTCTGTTAGAAAAATACATTTGCAGTTTTCAGTATTGGTAACCAATATTGCCACAATAAATAACTGCCAATATATCTATTAAGAACCCCTCAAACAACCATTGTGTCAAAGCTGCCAGTCAAAACTCTACACTTAGATTTGTAACAATTGACTGGTTTAGTCTGTCTTAGACCACACTGGACCAAACCTCCACCTGGGAAGATCAGAAAAGTGGCTCTCCTGCAGTTTGCAGCACAGCACCTGCAGCTCTCAGATCATGCTGATTAGGGGTGACACAGACAGAGGCTTAAAAAGACAAATTAAACAACATCTAAAAGCCCACCATCAAATTTGCATTGAACCCCCAAGGACAGAAGTATTCTATTACTTGCATACCCTGGAGCTGTCAGCTTTTCTCCCTTTCCAAGGAAAAGCTGTTCAAACCCACTTGAGATACCTCCAGTTACTTGTCTTTTGCTGTTCCCATGAGGGCTGGACTCCAACCTTCCCTGTGCCAGTGTGCTCTTGTGTGTTGAGACATGGGGAAAAGAGGTAATTTAATCCAACCTTTTCCCAGTGTTCCACGTTCTCTGCAAAGCAAACAGCCCTGAATCCTAACACCAAAGTCTGTCAGTGTGTAAGAACAGCAACCTGCACTTCAGTGGGAAATACAGAAGCAGCACTGGAAATCTTAGGATTAAAAACCAGCTGACAGCCTCTGACAAAAATGTCAGCAATCAAGTGTGGGCTTTCACTTTTTAGACCTCTATAACCATACAATTTCAAAAGAAAAATTTTCAGGGTGGGAGGGGGCAGATTGAAAGGACTATTAAGTACATAAGATTCCAAATGCTAAGGAAAATTTCTTCTTGTTCATAGGCAAGACTAAAATTATAGAAGGAAAAAAGCGGAATCCAAGAGGAATGGCTTCATCAGGAAAACAGTAAACATGCTTGCTTTCAGCCACATGAAAATCCAGAAAGAAAAGAAATGCTACTTCACTTCCTTGTTTGGTTCACTTCAAGTTAATGCTGCTTATTTCTGATATCTAAGAAACCAGAGAAGGTTGGAAGGGCTCTCCTATCAAAACTGAACATATACACAAGCAGACGTACCAACACACACAATGACTGCAGACATTCCATTAAAAGAGTATTGTAGTCATGACAATGTAATCAAAGTAATTTTATATTCCATAATACACAAGTATTAGGTAAACATGAGGAATCTGGTACTCTTCTCTCTTTAAATACAAGCAATATTTAAACTAACAGATAATAAAGTGAAGGTCATTTAGAAGCACCTATTGGCATGTTTGGATACAAACATTTAAAAAAACGTTGATGTCCACACAAAAACAATCAAACCAGAACAGTCAAAAAAGATCTCCAAGAGCAAAAACAATGGAAAAAAATGGCAAATAACCAAATCAAATGGTTAAACTGCAAAGATCTGAAACCACCTCCAACAACTTACAAAATCCTTTTTCAACAGACTTTTTTCAAAGTTGTCTTAGATTAATAATTCAACTTATTAAATGTGTTCTTTAAAATGCTGCATTTAAGCAATGCAATATCACCCACCTATGCTTTTCTTAGGGGAGTAGGGTGGAGAGGATCAAACTGGATGAGATTTATAAATGTTGAAAAAATTACATTATACATGTCAGGAAGGTTTCTGATCCTTTGAGTGATTAATGAGTATCACTCAATTTAAAAAGAAATAAAATCCTCCCACAGGAAGAAAGTTAGAGAAGGAAAATGAAAAGTTTACTGGATTGCAACAGGAAAATAGATTTAATCTGCCATTAGATTAACAAATGTATTCATGCTTACCTTGACACTGGGCTTCTTAATGGAAACACCTCTGTACCAACCTGAAACCAGATAAAACACATTATAATTACTTGTGGCACTGCTGTCTTTACACAGAAGCAGACTGAGTACAACTATGCGGTTACTGAGATCATCTAAAAAACCAGCTGTGCCTCACATAGGTGAAACTTTTAAAAGATTTTTTTGTGAGGGTGTTTTGTAAAAATTACTTTTATTTTGTTCTGCAATAATGACAAATCCTTAACAACCAGCAATGCTCTTGTTTCTTCCCACCAGGAATAAAAGCAGATTAGCTAGTTCTCCTACTAATAATCCTTAGTCACTGTGGCAAGGACTCATTCAGCACTCAGGGAAGAGTCTGCACTGAACACTTCTTCCAGGCTGGCACATGAGTCTTGTTGCAGTGTTTATCTTGACAAAATCTCCAGACTTCAGAAGCCTGTAAAAGCCATTATCATACATTTCTAATGTACTTTAAACAAATATAAATTCTTTGCATGTGTCTGGTCTTACATATGTCTGAGTAGAGAACAGGATTTGGGATCTAATTGACACACCCCATTATTTTTCTAGCATTCCCCATCAGGAAACAGCTCCAGACAGGACAATAAATGAGGAGTAAAACACAAAGCTGCTAAAGCTGCAAGCTAAATAGAAGAACCCAGCTCCTGCTGCTTCCCACAGGTAACAGTGGTGTCACTGCAGGATTCAGCTGGGAATAAAGGGGCTGAAAACCTCCCCCAGCTGAGGAATGGAAAAGCAGCACACTGGAGCTGGGCCTGAAACAGGGGGTGCCTTTCTGGAGAGGGGGCCTGGCCCTCCCCAGCCACCCCACATTCCTGGGCAAACCTGGCCAGGCCCAAGCCAAGTTCAGCCCCCAGGTGTCACTAGAACTGCCAGTGTGAGCCAGGCACAGCCCTCACCTGCCAACAGCCAACACTTCACATCAATTAAATCCACTTCCCATAAAAAGCCCTCTCATTTTCCCACTGACTTCCTACTTACTGTCTTTTTCCCTCCCTTATTTTAAATTGCACTGGCAAAACCTGCCAGTGATTTGCTATGGAGAACAGAGAACAGAATAAAGTAACTGGGTATTTTGTCTCTCTTAGAAAAACGACTTCAGATTTGGCTGAACTATAATATGAGTCTCATTGAGAGGATCAGATGTGGGGAAAAAGGCCTTGAATTTGCTTTAAAGACAGCCTGATAGTCTTGAATTTTTATTTTGTTTTAAAAAGGAAATCTAAATCAATATGAAATAAAATAACTGATGAATTCAAGACAATTGCAAACCTTACAGAAAAAATGTAAAAATTAAAATATATAATTTCATTACACAAATGTCTCATGAAGATAGGACATAAAGATTTGTTTTCCTATGAAATCATTGTTTATATTTTAAAAATAAACTATTGTTGTTTTGAATTCATTTTAGTTGATCAAACTTTAGGGCAATCATATCAATATAAACATAAATGCACAAACAACATATACAGATCCTTAACATGAGTGATTTCTAGAACTCCACACAACTGTGCCCACACCTGCTTTTGAGCAACAGATGCTGCATATTTTTAAGGTCACAGAAAAAAATAAATGCATTTATCCTGTGATTCACTGTTACTAATATTAAGTACAGTCTGTACCTCAGAAATAACCAGACATTTAAGCTTTAAGACAAACAGAATGACAAACTTCTTGGTAAATGGGGAAAAAATTGGTTTTATCCAAGTTTGTGAACAGACCTGTAAAAAACCAAAACCCAGCAAAGGGGGTGACCATTAATAATCTAGATCAGCAGGGTAGTAAACAAAAACCTGGCTAATTTCTGAAGCTTTTGTTCTGCATTCCAAAACAAATTTTCAAGGTTTACAAGCTGTGTGTTTACATAGTTGTGAAAAACAGGCAAGGAAGGACCCTGAGAAATCACCCAGCTCATCCAAGCCATGTCTCTAAATCTCTCCTCACATTTGATCTGGTTTAAACAGCAGCCAATCATTTATTATCAGGGCTGAATAACACTCCACTCCTTGTTTGTGGAAAATGATCCATACATCTGTAAAACCTAGATTCCAAGGTATTTCTGCACCAAATTCCAAGGAAACACTATTTCTGCTACTCCACACAGACCTGTTTGAAAGCAGTGGTGTTGCACAGGCAACTTTTTGGAAGAAATTTCTTTTCCAGATCAACACTGGCCAGTAAAACTGCAGGTAACATGTGAAATTTTGGTATAGTACTTGGAAATCTGGCATATTTATGTTAAGTGGAGATGGCAAATCCTCACTGGACAGCCTATTTCAGTGGCTGAGACACTCCATGAATCATGGAAAACATTTTGTTGACTTCCCTCTTGTAATTTTCTTCATATATTTGAGAAGTTGTTAAATTTTCTTTAATCTTATAAAGTGTGCTGTCCAGATCTTACTTGTTCTTTTATTTTTGTCTTTTTTAATGTAGTAGAATTTTTTTTTAAGTCACCCCTCTCTATTTTGTGTTTCATTCAACTCTGTGCAAGCAAGAGACATTCAAAAAGCTCAGCAGAAGCTGAAAGCCCCACATTGTAAAATGCACAACTCATTCTGTATCCCAAAAAGTAAAAGCTATGGGAAAAGGTACAATGCTTTTTTTGTAAGGCACATTTAGAAAATTGCAGCTGCATTACATTATTCCCTAAAATGAACTAAACCTGCATCTGGAATTAGTCTTAAACACATTAATATTGATGTAATAATTTATCTTAAAGAGCATTTGTTTTGGAGGATTTAATGGCAATAGTCATCAAATCGAGGCAGGTGCTTCAGCTAATTGTGATCCCAACAAGCACCGACCAACAGCTTTAGGTGCCACTGCACTGCAAATAATAACTGCTAATATTTCAGAGTTATGGCATGCACTTAGTGACACATGGTCTTCAGAGGGTACTGACTCTACAGAAATGGTGAAGAAGATGGGATTTAAAATCAAGAAGCAGAAAAACACCGCTATAAAGTGACAAGAAATTTGCTAATAAATTAATGTGAAACAATGATCAAGCCTGCAGTGAGGCTGGGAGGGGACATAGCTGAGATGGCTGACCTGAATCAGCCAAAGGGATACTCCATATCACACACATCTTTTGGTACAAGAAAACCAAGAATTAGTCTATCAGAAATGCCACTTTAAAACTACCTGTATCTGTAGAAATCCAGTGAGGGAACTTAAACCACATTACAGAATCTGCAAACTGTTGGATAAAGATTGAAAACCCCTCTTTCCAAAGGTGTGTCACACTCAGGAGTTTCAGCAGTAGTGCAGCCCAAGTTGAGTAGCAAAAGGAGCTCTGGAGCAGTCCTGCACATCTCAACCTCTTCATTTCAGTGACTAGAAGAGCTACCAATGATTTTTTGATCTTTACTTGAAAGTGTGTTGAATGAAACTGGATATTCTTTCTAAAAGCCATCTCATAACCTTTTTCAGATTTCCACTTAATCCACAAGAGGTCTGTCACACGGAAACAGCTCACCCCTTTAAAGGACTCAGTAACAAAAAAAGCAAAAGGGTCCTAATTGAAAGATATTGATCTACTTTTCAGAAAAATAATGCTCAAGTATCAGTGTTAAGTAAAGAATCATGAGCTGCAGACTGTAGGAAAAAAGAAATTCTACATATAATTTCTTGACAAACAAAATTCTGAAAATAAATTACATAAGTATTTATGGTAAATCCTAAAGCTAAAATTTGCTCTTAAATAAAGTACTGCTAGTAGAATCTGCTACAGGAACTCGAGCATTCTTTGCTCTACAAAAGAAAATGTACTTGGCAGTAATGTGAGTAACACACCTGGAGCAAAGCTGTCTTTTGATATACAAGCCAATAAACAATTGCTTTTACCTTGTTATCTGCAAGTAAACTGCTTTGCAGAGCTAAAGGCACCCAAAGTGACCCAGGAGAGGGACAGGAGCAGTGCTCAGCAAAAGCTTCCCAAAGCCCGGAGCGCTCTGTCCCGAGCTGGCTGCTCCGCACGTGCCGGGCAGGAGGAGGAGCAGCTGAATCCCTGGCCCAGCCTGCCAGCACCATGTCAGGGAGCAGCCTAGGGCCAGCAGAGCCACAGGAACGTGCTGATAATGCTGCCAGGGCTGCATTATTACCACGCCACAGGGCAAAGAGAGATGGGATGTGTTTTACTGTGGTGCTGGCCAGAGGGCTGTCAAGAAGCCGCTGCTGTGCTCTGAAAGGCAGCTTTCAATAACTGGGCAAGATCTGCCACAGCAGAGGTGTGAGGCTGAGGCTTCACTTCCATGGGCACATTCCACAAAATGCAAAGAGGGAAAAAGAATGAAAAGGGGGATAGAAACCAACAGGAAAATGGATATCTCACTGGAGACATCTTCCGCAGGCCAAATACAAATTACTGGGAAGGAGTCACTTTGGCCCAGGCAGCCACAGGTGAGCTCCTGACTCAGATGGGAGGAAACCTGCAGGGCTCTCACAGCGCTGACAGCCTGGAGTGGGACTCCTCCCTCATCTGTATGGCACAGCTTGGAAGCGTGGCAAAGGCATCACTTCTCAAGCACATTGAATTCATCAAGAATTTTTTAAAAAACCCTAATTGCAAGTTATATCTGCTGCTTAAGTGTCCCAAATCCCAGAAATACTTATTTTGACCATGCCATCACTGCTGGAATAACTTTAAATATATTTTTTGCATGGTTTAAGAACACAATTATTAAACTACATACATGAAAACCACGTAGATAAATACTTGTGTGGATAGCAGAATTTGCATGGGTAAGATAATAGTCTTTTAACTGGTGCTTCAGGCATCAGCTGATGTTTCCATTCTTCAGTGAATATACAAAATTCTCAAGGTAATAATTATAGAGTTACTGAAGTTATACCATTTTTAATCTAAAGAAAGTTGCCCTCCAGCCATAAAAACAAATGGACAAAACAGACATTTTAAATTTAGTCTGAATGCCACTAGTTACTGACAGCCACTGCCTGTGGCAGGGCAATGGCCATGTGACTTGAAAGACAGAGTGTTCTTCAGAATGCACAGTCCAAATGTATATTTCAAACAAGGAGTGTGCTCATACTTTGCCACTTGACAAAAGAAAACTCCATCTTTCAGTATTTCCAGTGCCACACTAATGCCCCTCCAGCTCCTCCAGGCAGGGCAGGCAGAGCAGAGAACTCCACTTGGTGTTTCAGCTCTCCCTCTGTGCCAAGATCACAGTGGAAGGGCTCAGAGGGGGGGAAAGCTGTGAAGGACAAGCACAGGTCCAAGTGGTGTCTTGATGAACATTTCTAACCTTTGAGTAAGACCAGTGGAGGATCTGAGAGTCCTTTGTGAAAGCAGTAACTACAAAACCTCCCTGGTAACACCTCGTGCTTTACAGATGGTGTGTGTTTGATGGAAACACAAGTGGAGGCTTTGGTAGCTGCAGAGGAAAGGCAGGTACCAAGTCCATGAGTTTTATTTACTGGAATAATAAATAAAATTATTTATTTTATAATTATAATAGTGGGGAGCCTTTATCAGACCTAGGAAGGGTTAAAAACCAATGATTTAGATATTTGTGGTCTGGTATGAAGGCACACAGAGGAGCAGGCACACAAATTTGGGGAAAAAATTCCAATTTCAAGCATGGGAACAAGATCCAAATTTAAAAAAGACAACTCTATTTCACTCTATTTTATTTTAAAAAATGCATAGACAACCACAATATTTTTTAACATGTTATCAATTGGTAGTTATATTTATATTTATTAACCTCAGAGATAAATACATGTATGTGGGTGTGTGCATGTGTGCATGCACCTACATTTGTTTCTTTACTCTGCAAATATCTAGAAAACTTAGCTGCAGTGGTACCCAGAATCTGGAAATAGGAAATTCCCTCCTCTTTCATTCAATTGCTCTAAAAGCATGGACTGCTTCTTACACCATCACTACAGAAGAGCACTTGTTCTTTTATAATACAAATACAGTTATTCAGTGAGTTATTATGATTAAAAATAAGCACATTCAGAAGTATATCAACTCTTTGAATTTTTGTCAGCCTTGAATTCTCCAGAGAGTCTCTGAAATCATAGTTCACATCCCTAAAAGTTTTTGCGTATGTGAATCTTTTCAACCCAGACAGAAAAATCCCTGCTGCAGACAATTATGCATAAACTATTCAAGAAGTGAAGCTGAAACAGCAATGGATCTCCTGTGACTCTCACAGCAGTGACCCTTATTTTGTGTGGGTTAACATTATTTTATCCAGTCTGTTCAACACAAAAGAATCCCCAGCAAAGAACGCAGAAGTAGAGGACCCTGTTAAACAACCACTTAGACAAGAATGCTTAAAAAGCAACTGCTTTTTTTTTTCCCCCTTTTAAAAGCCTACTTTGCACATTTAGTGTGCTTTTTTGCATAATTCACACATGCAAGAGCTGCAGCACAGACCATCTGAATATTCAGATGAGTTTCACAGTGTGGAGTTCCAGATGTTATTATCAAAACTAATCTATCTTTTTATACACAAAGTCCATGGTAAAGGCACCTCAACCAAAATGACAGGATGGAGGGCTTAAAATACAAAACCAAAAAAATTCTGTACAAACCATCTTCCATCCAGGAAAACCCTGTCTGAGGACCTCCTTTCTCAGCAATTTGTAGACTGGCATGAATCACTTTTGAGAACTCATCCTCAAAACTACCAGCAAAGGAAATATTCAAAGCCTAATTATTTTAACACTGTAAAGACAGGTTGGATTATCCACTTGCTTTTCCATAAAAAACCTGCTCCCTGAAGATTGTGCTTTTATTTCCCAGTTTTAAAAATTTCCCAGAAATGGTTGGAAAATACCACAACTGCTTTCAGCAACATACAGTGTTTAATTCCCTTAGATTTATCCCATCCTAAGCAAAGGGATACTTTTTCCCTGAGCTTGCACCACATTCTAATTTACAAGACCTGGTAGAATAATTACAATCTGCCCTCAGTGTGTGAGCACAGCTTAGCCCATCACAGCACTTGTGGTTTTTAAAAAAGCATGGGCTTGTTTACAGCAAGCCTCTTTGTGGGTAATTTTCTCCACTGCACTGCAAAGCTCTCATTCAACAAAATTTTTACAAATGTATGTTACTAGAAAAATTAGCATAGAGAAAGTGACTTTTTTCGTGACGAATCAAGTCAGTGGGAAAACAAACACCTGAGTACAAGAAAAATCATCAAGAGCAAAAGACAGCTCTAGGCATGAGAGAGGCAAAGCAGAGCCTGCTGACAAGCATGCAGAAGAAGGTCTGGGGAGCAACATTAACACTGCAGATGAAAAAATACTTTAAACAGAACAAACAAAAAACCCTATCTACAACTTTGTGGAATGTTAATTTGGAATTCAAATTTGTGGATCTGGGTTTTGAATTTGTTCAACACTTCAGGAATAAGGTTACATTATTCCACCCCAGACTACAGTGAAACATGTACTCTTACTGTATCTTGTCAACCTACTTCTCACCAGACACGTTTTACAACACTTGCTTGAGCACTAGGATAAGAATAATTCTCCTTTTACATACAACTTCAATCACATTCTTCATTGTGAATAAAGCAAAGCATTAGGACATTTGATTTATTCACACACAGACATCTCCAGCCACATAAGAACTATAAAATTTACAATGGCATTTTGCTTTAGGTACAAAAACACACATCAAGATAAATGCAAAAAAATCTCCTTTAAACCCATATTTTTTACATTTTTTCTGATATTGCTAATCTATTTTGTATTTTTCACCTGTTCAGAAGTTTCTAAGTAATTAAAGTGACACACTTAATAGAAATGCCTAACAGTAACACTGAGAAAATATAGTAAAAAAAAGACACTGATTCTATACTTTACATGATGAAAATTCAGTGTAAGACCCAGATACAATGCAACAATCAGGTCAGGGTTCAAGATTTTCTGGACAGATGGTTAACTTCAAACACACTGACCCCCTATCAGACTGGATTAGTGCCAAGAGCACTCAGCCTTTCCTACGGAAAGTGGGTCAGAGTAGGTTTTATTCAAGTGCTTTGATTTGATGCATCATGATTTCCAAAGAACTTATTAAAATCTGCTAGATTAAGATATTGGTATATTCTTACATAGAAAATGGGGTTTCTTCTTGGACATCACACTTACCTTCACATTTCTCCAGGATCTGGACAGTTTCACCTAGTTCCAGGACCAAGCCTTGCGGAACAGTTCCTCGGAAGCTGCATATCACTGGAGGGTGGGGAAAAAGAGAGAGAGACATATGAGGCTTGGATCTTTGTGTGAATTTTCTTCTAAGCATAGCCCTTTAGCTCACTCCCTGCATAAAAATAGCTCTTACATAGCTGCCCAGAAAACCTGTCAGCCAACTTTTCCTGATCAGGTGTGTTTATTCCAGCCCTTATCAGAAATTAAGCTCAACAACACCATAAAAGCTGAGCTTTTTAAAAGATTTTTAAATTAAGCAAGGCTTGTAATCACTTTAATCAGCAACCTACAAAGATTTCCTTGTCTCACAATTCTTACTCTCTTCCACAACCCATCAACGGAACAGGCTGCAGAGATTACAACAGGAAATCAACTCCAGCAATTACTTTTCTCCAAGTTGAAACTATTTCAAATATCATCTGTGCATCTAATAGACTGCAAAAATCCTACAATACCATACATTATATTTAAGCAGACATATGAAAGAATCCATAAGAATCTGTACTTTTCATAAGCACTATCTAACATGATAACACATCTTACTTTTCCAGGTAGCTTTAATTTTCATTAACCAGGAAAAATAAGAACCCATCTTAATGTTTCAGAAAATATTAATACAATAAATAAAAATCCTAAATGCAACTCGATTTTTAAAATAAGTTTTAAAAATTCACAGTATGTAATGATATATTCTTCAGCTATATTTATCAAAATACAACAGGGACATGGGTAGTTCCCTCAAACACGAGATGCCAGAACAACGGGTGAATTGCAGGTAAGGTCCTACCTTCCCCCAGGCCCAGCATTAAAAACTCCCGGGCACAGATTTAATGCAAGCACTCCAGTACCTTGCTCCAGGTAAACACACACTCAGGAGAGCCCCCCTGTAGTCACCTCCACACCCCGGAGCATTACAAGTGGAATTCCTCGAGTTGAAAGAGTGACCCCCAGTGGGCACCATCTTTTTCTCCAATTCAAGAGAACTCCCTTTGGAATGCAAATACTCCAGCTGTGGTCAAATTGTTCCCATGTGATGGAGGCACATTTCACAGAATATTCTGAGTTGGAAGGGACCCACCAGGATCACTGAGTCCAACTCAAGTGAATAGCCCATAGAAGGATCAAACCCATGGCCCTGGAGTTCCCAGCACCATGCTCCAACCAGCTGAGTCCAGCTCATCCCTAAAGATCTTCCCATGCCAAAGCCATGAGTCCCTTCTGACTGCACATGAAGCAAACAGGCTGAAGTCCAGGGGAAGAGCACCATGAACCCAAGACTCCCACCTGCACCATGTACCACGAGGTAGGTTTATTGAACCTTGACTTCCTAAGAAATAATGAGAAAAGCAGAGACAAAACTTGCACCAAAACAAAACTGCATTTTAACCCTTTGCACACACTTCCTAACGGGCAAGGGAAAGAAGGAACAAACTGCACCCACCAGGCAAACACCCAGATGAGGCCAAAACAAGACGAGGCCAATACAAGAAAGAGTGAAAAAAAGATCTAAAGGGAACCAAAACCAAATGGCATCAAATGCTTGCATTTCCACAGTGAGACTCAAGGCAGGATTTAATCCCCAGAGTTAAGAACTCAGAATTTCATCAACAAACTGCTCCCTCAGCTCTTATGGCCCAGCAGAAGTCACCGTCAATTAAATGAGGCTTTAAATTCTTGTTTACATCAGAGGCAGGAGAAACACAACAACTGGCTCCAGACTGGAATAATGCAGACAGCATAATCCAACAAAAACTAAGCTCATCAGCATTCTGGATCCATTCTTCACCCATGAAGAAATCATAAATATGGATTTCAACCAAAGAAAAACTACTTAAAGCCTCTCCCAAAGTGCAGGAACACTGAAAACTGAAATGATGAACTGGCAGGACATAATCAAACCTCCAGTGGCTTTTCCTTCTCTTTTTTCCATTTTGGTTTGGTTTTTTGTTTGGTTTTTTTTTGTTTCCCCTTCAGTATTTTAGATAACTGGTTCCTTTAAACACAGAAAATGTCTTCTTTTTTTTAATTTGCAGTTTTACCAAATTAAGAACATACAGGTTGATTTGCAAAAATACTACAAAGTACTGTACAAAAATGTGGGTTTTTAGTTCAAACCAACAATACCACTAAAAAATTCATGTATGTCTCAAAAAGGAGAATTTCAAACACCTCAGGTAAAAAGGTACCTTTGAAAACACCAGAAAACAAAATGGAGAAGTGTTAATACAGTAGTAAGATATTAATTTATGAGAGTAATTTTAGATACATTATTAATTTTAAGAATTAATATAGGCATGATAATATTAAAAGCCAGTTTCTAGACTGTTTTCATCTTTTCTGAACATGCCATGGGTCTCGTGACAGAGACACCAGTCATGGGACATGTGGGTGTTAGAATAGAAAAGTTAAACCATGGAAGGAAAACAACTCGACTCAACTTGGTCTTACTAAGCCAAGCCCAACAAGAAACAGCAACTCTGAAAAGTATTATTGCATGCTAACATTGCATTAGGTGCTCTGAATTAAGGAACAGCAGATGACTTCCTATGACAATTATTTACTATATTAAAGCTACTGAATCAAGGATGCAGCTGAGAAAGAAATTTCCAGTTCCTTGGCCATCAAATATCTGCCTATTATGTAATAACACAGGTGAGTTTGGAATAAAAGCTAAAGGAAAGGTACCAGGAAAAGACAGTACTGGGATTTTTTTCAATTGCTGATAGAATAATTTTTTAAAATATGGTCAGGAATGGTGACTTTAATATACTTAGTCTTATAGGAAGTAATTCTAATAGATGTGTTAGTTTGGACAGATACAAACTGTCCATTTTTAAAAGGATTCTACTGGTCACACAAAGAACATCTGATACAAGGACTCTACAATATGTAATCAGCTCTTTAGAGTTCAGAGTGCTCTGTTCATAAGACAAACAAAGCTCTTTCCTTAGGTCTACTTCACTCAAAAGAAAAAGAATAAATAAGCAAAAATTACAAAACAAATGAACTGATTCCATCATCTCTAGATACAATCTTGATGGTCATACTCAATTAGAAAATTAATTCTCATACAAAAGTAACACCTCCCCCTTTCATTCTCAATACAACAGTAAGGAATCTAATTCCTTTTGTAATCATCAATAAATGATGTTCATCTCTTCTGTTTGACAAGTTTTATAATCAATCCGTAGGATCGGTGAAGAGCAATATAGATATTATCAAAACAGTGGAAGCCAAATCTCAAGAGTAAATTATTTTCCAGCCACACTAAATCAAAGTCAGGAAAAATTAAAGAATCCAAATAAACTGACCCAATGGACCAAACTGTCTTGCTAAACTGTGTAACAAGAACAAAATTTAACATTTCTGAAATAAAAAAGAATGGTAAAAACAACGCCTGATTATGACAGAATCACAGAAATTTAAGGCTCTTTTATAGCCTGATTTATTATTCCAACAGTTACTTCCAAAAAACTTATGGATGTTACTCGTTTGTTAAGCTAAAAATGCATTACACAAGACAATCTTATTTATAAAGTCCCTTTTAGGTACACAGTTTTTCTTAGCAGCATTATTTGAAAAATATGATCACAAATATAAATGAGAAATACAGAGCAATTCAACTATTCTGAAGAAAACCATTTACAGAGAGGACTCTGACAACTGATTTCTTTCCTTTCCACAGAGAAATTCTTTACCCAATATGACTACCTACAAACTGTCCATCAATCCATAAGCTTCCATCATTTCTTACAAGATCCATGTCCTTGGTCACCAGAACACACAAATAACACATCATCCAAACAGGCACAAAGCAAAGCTTTTACCCACCAGTTTACAGATCTGACTGATCCCTCTTGGACTCCAGGACACACTGCTGAAATATTTAATATCCATTTTCAGATATGAAGCCCCTTGCCATTTTTCAGGTCTATAAGGAGGTCGTAGTTCCCCTCACAAAGTCATTTCAGCCAGCAGTTGCAGCCAACATTCGCTAAAGTGGAAAGATTTGAAAAAGCACCACATGCCATGTGATACAGGAATTATCTCCAAGGCTGAAGTCCCTTATCTCTGGTACTTAAACTGGACCACAGCGAAGGAAATCCTTCCCTCTTCACCTCTGGAATTTATCAGTAAGAAAGGCACAAACCAGTTCACACAGGCAGTGCCTCTCATGCTTCACTAGAACATATGAAGGAATTGTTTGGTACAATATATAAGAACAGATGGTGTTGGAATAATGGTTTCAAAAGTCAAGGATCCAGGAGATGACAGATTTTTCCTTGCCCATGGATATGCCCTGACATAGTATAATATAATCAGCAGCATTGCAAGTCACCAGCAGAAGAGACACTGCATCAAAAGATAAACAGAACTTGTTAAGCCAATGTATCTTTGCACACCTCTGATTCCTCCCGTGCTCCACCTAAAGCAGCTCCTTGCTATGTGAACAAAGAAGATCCAGTTGATACAATTCAGGAAATTTTATAAACTATGTTCTCAAACAGCCCCTGTCAATAGCTCTTGAAGAAACTGCACTTGGCTGTGATAAAGTAGGAAGCTGTTTGCACAGGTAAATAATCAGCAAAGTGATGTGAAATAAAAGAGCCATTTCCCTTAGTGAGGACAGATTGAGCAGCAAGCTCTGAAGGGATCTCTCTTGGAATCTTTCCTGTTTCAAGTATTCCTAAATAATCCAAAAAAGCTCATAGTTCAGAGAATCTACAAAGTTTATAAGGCCACTCAGGGTATTCAGAGTAATAAAGAGCTATAGATAGACCCAAGCTCCACAAACAGAACTGGCAGATGAGCAGTGTTCTGTTCACCTGTGTGGCATTCCATAAGGGATGAACAACCCTCACCTCACACACAAAAACATCATCTCCCTTGCTAGTGCCACACTGAGTGGAACCCTGGAATGTCAGAGGTCTTACCAGAAAACTCAGTGCTCAGCCACTGCCAGAGACCACCCCACATCACACAGTACATTGTCTTGGGAAAAAAGGGAAGACACCATTACCCACAGTACTGCATAAAATTCCCAATGATTCCCATGTGCCAGTTTTCCCCTTTGTCAAAAAGGACTGAACAGCATAAGAACAGGTAGAAAGAAGTGAAAGAAAACACAGTAAGGACTGAATAAGGACTTTTATGTGACTGATTGTTAACCAAGATAGACTTCTGTACCAGGAAGGCTGAAAAGGTGGAGAGGGGATAACTGACTGAAGGCACACAGGGAACTGTTGCTATTCACCTCTTCCAGTTCAAAAAGCAGAGCAGTGTCAAATGAAGCAGCAGAGTTCAGAACTTAATTAAAGTACTTTTCCACGCAGTGCACAAACTGTGAAACTTCTCATGAGATATGTGGGTGACAGAAATTAAATAATCACTCAAGTTCCAAAGCCAAGAGACAAATCTATGGACATGTCCCCTGCTCGGCCCTGCAAGGCCCTGTCCCAGGAAGCAGCTGAGCGTGGGGCAAGCTCAGCCCCGACCGGGGCAGGACACCGGGGCTGGCACTATCAAACAGCCACCACCTGAGCTTCTGCTGTCCTGTGCCAGGGACTGCTTTGGGACCTCATCTGGACACCAGGATGGCAAAGGGCAGAGCACAACTCACAGAGAAATGCTGAATCAGATTTCATCCGTGTCACTGTTACTTTCTGCTGCCAGCCACAGAGGTGGTTTCATTTTTGCAGTGATATAATTTAAAATGTATCTTGCTCTTATAATTCTTTCCAATTCAGGTTCCTGTGTCCCAACCTCCCCAGCCAGTCTCACCTGGGCTGCAATGCTGCCACTGATCGTTTCTCTTCTCAAATGGATGCCAATGCATTTGATAACCACACTAAGAGAAATGTGTCACATGTGTCACATTTGTCACATCAACAACGGGAAAACCCAGGACAACAACAGGGAAATGACAGAGAACTGCCCAGCCCAACACATCCAGCTGCTCATCCCCTTAAAACACCATTTTTTTTTCTTAGCATTTGCACAAAGTTATGCAATGAACTGACAGGGCTATATGCCTTCTCATGTACTTTCTTATTCTTTTAAACCTATTTCTATACATTTCACTGAAGACTACAAAAATATTTTGATCTTGCATATTGTTCTATTTACACTACATAATATCAGTTCAGCTCATGAGTAATTTGTTTATTTTCATAAAGGAACAGAGTCCTTTCCCTCCTCACTGTCCAAGATGTAACAATGAAAATCAGGAGAACTTATTTAAGTGAGGGCTGAGAAACAAAATCAGTTCAAGAGCTTTCCATGTTTACATTGTTTCTTTTTCCTTCTCCAAACCTAAACTATGTGTCTCTTAATCATTAAATTGGGCTTTTAAAAATTATTATTTATTTCCTAGGTTTTCACATCTGCAATAGAAATCATTGCTACTGGAAGAGATCCAATATTCTAAACTCCATTTTGATTTTTCTTTATCATAAGATGTTGGTAAATCCATGATTTAATGGACTCTATGGGTTAATTTGGAGGGGGGGGGGATTGTAATTTTGTTTATTTTCAACACATCTCCATTTACAAAAGATAGATCTTCTTGGACTTCATGACAGTTTTTTCCAGTTCTCAACTCATTGTTAATATTATTATCTGCCTTATTAAAATTCTGGTAGCTTACAATATTTTTAGATGACACTTGCAGAACAAGTGTTTCAGGTTAAAGTATTTAATTTAATTTTCATAAAAAATTACTGAGTGTATTACAGTCAGCTTGCAGTTATTCAGATTATGCAGACCATCCTTCTAGTAGATCTTCAACTAAACCCATTTCAGGAGGAATGGCAGGGAGAACACACAGGAGAGGCCCAGCTGCAGTTGTATTGCTCCATACCCAAAATACCTTGACAAGGTATAATCACACCGAGCAGACACTGAATTGTGCTCTGTGCTACAAACGTCAAAGTTCTCAAGTTCTCTGACAGTGTAATTTATGCTTTATAACACATAGGCATGTTTTAAACTCACACCTCTATCACACCAGCTAAGAATTTGGAGTATGTGTTTACTTAGGGTAAACACAAACTCTGAAATTTCACAGTCCTTACACAGCATTTTGTATTCAACTACTACTCATTGTCACCAGTTAACACAGAACACAAGTCACTCCCTGAGCTTAAGATTGATTTCGATTGATTAGTATTAAAGATTGAACTAAATACTAGATCAATATTAATTGATCTGAGTAATATTTAAGAAAATAATGTAATTATTCCAAACTGATAAACTAATATTACAATGAGCATGTATCTTTCCCTAAAATATTTTTTCAAATTAATCCAGCTATTAAAAGTGTCTAGTATGACACAATATATGCTAGGTATAAGAGCTGAATAAGAGAAACTTTATTTTCTTCTCTATAATACCCAGATGATAATAAAGGCTCCTTGTAACCCAAGAGTCACCAGGTGAGACCAAAGATGGCACTAAATCCTATAAACCTTTTCCTTAACAGAAGCTAAAACAAGGAGGGGAAGGAAGGTGTAGTCTTGTTCTTTTGAGTTTCTCTAAGCCTTCTGATGTTTACATTCTTGTAATGGAGTTTCTCACACACTTTTCATGTCAAAAATGATTGTTTTACATTCTTCTCTGTAGAAGGAGAATTTTAATGGACTGTTAGTTTGACTTGTGTGATTGGAGAGGTGGCAATGTCACTCTCCAATCCACTGTCACTTTTGGAATTCTATAAATGTTGAGGTCTAAAAATAAAGTTCTCTTTTCCTGTTCTTGTTCGGATGTTAGAACACTTTACGTGAGTTTCATTACTTCTTGTCACGACGGTGACAGGAAGGGTATTAGAACAGGGCAAGGATGTGGCTTCCCCCAACTTGAGACATCTGTGGACTGGGTCTTCCTAAAAGAAGGTTTTTATTCAGATTAATATTATATATGCATTTAGTAGCATTTTCTATACATTTTCTTCTATGGAGTCACCCAAATGTTGTGGAACCACATCAACTTTTAACAGCCCCATCAGCCCAGAACTCCACAGGACGCTTCCATCACACAGACATGGGGGTTCACTTGTTTGGCTCCTGCATCACCAACACTCCCAGGAATTGTATTAAACGAGCGAGCCAACAATTTTTATTCTTCCACTCCATGGTATTTGTGTTTTGAGAATTTTCTAAGCTACCTTTGCTTAATAATGCATTTTCCAAGAAGAGCAGATGTGGATTTTTTGCATTTAGGGATGGCAGAGGGAACAGTCTCCAGGCTAGGGCAGGATGACTGGACAGGAAAACCAGCACTGACACAAATTATCCCACAGAGGACATGAGAGAGGCAAGATTCAGCTTTACCTCTCTGTGAGGCAGCTGTGTTGCACAACCACACCTACAGGCAGCACGGAATTAATACTTCCCAAACCTCCCTGTACCTTCCAGTCTGAGCCCCTCTCAGAACCACAAACCTTTTCCCAGCAAAAAGGAGTAGTTCTTGAACACAGAAAATTGTGGGTTTAATAATTTAAAATAACAAGATGCAGTTTATGATGAAAAAATCCTTTCACATTTTTATAACAAAATTAAAGGCCAATATGATTAATTTTTTTTCTTTGTGGAACTGCTTCATTAAACCTGGCAGCTTCATAGATTGCACAGTTAGAGTTTGATAATATTTGACAAGGGAGCAGAACCATGAGGAAATGAAAAGAAAAACATTTCCATTTTATTCTACAAAAACCTACAATAATGTTTTCACCCTCACAATTCACCTTCCAAGTATTTAAATAATTAATTGTGGGTGAGGGTTTCAAATATTTGACAGAAATGAATCTGAGACTTGCAGATTTATTTGCAAGTCCAGGCCTCATTCAGTTAGTATGTTCACAAAGAATACAGAGAACAGACCCAAGGTCCAGCACTTTTAAAACATTCCTCTGCTTAAGCAAGATGACAACATGAATAATTTCGATATGGAAGAAAGGATATATCCAATTACACCTTAAAAACCCAAATAAAAAATGAAGTTTTTGCAGAAGGGGCATTTCTTGCAGAGTGTACTGGTACACATGACACAGAACAGGGCTCTAATCCGATTGGAATTGCCAGGCACTAATGTAATACACACACACAAAAAAGATTATCAAAAGCTGATTAAAAGCCATCCAAACATTACAATCGAAGAGTCCAGATTAAACAAAAGACATAATTTAGAAGAGGGCTAAAATTTTTTTGACCTTCTTAATGATCTTTATGAACTTTTATGCCAAATCTCGATGAAGAAGAATATACTTCAGAACTGGAAGCAAGGCGTTACACTTTGGGTTCTGTGCGTTGCCAAAATTACAGTACAATTAAGTGAAGGTATTTCAGGCTGCTCGGGGAGCAGTGGCAGTTGCTAGGCAGCATCTGCTCCTGTCAGAGATGCTTCTTTCTTTGTGCAGTACAGAACCTCAGCCAGGAATACTGCCACCAATGGATTATTCCAAGGCAGCTTACTGCCATCACATGGCATCTGCAAAGTGCTCACCCGCTGCCTAGCAACACCGCCTCTTTCAACTGAGTCATACCAGCACCAGGACAATATTCCTGCAAAAAAAGAAACAGATGCCTGAGAAGAAAGGTGATCATTCAGTAGAAGAGCAAAGGATTGCAAGCATCCTTCCTCTGCCCTCCAAGATAAAAATAGAGATTGGGCTCAAAAATCATGAGCTGTTTAAAATAGTTTTGCACATCCTGGTGGCAGGAGGTGGGAGAGAAGGAACGGATCAAAACCCACAGTGTTGTCCATTGCCTTAGCTGTGTTAAGGAACTGGTCTTGAGCTCCCAGCTTTGCAAGGAACTGTCCTGTTACTTCATCCTCTTCCTGTCACTCTATTCCATCAGTTCTTTCACCCATACATCATTCTCTCTATTCAGGTAGCGAATGCAGCAGGCTTCTTCTCCCTTTTAAAGAGAAGCAAAGGCTGTTCCAGTTTCTGAAACCTTCTCCCTCTTTCCAATACCCAGCTGGCAAAGAGAGCACTGAGCACACTCTGCCCAGAGAGGTGAGGAGCTGCTCTGCACTGCTGCGTTCCACAGGCTGCAAACGTGAGCCTGTTGAACACTTAACTGCTCAACACCAGGAAACAAGGTAAGAAACCAATCAAGTTTTGACTCTCCTGGAGGGTGGAGATTGCACCAGCTCCCCAGGCACCCTGCTCCAGGGCTTTCCCACATTCACTGTGGGAATCACTGTCCCTGACTGCAATTTGCCCCCAGGGCTCCTCCTTTCACCCTGCACCTCTGCCTGGCTCTGTCTTCTCTGTACCTCCCTAGACAGCAGCTATCCATGAGCCACTTCCCAGGCTGTACCACCCTGGGTCTTACAGACCCTCCTCTCTCTCCCCTGTGTTCCCACCTCCTCACTTCACACCTTGTACTGCAAGGTGCAGCCCCAGAGCAACTCAAGGAGGGAAAGATCATTTCCACCACCATGCTGGTGCCCAGGGACACAGCCAGGGACGTGGCTGCCTACAGGAGAACATCACTGGCTCACATTCACACATGCAAAACCTCAGGGATCACCCCACAGCACCTCCCAGCCTGTCCCATTCTGCCCAGGCTACAGCGTGAGACTTTCACACCTCCCGTCTGTCAGTTAAATAAGTTCTTAACACATTAAAGCTACCTGGGCACTTATGGTCAGTTTGCACATTTTCCATGAGCAGCAGGAAGGGAAGGATAGGGTAGATTTATAAAAGTATATTTACCAGCATACAGCTCCTGCATTTTAGCTGAAAACTTTATTTTAGCCTATACTGGCTGCCACACAAGAACTTTGCTGAAGACATCTATGAAACCTATCAATCCACCCATAAGAACTTTGACTTGCTTGGTTTGCAACTAAAATACAAAAAAAGAAAAAAAGCATTTGACTGACAGAATTGAAGATGCTTTCTTTTCATGATTTTTAACAATTCCAATCTGACTGAAGCAAACGTGCATTATTTAATGCTATCAGCATCATCTGAGATGTTGGGAAAATCCTCCTTTTCTCTTTTTGTGTCCTCCACACAGGTTTATTTTATTATTATTACTATTTATTTTGTTATTATTTGGTTTTATTTAATAAACTATTTTTTCCCCCTGTTAAAAGGAGAATATGGTCTTCTGCCAGAAATACAGTCACTCCAGAAGTGGGGGAGAAAAAGCCAAAACCAAACCAAACAAACCCAACAGGATCAGTAGTTGCAGTTTGGGGCCTTGCTGTGATGAAGAAAGAGAGAGAAGCCTATTTTCTACCTCCTCTGCCCCGGAGTCCAAAGAGAAGCCATTTCTGCACAACCAGTGCTCGAAACACAATCTTCCTTGGCACAAACCCTTGGACCACAGAGATTACCAAACACTTATCTGTTAAAGAGAAAAACAAGTGGCCCCTCCCCTCAGATCAGTGCACTGGGAAGGGCTGAGCTGGAGCAGAAGGCAGGGGGAGGGATGGAGGGATGGAGGGATGGAGGGATGGAGGGAGCCATCAGATCACCGTGCACTGCCAGGGGAGCTTCCCCAGCAGGCAGGTTTCCAGTGGATGCTCTGCACACACAGCAGGGCCAAGCACAGCAGCCCCAGGACCCTTCCAGGTCCCAGGACAGCTCTTCCCACTCTAACAAGTCCCTGCTGGAGGAATGGCCTTACAGTATCACCTCTAAACAGAGGCACAAGCATGGAGAGGATTCCCCACATTTCTCATCACACCAGGCCCACAGGTAGTGTGCAGCTCCATTCTGTACAGCAACAGCAGATGTCAGGGCAAGATTATGTCACAAAAATATTCATCCTGCTCTAACAGGTCCAGCAGAACTATACTGTTGTATCTTTGGTTTATCAAAATTCAGGTCACCAATCATTCAGATCATGAGTATTTAGAGAGAGAAACAAAACACAAAGATGCACCAAAGTTCAAAACACAGTTTTCAGTAACTCTTTTTTCCAGTAATTCATATATTTTTGGATTACTTGTCCCACTCTGGCTGAAACTTTCTCACCTGAGCCTACACCCTCTGTCCATGTACCACAGCCACACATACACAAAGCAGTGCCTAGGTCAAGTGGGCAGCTTTCTGCAGACACTTCCACAGAAATTTTTCTCCACAAAGGAAGAGATGGGTGAAACAAACATCTCCTCCTATCCCCCCACATCCAGACTCAGTTCCTGGAAACAGACATAGCTCCCTACAGGGAGTATCCAGCACTGTCTGAGAGATTCTCCTATGAAAGGCTCTCTGCTCCCTCCACCATTTGTTTGGGCAGCCCACCCAGCACCCACCCCAGCAAGGCAAAGGATCATGTGCACTGACACTCAAACAGTCACATATTGCTTGCAACTGCCTTCTATTTAGCAGTTCTGGGTTTCTCTGACATGAATTCAAGGGTTCCTTTATCAGGTTAAGAAGACTAAAAGTGTAGGTACCCATAAACATCTTGTTCATAAATATTTTGAGAGGGAAGAAGGGCCCTGCTGCTCAAAAACACAGCCACAAGAGGTTTCCAGAACAGTGAGGCACCTGCCAAAGCACTCTGTGCTACACTCTGGCACCTTGGGTAGTTCAGGGACTTACATTCAACAGAAAGAAAATAAAATAATTCACCACTCCATCAAATGCCTACTGCCAACACTAAAATCATTTAGTGCCCAAGCTTCCTTACACTGAAATAAAAATAAAGGTTTGTCTAGATGTATCAGAGAACACCAGCTTACCTCTGAAAGCACAAAGGCCTGCTTTTCATCACCAGGAGTTAGCTGGCACCACTTGTCATAAGCTTTTCTTAAGGCTTAATATCCAGAAAGACTCAAGAAAAGAAAAAGTAGTTAAAAGCTGAAGAGGGACAGAGGGAAGTCTTATCCTTGGAATAAGTAATCACCTCACAACTGCACTGGAAAGCACTCAGTCTGCTCAAAGCCTCAGCTCCCTGCCTTCCAAATATATTTCCTAAGTTCGGACTAAGGACTTATTGTTTGAACAAACACTAAAACATGTCTAAGAGGAAGGAATTATGGCCAAACAAAATTTAGAGATGCTTTCAGGATCTCAGAAGACCTCACAAAGTTCATTTTGACATGGAAAAACTTGAACAGAGGTTTGATTTTAACATCAGGCACTTGAGTGACATATTTTGTACTTGCCCTGAGGTTCAGTGAGCAGATTTTGAAACAGAACAAAGAGAGAAATGTTGTGAGATTAAGGTTTATTCATAACTTAAAAACAATCAGTGGAAAGACCACTGTCAATCACAACTGGTTTTGGACCAAGATCCCATGGTATGCTTCCTTTGGCCACTTCCTAAGTGCATAGCACAGCTGAGAGAACACAAACTTAGCAACCACACTAATTACAAAAAAATTTCTTTGGAGAAGGAGGGAAAAGTTGCATCAGGCTCTTCAAGAGCTAAATAATTTTCTACAGACTTCCCAGTCTTTGGTGTTTTCACACCCACATCTGTAAAGTGCTATTATTTCTCAAGAGAACAAATCTATGGAATACATATGGCCACCAATAACACCAGTTGTTGGTCCCATCAGGCAGTTACAGCTCTTCTGTATGAGAACCATTTCCAAATAACTATTTAATGTGTTAATCATAAAAGCTTGTCTATCTACATGCCACTGTGCATATGAACACAGAAAACTTCCTTGTTCCCAATTATCCCCCTCTTGAGGGTTTTGAAATGCCAGCAAATACTTGGTAGAGAATTTTACAATTACAAGTTCTGGTAATAGTTCTTACATGTTTCCCTGATGTCTGCATTGGAGTCTGACTGGTTAAGGGCAGAATTGCTGCAAAAAAGGCTTTGCAAGGGTAGTGAGACTCAAGAGCAGCTGAGCTGCCATTGACTGTGCCCTAAGGAAGTTGCTTTCAGAGGACTAATAAAAAGTCATCCTTCCTCTATTCCCACATACAGCTGCAAACTACAACCTGCACCATCACCCCATACTTACACACCAACTTTCTATCCCTTAAGTGGTTCAAAAGAAATTATTTTACATTTCCTCACTAATTTCACTCTGAACACTTGAACAATGAATTTAAACCCAAAGCACATAAGAAACACCTGATGGAACCTGATAAACATTTTTTTTTCAGCAAGTCAGAAGCTTTTAATCTGCATTACCATGCACAGAAATTCCAGTTTCAAGTTCTTCCCCAGCTAGCCTTATTTCCATTAAACATGCAGGAAAAGTTGTCCAAGTTTGCCAACTCACATCATCAAATGTCTCTTGTTACTGGATCTATTGTTAGGTGAGGACAGAAAGCCTGAACACCAAAATATTTCCACCCTTAGAAAATCATTCTAAAACCAAAATCCCTTCTGTGCTGGGGATAAGCTCAGGGAGGAAGTGCTTTTGCCCCCACCCTACTGGCCAGTGGCTGAAGGTCTTAACTGAATACCTAATACAGCACAATAACAAAGAAATGGAGAAAATTGCTCTAAAACCCATCAAATCATCCTAATTTAAACCCCATATTGCACTGATATCACTTCTTACTCCAGGATCACCCCCACATTCCCATACAAACCATGCAATGAACTGTTAAACATACACATCTCATTTCTTGCCTTTGTGAGCAATTTGCTCCTCAACTTCATTCCTCCTGTATTTAGAAAGTTTTGGCTAATTTCTACTGCAAAGGCATTTGTGGACAACTGGTGTTTAGATAATCTCAAAGCAGTGCTATCTTACAGGTTAATTCTCATCCAGTTCTGCAAATCAGCTCTTCATGAGAGCTGGTCTAACCACAATGTCTTTGGCTTAGGCTTTTCTAGGACTGACAAGCCAAAATATATTAATCTCTTGCCACAAACAAGGACATTTAATCTCCAAATTCTATCAGCACCCACAGAATTCCAGATTTACCCTAGACTGGAGCTGAAGCTGCCCACCACATTTTATGACACTTTAGTAACCTCTCCTCTCTATATGGTAGTATCCCACCACATGCATCTTGGGAGCTGCTCTTTTCCAGAGACATTTCAAGGTGTGATTCATTTCCCATCCAGTTAAATAACACATATACATTTTCTTTATGATCCCTGACTGACAAATTCCTTTGCTCATTCTTAAGGCCTACAGGTAAAAAAAAGGCCCTTAGGAGCAAAGTACTGCAATCTTGGAAATTACTCCAATCCCTGGATCATCCCATTTTCCTGAGCAAGTCCCCAGGTACCAGCACCACTCCCCAAAGCAGTGGAGCACAGAAGGTCTCAAAGTGCATCCCTGCACGTAGCTTTGGTTCCAAGACAGATCCCTGAAGAATATCCTTAGTCACCTCCCTCCTGCTGCCAGACAATTACATCCCCTGGCACAGGGACACAGGAGAGAAAATGAAATAGAACCTATGTCCCTAACACAGCACCTGATGCAGAGATTGATACTGCTTCCCATATAAACAATGGACATTTTCCTCATTTGGGAGACGGACTTTTCTCTACCTCTCTGAAACTTTTCATTTTTAAACCTGTAACAAACCACTCCAGTGAGCCAGTGAAACCACAGTGCCACTCACAGCCCCCTTCAGCAGCTGCCTCTTGTGTGAGCAGCTAAGGCAGGGTCTTGTGCCAAAAGTCCTGAGGAAGGAAAGAAGACTTTTCTAAGTTCTGCAGTCCTGTTTTGATGAGCATAAATATGAACTGGAAGTGTGCAAGCCAAGGTTTAGTGACAAGGGGGAAAAAAAAGAAAATCCAGATACTGATCAAAAAGCTGCAGTACAAAACTGTAACTAGGACACTGTGATGTTCCATCCCTCCTTAGTAAGAAAAGGAAAAGTTCAGTCATATGTATTTGTGCTTATGGATTTATTTTTCGTTGTTACCAAGTAAGCAGTGAAAATAGAGATTAAAAAATCATTTTTAAATAACACAACAGATTATAACCCTAATTCTTTGAATAAACTAAAAACAGATTCTGTTTATGCAGGCAGATTGTCCTTCTCCGTGACTTAATACATACATATTTAATATGGTCAGCCATACAAAGTGGCTTGTTGATCAATTACACAGCATCAACTACATTAAAAAACCCAACAAAAACAAAACAAACAAACAAAAAAACCCCAAAAAAAACCCCACAAACAAAACAAAAGCAAACAAACAAAAAACTTTCCAGAGAGCCACCTAAATGTGCTCCTTGCACAAAAATAAAAGAGCAAAAACTGACAGTCTAATGAAATAATCAGTTCTTACACAGTAGCCAAATGTTGTTTACTAAAGAGCTCTATTTAACTTTTTCTTTTAACACATTAATAGTTAATACTTGCTTTTCAAGACTAAAGTAACTAATCAGATCACTTTAATAAATATTTTCTTGGACACAGAGACTGCTTTAAAAATACTAAAGCACTAGAGGGCTAGAGAGCATTATCTTCAATAATTAGTTCAGAATTCTTATTAATTGTGTTCATACCTGGCCATCTTAAGTGCCTGTGGAAGAACTGTCTGCTTTGGTTCAGCAAGTCTCAAGTTTTAAAAGCAGAGTTAGGATTAGAGGCACTGAATATAAGCATTTCTAAATAGAGGGGAATTACTCACAACAGCTACCAGGTAGTTGCTATAGCAGCTGAGAAATAAAATCAAGGAAGATCTTCAAGGTTGTTAGGAGAGTGTTTAATTTATTTAGAAATACCCTGAGCAATCTTTTAATATCTTTGCTGCAGATGCATGCAGTGATTTGTATGAGAACTGGGCAATACAACAGTGTTCTACAACTGCAAGTGTGGAAAACTTCTTTTAATTGCAGGTAGGCACAGAGAGCTCCAGAACTGGCCACAAGGCACCAACGTTCCCATCGGGAGATTTAACATATTCCCCTGCAGCCAAGAGCCTGTGGCTGCACAGGAATAGCTGCTGAGGGGCTCCAGCAAGCACAGGAGAAATGCCTTTGATGCTCCCTGGAAGCCAGTGCAGAGCACAAAGCCCTTCCACAGCCAGGTGGTGAGCGGGGAATGTGGTGTGTTTCTGAAGGATCACTTTCTGTGAATTATCACCTCTGAGCCAGCCACCCAGGTAAGGCAGCAGAGCACAACCTACTTTCAACAAAGACAACAGCATCAGAATGAGCCCCTTTAAATGGTACTTTCCCTGTCCTTGGTACACAAGAACAGCTATGCCTAGGGCCTGGGTGCCCAGACATTCCTCTCTGTTCCACCAGAAACCTCTTTGTGGTATTCCAGTTGCAGAAATAACTGATTTTTCTCCCACTCAGCTTACATCAACAGGGACAGAAAGTCTATTGCCTTAACCCAAAGGCAAATCTTAAAACTTTGCATGGTTTAGCAGAAACACAGAAAAAACACACAGTTGTTTTTTGGACAGAGACTGCTCTAACCAAACCTAAACTACTAAAGCCCAAAGGCATAAGCTCAGAACAGTGACTCATGCCAAAAAGATTATTTTTGCACATATTACTTGTGGAATCAGGATAATTTACACTGCTATTTTTCCCTCCCTCCCCTTTTTTTTTTTTTTTGCCAGTGCACCTCCCAGCAGCAAACCCTCAGGTCCACACTTTCTGCAGACTATTTCCTTCAAAATGCACAAAAATGACCCTTACAGCCAGCAATGACAGATCTACTTTTGAAAAACTGATATGCCACTCCTCACTTGTAGTAACTAAACTCCAGATATAAGCAGCATTTTTCACCTATTTTCCTTCTCTGGAGGATTATCAACAAATTTCAATTACAGGAAAAGTAATTAAAGATACTCAAGAATAAAAAAAGCTTGCCTAGAGATCACCAACACTTGCACAACTCAGCTGTTACCTCAGCCCTACCTACAGGTGTGTTGTTTGCAAAATAAAAATCCCCATCCGTAGAGGAATATTCTCCAGCCCAGGGAACATCATTGAAATCACACTTGTTTTTTATTCACAGCTCTCCCTTCCATATGCCTTTTCCAGACTTGTTTACAACCTAACTGGAGATTTCCCAACTTTTCTTTTCAAATATCTGCATAAAAAAATTAGTTCACCTGTTTTTTGGATCAAGGTAAAACAAGGATTTTCTTATTTGAGCACATAGGCCAAACACAAAAACAAACGCTGAATATCAAACCCTACACGCTGCAAAGAAAAACAACTACAGAAACAGAAGGAAAACAACAAGATTTGGAAGACATAATTATTTTCTGAAGCATCCATTACAATTATAGCAGTCAGTTTCATCCTATGGTAACAGAGTTGGCCTTTGCCCAGCAGATGAGGTATGAAAAAAGTACAGCATCAACTACATTAAAAAACAACAAACAAACAAAACAACAACTTCGTATTCCTGAAGCATCCAGCTGGGATGTAACAGGGCTTGTTAACTTCATACACTCCCAGTGACCAACAGACACAGCAACAGGATTGGAAGCAATGACTTCCAGGTGTTATTTTCTGCCACTTGTTTATATTACCCTACACTTACAGGTTCCTATCTGATGCTGCATTTGATTTTATTGTTTTTAAACAAAAGTGATTTGCTTCATCTCTCTTTACTGTGAGGACAAGTGGGATGTACTGAGCAAAATATTTGCTGCACAAGATGAAAAATTAACAAGAAGTATTTTTTATTATTAAATTAACAGAAAGCATTTTAACAAAGAGGCATTAAGGCTTCTNGCAGCACCGACGCCCCCTAAAGACACCGCGGCGCCGCCGGCCCCTTCCCAACTCCATCCACACATCGCCTCGCTCCGCAGATGGAAACGCAGGGAAAAGGGAACCGCGCGCTTAAGTAGATTAAGGGCTCAGCAACTCGTTTTCTGATTATTTGTGCGATCCCGACCCCAGCGCGGGCCCCCGAACTCCGCTTGTCTCTCGCTTCGCCGCGGCGGCGCTCGGGGAAATAACGCGAACCAAACACACGCCGANTAGAGATCACCAACACTTGCACAACTCAGCTGTTACCTCAGCCCTACCTACAGGTGTGTTGTTTGCAAAATAAAAATCCCCATCCGTAGAGGAATATTCTCCAGCCCAGGGAACATCATTGAAATCACACTTGTTTTTTATTCACAGCTCTCCCTTCCATATGCCTTTTCCAGACTTGTTTACAACCTAACTGGAGATTTCCCAACTTTTCTTTTCAAATATCTGCATAAAAAAATTAGTTCACCTGTTTTTTGGATCAAGGTAAAACAAGGATTTTCTTATTTGAGCACATAGGCCAAACACAAAAACAAACGCTGAATATCAAACCCTACACGCTGCAAAGAAAAACAACTACAGAAACAGAAGGAAAACAACAAGATTTGGAAGACATAATTATTTTCTGAAGCATCCATTACAATTATAGCAGTCAGTTTCATCCTATGGTAACAGAGTTGGCCTTTGCCCAGCAGATGAGGTATGAAAAAAGTACAGCATCAACTACATTAAAAAACAACAAACAAACAAAACAACAACTTCGTATTCCTGAAGCATCCAGCTAGGATGTAACAGGGCTTGTTAACTTCATACACTCCCAGTGACCAACAGACACAGCAACAGGATTGGAAGCAATGACTTCCAGGTGTTATTTTCTGCCACTTGTTTATATTACCCTACACTTACAGGTTCCTATCTGATGCTGCATTTGATTTTATTGTTTTTAAACAAAAGTGATTTGCTTCATCTCTCTTTACTGTGAGGACAAGTGGGATGTACTGAGCAAAATATTTGCTGCACAAGATGAAAAATTAACAAGAAGTATTTTTTATTATTAAATTAACAGAAAGCATTTTAACAAAGAGGCATTAAGGCTTCTTCTGTTCACGAGTTAATTGCCAAAATCCCACTTTAACAATTCCGGTTAACAGATCATGTAGAAATTTGTTGATACTATTTAAAATATTTTGCAGAAATCAATCATCACTGCACACTGTGGAACTTAAAAATCAATATGCACAGCTGATAACTATAAATTTAATGAGGCGTTTAAGTAACTAATCAGGGTAGCAGTAGTAGCTTTTGTTATTATAATACAAGTCAACAGTTTCAAAAAAATTAAATCGAAACGAGCAAAAGCGACGTAAAAGAAATTCTGTATCTTCCACTTCATTAGATGTAACATTTCTCCTTTTATCAGGGATTTACACGCTAAAACAACAAACCAAAGCCGCTAACGGCGATGCCTCAGATTAGAGCAGCCACGATGCCAGACGACTGTAAAATCCGATTTCCCAAAACAACGAAAAACCAGCGCAGTCCGCACACCCCGAGGCGCCGCTCCCGGCCCGCCGCAGCCCCCGGCCCGGCCGCCCCCTCGTCCCCGCGGCCGGGCAGGGGCAGCACCGACGCCCCCTAAAGACACCGCGGCGCCGC
>VZRH01000653.1:564310-593942 GCA_013397555.1 Urocynchramus pylzowi | reverse complement strand
TCCTTAAAAACTTCTTGTACCAAGAATAATTGAGAAATTTGAGGAAAATACTATTGCAGCTTCATTCTCACTTATCCCTAATGCTCTCACTACAACAAATTACCTATTAAAAGGGTGAGAAATCATAGGATGTTAATTAGCGCTGTTTTGACAAATTTATACCTTTTCCTATTAATTTCTTTTAATGTTCAGGATATAAGAAACCCTATCACAAATAATTAACTCCTGTCTTATTTTGTGAAATGAGAGTTCAGAAGCATTTGTGAACTCTCCTTGTGAGTACGTTTTTTCTGTTCTTTTTTTCTTTTTTTTTAATTTCATTTCTGACCTTATGCATTTCTTATAATTTATGTATTTATTGCCGTGGAAGAGATCTCTTTCATGCTAAGAAATTTATACTATTGAAAGACAACATCAGAGAAGTGGTTTCATCACTCATGGAAATGAGCATGTTGCTGTTGCAGAGGCTGATGAAGTGATTTGAGCTATCACACAATCAGCTCTCAGCCAAATCCCCAGCAGGGAGGGCAGCGTTTGGCTGGGCATTTTTAAGTGCTCTCTCTGATGTTCCGGCTTTGTTTCAGGGACAGCAGAACCTTGGTTTGTGCCCAACATCTAACACATCACAGGGAGCGAGAGCTGAGCATCCCGGAGTCCTGCGCTGCCATTTGCGTGCGCTGTGCGTGTGAAGGGAGACGGAGGTGACGGAGGTGACAGAGGCGACAGAGGAGTCCAGCCCGGCTGGGCTGAGGGCAGGGCAGGAGCCCCGCGTCCTTGCCGTGCTGCCCCTCCGCTCCCGGCTCCCCGCCCGCTGTCCCTGGTGCTGGAGCCGCTGCTGGCCGGCTCCCGCTGGAGCTCGGAGCCTTCCCCAGCAGCAGAGACCTTCAGCCGAGCTCCCCGAGCGCTGCCGGCAGAGCGGGAGGCGCCTCCTGCTCCCGCAGCTCGGCATCTTCCAGGGAGCGCCAGCCCCGCCAGCCCCGGGCACTGGGAGCAGCCTCGGCTGCTCCTCTGCAGGGAGTACCTTGTGATCTGGAAACGAACCCAGCACTAACATAAGCAATGGGTAAAACTGGAATTTAGAACTGCTGAGATGGATTACTTGAAGTCATGCTGGGCCTGTCTGGGTTCATCCCATTTTCCCCTATGGGAATGCTGGGGCACACAGTGTAGCTGTGGGCACTGCTCTGCAGCTCAGCTGATGATTACAGAAATACACAGTCCCAGCAAGGTGCTCAATACCCAAGGAACACTGTTTAGCATTTCCTACTATTTTACTGTCCATACTAATCACATATTTATATTTGAAAAGTAAACATTCTATGTGTTTATCTGTAAAATTATTTTGATTACTTTTAGCTAGATAAATCCATCCTTGTACATATGTACAGTCAAAACAAACAGTACATTTTTATAGTAAAATAAATATTGTATTTTTATGGTACATAAATATTACAAATCTTAAAAAATTTAATCTTGTTAAGATGGGGACAATTGAACTGTCATGAGTTTGACAGAGAGCCAAATCAGGTTTCCAAGTCCTAGTTTCATGTGCCCAGAGTGACAAGTAGTTGACAGTTAAGTGTTCATATAAGCTTCATATTCCAAAATTAATTTGAAATATATCCTTGTGAAAGGCATTACTGTATTCCAGTATTGAAGAGATATATCCTATATATGTTCCCAGCATGCCAAAACCACTTCAGTCTTCTATAAAGCAGACTTGAAATTTTGTGTCATGCATGCCTCAATACAGCGACATCCAAAGACACCCACATGTGTCACTTAGGTTAACTGGGGGGGAAATCTGACAGGAATTTATTTTAAGAGCTTTGACCTATGTAATGAAACCAAATCTTCTTGAGCAGAATAAAAGAAAGCAGAATATTTTGTTACCTGACGCAGCAGAACAATGAGTCAATTGTAGCAATTCTGCAGACTGGCAGGTCCCTGAGTAAAAAGGATGAAGTTACTGTAAATCCATCCAAATACTCACATCCAGCTCTGGGAGTGAATCAGCACAAAGTGACCAGCAGCTGATTCATCTAAATAACAAAAGCCCAAACACCTCAGCTGTCCCCACACAGAAGTAATCAATAATCACACAAATTCACTCTCCTGCCATAATGTACTACAGCACAACTGGCCAAGAGCTCTTAAATACACTCAAGTGGTATCTTCTGCTGAGGAGCAGAGGAATGACACCCACACATCTCCATGGTGTTGAATATTCCCTTTTCCTTAATGCTTCCTGACACTTTAGCAATACAAGGAGTAGAGTTTGAGAGCTGCTCACTGTGCAAAAAGGACAGGGATTCAGGTCTCCCAGGGCAGTGAGCAGCCCCAGGTACAGCCCAGCAGTAAGGATGCTGTCTGCCTGCTGCAGACACACAAACTGCTCATTCCTGTGAGGCACCTTCCTGAAAACCAGCAAGGAATGTCCTGATGCCCTGAAGTGACTGAGTCAGGTGATTGAATCAGTCAGCAGGAGCACAAGCCTAAATTAGACGGGTGGCACCCACATGGGGAAAAATTGCCATCTAAGATTGCTTTGTGTAAAGGTGAGGATGTGTCCTGATCTCCTGTAAAGCTGTGCAATCAAATTGTAATTCTTTATGTTCTGTTAGCATACTAAACAAATAGCAACACAAATCAACATAGCTGCCAGGAGCAGGAGTGCAGAGCTCTCCCCAAAAGCCCTCCCATTCCCTCTGAGGGCAGGCCACTGAGAGAGAGAAGTACACTCACATTATAAAGCACTCAGTGACAGGCACAGGATCTCACACACAGGGAAAAAAAAACAAGGAAAGCAGTTTAAAATGATCCCTCAGAGACAAGCCATGACCCAGGTACTGTTTCAGCCATAAAAATGGAAGTTTGTAGACATTTTAAAATCCATTAATTCCTTCAAAGTGAAGGGAAGGCCTGGAGAAGAGTCTGCAAAAGCTATTTTTTACAGACACACTTTTACCTACAATGTGACACAGATTAAAGGATGGGTTCAGTAAGAAATTTATTTTTTATATATGATTCAATAATTATCCACCATCAGGTGGGAGACCACCAGGGTTTGGACTGACTATGACCATTGCAACCCTCCTACAGAGAGTGAGCAACCTTACATATTTATTTAGTATTAAACCCAGCAACCAATATAGAAATAACATGCCTGGCAAGCACAGTGCAAACATGGACTGCAAACAGATCTCTCAACTAATTGAACCTGCTCAGATTATGAAGATAAAATTCAGACAATTTTTAATAATTCATTTTTTCTCCCTACTGGTAACAGAGAAGGATCTCCAAGAGTTTACACTCAGCACACACTGCTACAAATGTGCTACTGTTTAGAATTAGAAGAGCGCAGATTCTGATGCAGCTTTTACCTTTTCCTATTAATATGAAATCTTTTGGCCTCTGGTGCACCTCTCATTCCCTACTGCAGTTCAAAATGCTGGGTTGTTCTCAGGGTGCTTGGCCATGTCAGCTTGAGCTGAAGCAGGACAGCTGCTCCCTGTCCCCTCCAGACAGCACAGAGTGAAGATTTCAAGCTGCTCTATGGAGGAGCTGAGGGCAGGATTTCCAGGATGCAGGTAATCTTCCATTAATACTAATTCCACTGCAACCTGCTAAAGTCTGTTCTTCACCCACTGAAAGAAATTCCCTGCTCCTTGTGAGTTTCTTTGGAACTCATATTAATTGTTGCAGTTTGCAAACTGCTCACCACAAATTATGAAAACATATAAGTACCTTTTATTAGATCAACTCAGGTAACTTTGAGGGGAAAAAATGGATACATTTTTGGGTTCAAAAGCCACTGAAGAAATAATGTTATTAAAACCACTACCAGTGCACATAAACAGGCAAAGACTGGAATTTATTACACAAATATAACATTTTATAGTTAGAATTATGCAATACAGTTTTTCCCTGAGGAGTGTAAAAAATATAACTAATAAAAGGAAAAATAAATAATATATAGCAAGATCATGTAAAGGAAATATTTTACTGTTGTATGTGAGATTTCTGTCTGAATAGCTAATAATTAACCCGCATGTCTAATGCATCATTTAAAAGAACATGATGAAAACATCTAAGGAAAATGATAATGAAAAGTGATAAAAATAAATTACTGAAATAAAGTCATAAATAGCTTTATTTCAGAAATACAGATTTACTTGTGTTATGAAGCAAAGAGAATAAAAATGTGAGCAGCATGGACAGAACAGAATTTGTCTAAGATGAAATAATTTTGGAGAATGATGAGCAAACAAATGAGTTTGCTCAAAATTTTCAAGAGCATTCTAATACTGGAATTAATGAGAAAGCTTTTCAATTTTATTGCTTCTAGAAATTGTGTCAGGATAGGAATTAACTCTCCGGACGGCGAGGGGAAAAGAAATGTTCCCGTTGCTGGTAGCATTCACACTCTCATTAGTGTGAGAGCTGCCACATTTCCTTCCAAAACTTTTAGCCAGTTCTCTTGAAGTGGTACCAATGTGGCACCATTGGGATCTTGATTTGCAACAAGCAGAGCTGACCAAACAACCTTGGAGCAAATGCAAGTAAGATGATTCAATTTAAATTAAACAGAATGGTGAACAAACATTGGGCTCAGTCTTGACTTTAGAAGAATCTTTGAGTAACTATGGTAACTGTTTACTGAAAATAACTGGACTGAAAAACTTTTGAAATTGAACATGAAGGTTTAGAATATAATTAACTCGTAAATAGATTACTATTTCTAAAATGTGAGTACCAAACAAAGAGATTTCAGTAAAACTGGGCTGCAAAGGAATACCCACTCCAAAGGAGGTTAATAGTGCAAATGAAGATGCTAAAAGGGCTTTTAAAAGTATGAATTGGAGAGAGAAAGGTACAACTTACAACTGTAAAATGTGAAGGGAGAAAGTCAGAACTTCCAAAAATCAATCTGAACTACATCAAGGAAAGAACAGTAAAATAAAAAGATTTTTCAGACCTGATATTTTTTAAAGGCACAAAATGGGAGAACATTACAAGGACAATGAGAAGGAGCTTAAAAGTAAAGTAGAAAATAAAATCCCCTTCTTTTACAGTTTTCTGTAGGGTGTGTGGCAGGTTCATATGCAGCATGGTAAATTAACCCCATTTGGTGTCCACATGAAAAGATTCATGGGGAGGGAGGCAAAGGTTGAAGGGTTCAACACAACTGGGAACAGCCACTCTATGGCTCTAAATGCTAAAATATCTGATACATTAGTGCCTTGTTCTGAAATCAGAAATTTGTTATATATTTCACCTTCACATTCCAGTCTTAAAATGAGACAGATTCAATACCTGCATTTCAAAGGAAGAACAAGTGATCCAAGCAACATCTACGTTGTTGAACAATGATCAGAAGACACAGCTGCTGGTAAATCATTACCAGTCCAATGTCCAATAAAAAGATCTTGTCTTGCAGTAAAAACTCTGCCTTCTATTAGATTGCTACAGTAATAATATAAATATTTTATTCAGAGCATTTCCCCCTGTTTTTTTACTAAATAAATTTATCACCATTTTCTTTTGGAGAGAGGAATAATTAAATCTCATGTAACCATGATAAAAGCAGACAAGAAGTAGTATAACCTGCCTTTTTGCTGCTGTAACCAGACAGAGATTAGGCCCAGGAGCCAAAACATGCACCCAGAATGAACATTAAGGAGCTTGAATGAGAGCTGCCTTGTTCTTCCCAAACACAGAACATGACTGATGCAAACAATACCCTCTCATAAACATTTCTGGAGAAATTTAGCACAATATTCAGAAATAATTCTGAAGCCAATAAACCATCTTCAGATAATAGCCAAGAGCAGTTGCTAATTTTCCTTAATATTACAAATATTATACCAGAAGAGATCCTATAAAATGAGAGTGAACTACAAGAAATCTGTACACAGTGAGGTTGCTTACAAAGATAAACAGAAACTAAGAAGTGCCATTTTTCTATTTTATTCTAAATACATGTTTATGGGAATTGCAGCCACTTGATTCAGGGGGCAATCAAGGCTATGTGATTCACTCGAGCAAGCTATAAAATAGTGATGGATCCTACACAGGGAACTTTGCATTCCGAAGCTGTGAGGCATCTGATAAACTCCAGGAAATTATTTCCACCAATTCAGACCTTTGCAATGCACAGATGCCTGATTTCTCTAGGATTATTTGCTAAAATAATTTAAAAAATTATATTTACAATAAATATGAATCATAGGAGGCTTTCCACTAAATGCCATCTAAATGTATTGGGTAAAGTGCTTTTGGGACAGGAGTATTATAACACTGAAAAACAGAATGGTAATTGTCATTGCTAAAATCCCATTGATGTGTGTCCTGGGCATTCCTGATCTAATGCAGATTAATACAACACCCTGGAGATTTCACTCCTGTTAGCAGCAGCAACTCAGGCCAGACAGCTCAAACAGAGCAACCAGAGCCTGATCAGCTCCATAACTGAGCACCACAAACCTCACATTGCTCCAGGCTCAGCGAGGGCCACACGCAGCTCAGATGGATTCAGGTGAAAAGGAAACATTTCCCTCTAACTGATTTCCCACCACAATGTTTTGCATCCCACTCATGTTGTAGCATACATGTGCCAACTTCTGATGTCCACCCTTCCCCACGAAGAAAACAGAAAATGTTCAGGAAAAAGAGCCAGAAGAATATGATCTGGGGAACAAAAAACCTCCTAATACAGAGATTTAAAGAGTTCAACCTCTTTAGCTCTGTCAAAGAGAAGTGTAAGGTCTGATATGATCATGTCTATAAGCACATATACAAGGAGTTTTCTGATTGCTCTTCAAATCTAGCAAAGGCATTCTAAAGCTCAAGGCTGATGAACTGTTCAGACTGGAACAGCTGCAGTTTGTTAACCATGGGAATAAGCCAGCACAACTTACCAGAAGATGTAAAAGATTGTTTATTGCTTCAGCCTTTCACTCTAGGTTGGCTGTCACTGGAAGAAACATCCATTAGCTCAGCATGAAGGGCAGTCTTGAGGTAATTCTTAGGTGAAATTCTCAGATTCATGTTTTTCAAGGGAGGTTACTATTACCACTTTCTATAGAACAAATTATTAAGCAGGTGATCCTAACAAAAATGCATTTTAATTATTGAAAATAAAAATATATTTATATTAATATAGTAACACATACAGGTATTATTTTAAGATTACATCACTAGAGGCTACATGTGAAGTTTTCTATCAATAAGCATTACGTTACGAAACAGACATTTCGACACTTCTAAAAATTAGAACAATTTTTGCATCTTTTTCCATAAAGAATTCCATTTGTGCCTGAGTCAAAGGAGAGAAGCCTTATCATTTATTTCCTGAAACAGCCTAACGATAGAAAAGATCACCACAAAACATGGCTGCTTTGGCATTTTCACAGCCAGGAAAAAAATAATTTAGCTGTTAGGATCCTGTCACTTCTCTTATTTTTGTGGTTCAAAACTTCCTTCAAGGCTTAATAAACCAAAAGATGCTACAGACACAGCAATTCTCACTGGGATATCCCTTGGTCTCAGTGGGCAGTACCATCTACACCTGGTATTAAAGAGAGACCTACAGTTTTAGCTGTTCATTGAGAAATGCAGCTGCTTGAATCTGCCCAGAGATTTGGAATGGCTCAATAAATCCCAGAAACGATGGCTTGGCAACCAGGGTGTCAGTAAGATGGTCAATACTGACCACTGGAATTCAAAGGTATTGGCAGTTTTTGAAACACACAAATCAAATTATAGCTACTCGATATTACTTATGTTTGTTTTGTTATCTGGCTGTCTACAAGCTTGCTCTTTCCTCTCTGTCATCAGTCCCCAGTGTCCTCAAGCTTCTCTTTGCTTAGAGAAAAGGACTTCTAACACTATAATTTCTAACAACTTTTCTAACCACGTACAGCTCTTGAATCATACAAGCCTTGACTCAATTACCAAGTGGCTCTGACTCAGATGTTCAGAATTTTTCCAATAAGATCATGACTTTGTGCACTTTCAATACCAAAGCGACTTTGTGATGCTAAAAGCAGTCACGGTATTTTGCCATCTGCATACTCGTCCCAGTTGCCAAAGGGATAGTGGCAAACAGACCAAGGGGCTCTCTGTGGAGCAGCTCCCATGGAAAACCTGGAAAATGCTCCACTTTGAGCAGCCAGTTTTGTTTGTTCTCAGTGTCAGCTTTCTAAAACACACCGGGTATATTTCTACTTGTGCACAACATCTGCATTATGCCTCACTTTTCTGATGATTCACTGGGTCAGCTCATGCAATTAATGTCTCAGGAACTTTTTTCAGATTAGACTGAACCTGCCACAGTTTTATCATGTCAGCAGTCTCTACCAATTACTTGCAGTGCTAAACATTTGTTGTAGCAAAGGCCTTGCTTAAAATGCTGAAGGAAAAGGCCTCATCTCAGGGATTTGGAGCACCAAATTCATTTTTGCGTGAGATGTTCAATACACAACTCCATGAACTCAGTTGCCTGTGGAAAAGAATTGCTTGTGCTTGTCACTGCCCTGGAGTGAGGAAAGCTCAGATGCAGAGGATTAAATCTGGGTAGATGAAGCTTGCATTTTCTGACAGTAGTTGTACAGAGCAAGGTAGCCAAGGTTTGTAGCGAAGCAGCATCTTTGGGAAGTACCTGTGGTTCCAATGTACTCCATCCTTCCTCAGGGGTCTTTCCAGTTGAGTATGACTCTAATGATTCCTGGGAGCTGCAACTAGAGAGAGACTTCAGCTTGGGCACACACTGCAAAATCAGACTGCAAACTGCTCGTGTGCCCCTCCCATCCATGGCCCCTACTCTGGGTCTTCAGCTCAGGGACTGATCTGAGCCAAGTTAGAGGAGCACAACTCTCACTCAGCTCAGCTGGAACAGCTGCCAAGAGCCTCAGTTCCTGAGCACAGCAGGAACAGAGATCGGGAACAGGGCACACAGTAATGAGCTGAGCTTCTTGCCTCTAATCCTGCTCCTCCAATGGACTTTCCAAAATGGAGGCAAGCAGGAGCCTCTCAGACCACAGCTCTCCTTTTTGTTCAAGATTCACATCTCCATCAGCTCAGTGTTCCTGCAGGGAGAAGTGAGACAGGTGAACACCTGCACAGTAAAGCCCTTAGTGCTGAGGACACAGATTCTGCAGTGTGTGTCACTTTGGTCAAACTCTGGTGTGGACTAGGAACTGACATTCTCCAGCTGTTCCTGGAGTGCACATCCATAGGTACTCCTGGAGTCCATATTCCAGTGTAATTTTAACCACAAGGAATTGAATCTGTGTGCTCTGAGACACCACTCAGTGATGTGAGGCTAGGTGCAGTAAATTGGAAGGACTGAAAGATTTACTTCAAAACTGCATTGAAGGTAGATGCACTCAGTGGAAAAAACTACATTTCAAGCTTTATAATGAACATTGTGTCATGGTAGACTCTGAAATTAAAAAAAAAGGAATCAAATAAAAAGCAGAGAACACTGTTTTGGAATAAAATGTGAAGCAGCTCAAACTTTCTTAATTTAGTGTAGAGAACTGGGCTTTGCTTTGAAGGCAGCTTGACAGATATTAAACAACTGACATGAACCTTCACACAGAAAGGTCCTTTTACCACAGTGAGGGGTGTGCTAGAAAATCCTGCCTTTCTCAAAGAGTGAACATGTTTCCCTGTGCTCTGGGCCAAAATCAAGAATCATTGAAGTAGGATGAGGTGCTTCTGTATCCTCCTTATGGCAAAGCCACAAGGTATGGCATAGATAGAAGGAGATTCAGCTGTCCTAGGAGCAGGTCTAATAATAATTGAGTAGGGCATTTATCACAGAAAACAGAATGATAAAATAGTAATTTACAATTAGTTCCAAATCAGGTTAGAGATAAAAATATCAAGCTAATTGGCTTGCCAGGCAATACTGAGTGGGAGGATCCTACAGGATTTCTGGAGCCTTGATTCCCAGTGACTCTGTTGCTTGACAGAGTAAAGCTGGTCTATGTGAAAAATGTCCTTCAAGAACCTCATAGAAAGGAACAGATACAATGAAATTCCTCAAGGAAATAAATCACAGCTTTACTACTGCCAGGACAATCGCTCACATGGCTAAAAAGAAGTGCAGTTTATTTAGGGATGACTGTGCTGCCAGACTAGCCAATAACAGGAGAAATTGCGCTCTGAAGTTCCTATGAAAAGCCAATTTTCAGGGGCTGTGGTTCATAGCTTTCAATTTCACCCCTGCTGTGAAAACTGATGTTGAAAAAAAATGATATCAAATTCTGAACTTGTATAATTGCATTTCAAATGACTTACACAAGTACACAGTTGACTAGAAAAATGATCTGATACTTAAACTCAACAGCTTTAAAGAAGGCCACTTTTTTGTAATTTAATCTCAAATTTTGTTTCATAGGCAATTTCTACATTTCTCTTGCTGTTCCAGTTCTAACCTTGCCATTGCTGGTGAGCCACATTGGCAAGACATGACCCCAAGAGAGATTTTCAGAAGTATTCGCTTCACTTCAGAGCCTCGTTACATATTACAAAGGGACTCCTCATCCCCCAGCTGGGAGAGAACTTGAGGAAATAAACTCCTGGAACTGACTGCATGACTCCACACCAGCAGCTACAGCCAAGTTTTCCCAAACACTTCACTACCCTGCAGAACCCCACTAGCAGAAATGAGCAGTGATGGTGCTTGCACAGCAAACAAGCCTTGTAGAAAACCTGGGCTGAAATTAACCTGATCAAATCAAGAGAAAGAAGAAGAAGAGTGCTCAGAACTGAGACACAGCTGTGCTGGTACCTGAGGGTGCTATAAGAACTAATTTAATTAAAGGCAATAGCAGGGCATAAAGGAGATGTGAATCACATTTTAGGGATTATCTAAATGGGAACCTAAATAATTGTGGTTTATATTTAGATGGGAAGACAAAAATATAAATTAAACTAATTTAGGTACAATACTGAGTTAGGTCTGATTATACAAGTTTTAGAGATAAAAAGACTTTGAAGGTGCAGCTTTAAGTAATGCCTAAATCTCTTTTAAAGTCTAGGGAATTATATGAATATGTAGCTGTTTAAATATTTTGTAATTAACTTCATAATTTAGATCGGATTATCTGAAATATTTAATAAATGCATTTTAACAATACACAAAATATACAGTATATACTTCAGGTCCCTGAAGTTGATGAAGGTACCATAAGGAACACATTTATTTGAGCCACAGGGGTTGCTGCTGCCATCCAGGAGAAAGAGACACCAGTGTGGTGCTATAATTAGAGACAGTGTGATGGCAGAGGGACACGGGGAAAGGACAGGATGGAAGATACAGAGAGTTCTTCTGAGGTGTCAAAAAGTCTCACTATAGCTCAGGAAACAGGGTGGGAAGGGAGCATATAGAGCTATTATGATATAAAGTTTAGCTGCAGAGAATTCAAGGGATAAAACCAGATGAGATTCTACTGAGAGCTTGTGACAGGAGTCCCCAGTGAGCCAGAGCAATCCAACCCCGTGCACTTGGGTTTTTGTATATGGGGAGAAGAAAAAAGAGAATCTATGGTTTCATTGATGGGTATGAACCATTAAATGTGCACAAACCCAGAGTACAGTGACACACACACAGGGGGGTGTTGGAACTTTCAGAAGAAGCAGAACAAGTTTTGGGAAAAGATGTTTCAGCACCACACCTAGAGAGCACTGTTAAAATTCCACATACCCATGAAACAAGATTGGAACGAAGCAGTCTTATTTCACCACTGTCAATGTGGATAAGAAGCAGGACTTGCAGGATTTCCCTCCTTTGTTTTATAAGAGCTCTGGTCAGAGGCTTCACTGGATGGTGTGTGACCAACAGCTCTCCTTGGAACAGCAGCCACCATGTCATTCAAATTCCAAATGTAAGATTAACATGCTGCTGCAACAGAAAGCAAGCTAAAACATGTCATTAGTGGCCTTTCACTGATGTAATTCAATCAATTTGCAGCTTCAGAAGGAATGAATATAGTCCCATGGACATTGCCAGAAAGCCTGAGCTATGTACCGTGTTTGGAAACAAAAGGTCCATCATCTTTCCCTTTTTATGTGCTAATGCTTTGATTTCCAAGCTGAGGATTAGAACTCCCTAAATTTCCCCAGGTAACCACACTCTGCATACTCATGTTTACTTGCTAACACTGAGTAAAACTCACTGGTAGTTGTTTCTCTAATTTGGAAACTCCTCTAAGACTATAATCACTTCAGCCACTTTGCAGTGGATTGCTCTTGAGTGGCTCTGGGTGCTAGAGATGGGCTTTGCTCAGCTGCCTGAGCTCTGCCTGTGTGCAGATGTGCTGAGCTGCAGGAGCAGCAGCACAGCTCCCAGCCCTGCTTCTGACAGGAATCATCCGCAGGCCTGCAGGGCCAGCTCTACTGGCAAAAGGTGCAGAGAGGAGCTGAGTGTCTCGTGGTGTGTGAGTTCCAGAGAGCTCAGAGGGTCCCAGATCCCAGAGTCAGTGTGTGAGACTGGCTCCAGCACTCTCAGCTGCCCTGGGTTACAAACAGGGGCCACACAAACTTCAAAAGCTCCGTTTGCAAGAGGCAGCACAGCACTGAATCAGATGCACACACAACAAGGAGTTTGATCCAAGAAGTTTCACAAAACTCTGTGTTTGAGCATAGCATGTAAAAAAAGACCCAAGGTCTCCAACCCTGGAAAATTTCCAAGGTATAAGCATGTTGGTTCTTTCTGTTCCTTCCTCACCCCACTGCTCTGCTGAGAGAGAACTGAAGCACATCACAGCCAGCATCCTTCAGTGTGCATTTGCCTGTATTCCTGATGAATATACTTTTAAAAGTTTCACTCTGATCATACAGGCAATGAAAGAAAACATTCAAAGATGAAAGAGGCAAAAAGAAAATTGAAAAAAAAAAATCTGTAGATTGTCTTCCTTGGGGGGTGGATTACATGATCTCCAGAAGTCCTTCCCAGCTCTAACAATTTATCCTTTAACGACTTAAGTTGTCATTCACATATCTTGATTCTTCTGTCCTGAAAGATCATTTCCATACAGAAATATGTAAAAACATAATTGCGTTTCTAAACTAGGCTTCTTCAGCATACTCAATGCTTGTTTTCCCAATGTCTCAGCACATTTCCTGCAATCCATATCCTTCACACAGCAGCAACACAAACATTTTTGGTGTAAATCTGTTTAGCTCCATCCAAATAATTACTAGCAGAGGATCTGGCCTAATACATTCAGTAGATAAATTGTCTTCTACCAGATTACAGTGTCTTCAAAGCTATAATTTATCTGCACATTCTACAGAACAAGATAAGAGTCTCAGGAGACATTTTTATCAAAGAATCCCATCCCCAGTCCCTCCACTCTCCCCAAAAAAAAAAAAAAAAGAAAACAAAAGACATAAACATCCAAACTTCCCTTTTTGTACAGAATACTAAAAACTTACTGAAGACTTCATGTGGCACATGGAGGACAATGTTCTGCTTTGTTGCAGAACTGAAGGGATGAACAGGGGACAAAAATGGAAGGTCAGAATTTTACAATTGTTAGAAAAGTACATTATTTATTTGCTCAAAAGACTATGTATAGGAAATAGCTTCTGGAAATTACACTTGGAAAATAATCCACCCTGAATAAACAGATGAAACTTCTGTCTTTCACCAGATATTCCTAAATTTTTCTCAAAGCAATATTTCTTCTCCTGCCATTTTTGTGTACTGTGAAAACAGTTTTGAATACAAACCAGTCTGTTCATTAAGGCAATTTAAATATAGATAAAAATCTTATCTCTAGCAGTATCTGCTAAGTACAGCCACCTGCCTGTACTGAAGTCTTCCTGCATGCCATACCTACTATCATTCCCAGCAATTAGTCCAGCTTCTCTTTCTTATCCAAAAATAGACCAAAAATATGAGCATCAGCCTCCTGCAGTGCTGCCCCTGCCCCAAGAGCCAGACTTCCTCAGTCCTGGGAAGTGTCCCTCTTGGAATCTGCACCAGTGGGTTCCTGAGGCTGCACACGTTGTCAGGAGTGACGATGAAGAACAAATCAGCACGCGTGGCACTCACAGCGAAGTCCTGCTAGGCTACCTTGTGATGGTGGATTGGAAAGTTAAAAACAGGATTATTCAACTAAAATGAGAATTTTCAGTGACAGAAACATAACATGCACTTTCCTGTTAAGGAAAAATCTGGGACTTGGATCAGCACGAGAACAGAAGGAGAAGAGGCACAGCACAGCTAAACCAAGATGGTGCCAGCAGCACGTCCTCAGACACAAACATGACTGAGGGAGATGACGACAGCTTGGTAGCCAGAACTGTGAAAGAGATTGCACACAACCCTACCCTAGTAATTGGGAAAGAAAAGTTTCAGGGTTTCTCATCCTCTCTAACTGAAACCTTTACTTGCAAAATTCAGGTAGCAAAATGAAAATGATAAAGAATTGCTGTGCAGTTTGGAGCATCACAGAACTACAGCAGGTATGTGAGGAGAAATTCCTGCCACTCCTAAAAGAGCTACAAGAGCTTAAAAATGTACGAAAACGTGACAAAAAGAAGAAAATATTTGAACTTGTGCATTCCTTTCAGCATTGAGCTGCCTCTACAGTGCTGTCCTGGTTTCCTGCTCCATGGTGAATGGGCGAGGCAGCAGGTTCACACCTGCCAAGGCCCATTGGGTGCAGTCAGTCCCAGGTACCAGGTGTGGGTGTGAGATCAGAGGCAGGTAAAGCTCCTCTGCCTGCCGAAATAAATACAGGGACTCCACTGCAAACAACTGCAAGAATCACTGATATTTCTGCCAAACCAAACCAAGGCACCTGGGCCTCTGCCCTAGAAATGATCTTGAAGACACAGACACAGACTCCAGGTCTGCAGCTGTTTCTGGGATTTTTTAACTGAGAAGAACAGAAGAACTTTATGGTACTAGTCAAAGGCTTACTCTGAAACTGCTTCAAGCACTTGGCACAGAGAGACATTTTCTAAACATATACTACTGGAGAGAAGTGCTTCCATAGCACCATATGGATTGGTATGAGATATATATGTTTTTTTGCTATTGTCTTGTAAACTACAATAATGTAGAGCATGCTTAATCAGCTTCAGTGACAGCTTCTGCATTGAAAGCAAGTGTTAAGTTTGTCTTTAGCCAAAGAGAGAGAATAATTTTTTTTTGGTAAAATTCTGCCCAAGGCTTGTAAATGATATCAGAGAATGATGTTTAGGAATATGTTTGTTTGGTTAGATGAATTCAACATACATCAATTAATTGCTTATAGACTATATATTTCCCCCCAAGTAGACAAGAATCTTCAGGTATTGCTATCCTTAAGGTTTCATCATTTTTTGATACAGACCATATGGTTATATTTGGTCTAAGCCTCATTCTTGGCAAATAAGAATGAAAATGTTGCAGTTTCTAAAGAAAATGGAAAGCAAAAATTTAAGGGAGAGAGAAGGACTGGGTCCTACATATCTTTCAAAAGGTAGAAAAGAATTATCCACTCTAAATAATAAGCTCTTTCACTGCCAAACCTCTTTTATGTCCTAGCCTCAAGGAACAGCTTTTTATCCAAAACAAACAAATCCAAAACTTCTCTGAGCAAAGCAAACAGTCAGAAACCCAAGAGGCTCTGCTTTTGTACTTCTTCCTAATCAGAAAATGAGGAGAAGAACTGGGAGGAGACACAAAGCAACATCCCTGCTTCCAAAAGGCTGCTGAGTCATGTGACAGGCAGCCAGCTCTTCATTTTGGTCTGTTTTGTCCTGTCACATTGGAATGCAGCACGAACATCATATGCTACTAAGATCAATATTGCTGGTATATTTTCATCTCCCCCAAAGCAACATATTTTCCACAGTTTTTATTTCAAGTTTGACTGAATTACAGTGATTCCTGCAAGTTATCATCCTTCTAATGGCACGAGCTGGCACTGGGGCTGCAGGAGCTGGGGCATATTATGGACTATTTCACTTTGTTAGGTGAGGAAATCCATTTAGACTTTTATGCTGAGTAGTGCAATACTAACACAAGGAGACATTTAAACAGTACAAGAAAAACACCTCTGTTTTCTCTTTCACAGACATTAAACAGGGTTTATTTCCTTCTAGGACTCACTAAGATTCCGCTATAAACGTGCTAAAGCAGAAAAATGCTCTTCACTAAAACTGTTCTGACACTTGACATCAGGAGATGCAGTTTTTGTTAGTTATAATTTTGCCAAACTTGACTCATTTAGTCTGATCATTCTGATGCTGAATATCACCTGCAGGGTAATTTGTTTTCTTCCTTTGCAGACAGATGGTTTAGGTGGTTGTAACAACAAAGACAGAGAATGGAAAATTGCTTTGCTAATATACAAAATAAGTTCGGGCAACTTTTGAAAAGCAACCAACTCAATTTTCACCAAATTTTCAGTGCTGGGCAATGTCCATGCTGCCACTGAAATCCACACTCAAAGTCCATTCACTTCCTCTCTCCATCTTGTCCCAAAGCTCTCAGGCTGCTCTGCTTAAAAGAAGCCAATGGCCACCTTGGCATTAGTTTAGAGAGCAGTCTCCAGAGAACTGCAGAACACCGGACAGGCAAGCCTTCAGTGGGCTCCAAAAGAATAAGTTAGGATAATCTCCTGTTTTGGAAGAACACAGAGACTCCAGAGCAAATAAAAAGGAATGCTCTCACAGTCAAAATGGCTCAAAACTTGAGTAATGAATCTTACCTGCATTAATTTTTATGCATAGAAAATTTTCATAAAACAGAAGACTGGTCACTCAAGTTAATCCAGTAGTCTTTATGCATAAAATATTATCTCTATTGCACTTTTCTGCAAGGATATTATAATTTCTTTTTGGTAGAATAAATTAATTTCCCATTGGAAGAAGCCTTCTTTGTTTACTCCATATCTTAAGCAAAACAAAACAAAATAATCCTGCAGGTATTCTTTACTCTTTCTTTATGTTATTATTGTATTTCCTTCACAATAAAATTCAAATCTAATCAAGTTCCAGCTGGGAAAGAGCAGAAAGCACGAGCTCCTCTGGAGCTTTGTCAAAAGAAGGGAGGTCCCAACCACCCATCCAGGGACGGGGCTGGAAGATGCCACTGGAGTCAGGTGGAAGGTGTTCACTGGGACATCACAAGAGGGACAGGGAAGTTTGTCCTGCCCAGTTGCTGGCTGTGCAGAGCCAGTGCCAGGGAGCTGGAGAAGAACCCCTGCCCCACTGCAGAGAGAGGGCAGATGAGGTGATGGGGTGGAGCTGCACTGAGATCCCTCAAGGAAGACAGAACTGGCAATTAAAATTCAAACCAGGCCATTTTCCCAGGCCAGCAAGAGTCTCAGACATGCTTACAAAAAGGGAAGAACTCCTACAAAATAGGCCTTTAGGTATTTGTATTTTAAACTCCTAGAGTCAGAATTTAAGGAAAGAACAATTGTGCAGAGAGAAGCCAAAGTTTTGTGAATATTCAAGAGGATCTTTTATGTCACATCACACCCACATAACGGCCATTAGAGATGGCAGAAGGGTTAAATACACCTCTCTGAAACAAAGGGGAAACGTCACTACTGGAGCCTCTTGCCTGGTGCTGGATCCATTTTATTCTGAAAATAGCATGTGCTAACTGGCAGGACTTGCCAGCACAGCTGAATTAGTCAGAAAAGCTGTCAGGGAGGTGGGAAATCTCCAAGTCTCTTTGCGTGCTCCAGGGCTTGTTTCACCGTGGCACAATTACAAATACACAGCTGTAGGATCTGCTGTGCTGCTGGCTCTGAAACAATAGTTCAGGGTCTACTTTCTTTATGAATTTGGCAATTAATGTTGACAGGAGCTGCACATACACTCTGAGGAAAGCACAGACTTAGTTTTCTCCCAGGTAAGAAATTTCACACAGATGTTCCATGCTTAAGGATAGAATAAGTTCTTCAAGCATGCAAGTTTCAGAGTTCCTATAGCTGGCTGATTCTTTGAAGCCACTGCTCTCCTTCATTGCTCTGTTATAGTAACAAATTTGTTATTGCATTACAGACAATCCATAGATTAATATATGGGCAAATGTAAACCTTTACAGAATATTCACACAAAGGATGGGTAATTACAGCAAAGAAGCCCATGACCTTGCCTGAGGTCCTGTCAGCTCTCACAGAAGAGACTACGTCAGGCCAATCAGTCATAGACAGAAATTCAAAGATCAGGACTCAAGCCATGGTAAAAGGGATTCTGCAGATGAAAATCATGAGGTTTGAGATAAATTGGTCTTTGAAACCTTTAATAACATATGCATAGTCTCTTTGTACATAAATTATACTGCATATTCTTTCCATATCTTTTGCATAAAAAGTAAAAAGAGCTTGTGCATTGAGACCTGGTGGTTCCCAGATTTCTATTTAGCAAGGGGTCTGGGGGAATTCTTAAAAGAGCAAAAAGGAGAACGCAGGAAATAACTGCAACGACAAGAACACCTACATGGAAAAACCATCATGAGATCATTGGGCAACTTTAAGAAATTATCTACTGATTAGTTACTAATCATGGGTGTTGTTCTCACCACCTCTGTCAGAAGCCTGGTGGTGCAACATTACCAGCAGTAACCACTCACGTATCCTGTTCTGTGCATTTCTGGAATTAAATCTTTTCTGATTCACCCTGAGGATTTTGCTCTCTGGGAACAGACCAGATGGGCTCTTGGAGATCTTGAAGTCATGGGAATAGTTCCTAAAGCTAATGAAACTTATGAAATACAAAGATTCTATGAAAGCAAAATGCATCTCAAATGACCAATGAACAATTTTGGAAGCTCCAGATATTCCTTTCTTCTCTTCCTTGGCCTTCCAGGAGAAAGAGGTGAAATACCTGAGGCACTGCTATGGCCAGGCTGAGTAGTTCAAGCTTTACTGAATCCAACTAAGCCTCCACTGCCTGACTGCAGGTAACAAAAGCAATGCTACAGAAGTTAAAGTTGCCTTAAGACAATCCAAACCAGCCTTTTCTACTGGGCTTTGAGAGGGTTTAATACCCAACAAATCCATGTTGAGGGACTCCTGCTTTACTACTATCAATAGCTCAGCCCTTAAACTTCAGCCTGAGCAGTACTTGGGGCACCTGACCTCAATGCATCTGCTTCTTATGCACCCTTCAGGTTAGACAGTGTCTTCTCAAATGAAACTAAAATATTCTAATATCAGCTTTACACTTTGCCTTCATAACTGGTGGATTAATTTGTAGATATACTCACTTGAATTAATTTGTTGTTTCAGTCTAAGCTGAATCAGTTTAGGTACTGCATTTTTCATCTTTGAGCAATTTAATTTATGGTTATTCTGTTTTCAATAAAAACTATTAAAAGCATGGAAAAAATTACACACATTGGCATAGACAACCTCAGATAAGAAATCTCTAAGGCACTTGGCTTTGCTTATAATGTAAAATATATTTATATCTAAAGGGAGCTATGACCTGAATGCCATAGTCCGTGCCTGTGAAAAACAGACAATGTAGAACCAGATGAGAAATAATGGTATTATGAAAGTGGAGAAAGGACCAGTATAAAAACTGTAAGATGGGTTTTTTAAAAAAAAAAAAAAGTGTTCTGAATAGGAAAATGCTGTGCATGAAGATGATCACTGCTGGTGTTCCTCAGCTTCGCATCTGGGACCATGTTTATTTAGTATTTTAATTAATAGTGTTGGTTCAAAAAGTAGGGGAGCACTTGTGGGAGTTCCTGATGACTGAGGGAGGCATAGTCAGCATATGCTGAGGCTACATTATACACAGGAATTTCATTTGTGGAGGATCTTGTTTAAGAGAATAAATAAGGAGGATAAAAATTTAATAATACACAGCTACTTCTAATAAAAATAAGTTCACTGTGAGCCCTAGCCTTACCTGTGGCCAGTGATGAAGGAAAAACCCTCCTCTTTATTAGGAAATCTGAAGCTGGTCCCCAAGTCCCCTGTGTACCATAGGCAGGACATGGGAGTGCACAGCTGGGGAGAGAAAGGCAAGGAGGAGGCAGAGAAGTGGGTAATTTATCTCCTCTAGAACTCTGGGAGTGGGGTTTTATAAGGAATAATTTCCTCAGTGAGGCCAGTTTGAGGGACCACTACAACAAGATGAGGAATTGAAAGCCTGTCTTTTTTAAGGAGAGTAGAACAGCAAGCTTGTCTAAAAAAGGATGAAGAAGAGAATTATTATTTGTTTTAAACACTTTAAAAGGACAAATACTCAGACAATTGAGAAGGAAAGGCTAAAACATCTGCATCCCAAATCAATGGCTGGAAACTGGCTGAAGTAAAATGAAAGCTGGAATAAGATTCTGTTACAGTCCTCCAAGAAGAGCTTTAGGCCACTTAAATTTCTGAGAGTAAGCCTAATCCACTTGCCAGAAGGGTTTATACTGATATTATTGCTCATGATAGGAGTGGCTTGGACTTTTGACCCAAGTGATGCCTCTTCCTTTTATTTCCTTGGAGCTTTAACAGAGAGTGCATTTCCTCAGGGCTGGCTAGGTATCATTGTGTGTTATCAGACAGAAGACAACGTGCTAGTTCAAATCTGATGACACATGGCTGGAATTTCAATTATACACTGCCATTTTAGAGGTCTCCTAAACTGCTTTCAAAAGTCAGGCTGCAGGTTTTTTAAATGGATTTGAGAGAAATTTGTCAGAAGTGGAATATTTAAAATGACTACTCAGATTTCTGAGTAATTTTAATCCTAAGATTAATTGGATACCAGTTACTTGGTAAGCCCAGTGCAGAATTTCTGGCATTTTGGTTTCCCCTTAAGCAGTGGTTAGCAAGGTTACACTCAGCTCATTAGATTCACTACCAGTTTTAGGCTAGCACAGTCATGGTGTCTTCCTAATATAAGACATTGAGCTAAACATGAGATAGATATCAATTCACCTTACAGGTGAATATTTCAGATGGCAAACCCTCTGGGGTTCTTCAGATAAAAGCTGTGTAAAATGTGATCTGTCATGAGATTAGTACAGCTTGACTTGGGGTGCAAAGTAGGAGTTATGTACCACTTGCATTTTCCTTGGTGGATCAAGTCATGTTTCTGCATTTTGGTGTCAAGAATTTTACAAGGTTACAAGTCCTCAACAATTAATCAAACTTGTTAAAAAGTTGACTTTTCGTGACAACTGTAATAAATGGTGTGCATCTTCTGAAAGAAAGGAATTTATGGAAGAGAATTGCACTTGCTAAACTCTTGTCAGAGATGTCTGTGTTTGAAAACTGCCCAGAGTAAATAAACCTTTCTGCTGTACAATTCTCAGCAGGGAACATAAATGGGCTACAAAAACCTAAACAAAACAAAGCCACTTTCCTGCAGCTTAGGAACTTCACTGGTGGGGTATATTCACATTGATTCAGATAATAAAACAGTTTCATGGGGAGGAAAGGAAGTCACGTGATTACCAAAGTAATTCCAAGCATAAAAGCATATTTTTGAGCTTGAAAAACACAATTTCAGATGGAGGCTTTGGAAAGAATAAAAAGTCTACTTGTCCAAAGTTCAGAGCCTCCTAAACATGAAAACAATAAAATTGCCTTTAAGTGTTCTTAGTGAAACAGAGAACAAACACAAAAAAAAAAGCCAAAACCCAAATTTCATTCAAATCTCAAATTATGGAAACATAATGAACAGGCAATTTTAGTCAGTTTTTCCACCTAGAAAATGAACCACAAAACCAGTTTTTTCTTGAAACACTACTCCTATCTTTTGTCTTTTCTTTTTGTTCCACCCACAACCTCTTGATTGATTTGAGCACACATCCAGATCCTACAAATTCATAAAACAGGCAGTTTGAAGGGAAAACACTGATGTAACACACCTTCTCAGAACAGGAGACTGAGTCCTGATAAATAAACACATGCAAAAGAAAAAATGTTTTGAACCTGCACCACATTAGATACTGGGGTTACTCAAGTGAGATGTGAATAAGAAGATTAATATTTTTATTAATATCAGAGCTTACAGAACTACCTTAGCTTTTCAGTAAAATATTGCCTTTAAATGTATTTTTAGACAATTGCAAAAACCCACACCTCACTACATGATATACAATGCAGCCATAATTTAATTCCTGCAGAAATAATTGACTGATTTTACTCTACCAGCAGGAGAGATGCTGATAAAAGTACTCAGTGGGCTGGACCCAGGTGAGGACAGCTCTGTGTGGGATAGGGATGGCCATCACCCCTGCTCCCACTTGACATCACCCAGCTCACACCTGGGAAAGAGCTTTCTGCATGATTCACCCAAAAAATTCAGACTCCTAAAGGCAGGTGTGACAACAGAGAATATGGTGCAACACTTCAGCCAACCAACAGTAGAGACTGAAGACTTTTGTCAAAAATCAAATCACCCCTGGTCTAACACACCCACTTGCAAAGACATTTCAGAGCTGGGATTAACCTGTCTGGCTTAAGGATAAACCTGCACTGCACAGAGTGAAGAGCTGAGTTAGTTCTGGAACTGGAAAGAGCCAAGGGTTTCATGAACACTAATCAGCTTTACTGGGGGAAAAGTGGTTATGGATTTTATCCCTCTAAGAAAGCACCAAATATCACCTACCCTGAAGTGAAACTCAAGCCTTGCATGGATGGCCTCTCCATCACTCTATGAAGTTTTTCTCTCTCTTATTCTCTTCACCTTCCTTGATTTGTTTGTTTTTTTTTTTTCCTAGCCACTGGAAAATTTGTCATCTCATGGCAACAGCTCTTCCCTGGCAACAGAGTGACAAAGGTTTGAAGTCCATGGAGCCCATAAGAGGCAAAGAACCAAGGTCTCTCAGTGCCATGTGGGACACTGACCACCACAGCTCCCCCTCTCAGCTTTGATCCTTCTTCATGCTGATCCAAATGCTGCCTCTGTGTGTGTCCCACCAAGGTCAGGCACCTCAGAGGCCAAAGATCCCTGAGTTTATTAATCCCAAAGGGAGAGACCAATATGTACCAGGGCACTGGGCAATTATTTTGAATTTCACGGAGTTCTTTCAGGAAGTGAGAGGTCAACACATAATTACAATCCCCTTGCCCTACTGCTGTCCTTTTGTAAGCAGTGGTGTCTCAGGAACGCAGGAAAGTGTCTGGTTTTTATATGCATTGACATTCTGAACATGCCATGCAGAAAACCAGGGGATCAGTAAAAACTGTATTTTAGAATAAGTTATACAGTTTGCTTTTCCCAGCTTCCAAAAAAGAAACAGCAGTTTACAGAGGAAGCATTCTCTTGTGTTCATATTAACTTTCTGAAGCTGTGCTATGCAATGTTCTTGCATTAGAGCTCCAAGAATACTCAATGTCATCTTTTAAACATCCATGGAATTTGGGCAAATTTCATGGGAGATTCAGGTTCACTTTAGGAAAGAAACACAGGTACAAATTTACACATTGCAGAGTGCAAAACCACATCCAGCTATGCCACAAGAAGTGCCCAAAGACTTCAATTTACTAATTAAACAGTAGTTCTGCAGGAAGGAACAAAAGATATTTTCCTTCTCCCTGCTCCTAAGAAGCCCTTGAAGCCAATTCTGCCCTTGTGCAACATCACCTTCCTCAGAGCAGCCACCCAGGCCCAGGTTCCAGCTAAATGAGCTCAGCCAGGGCAAAGGGAAGAGCTGTTGTTTCCAGTGGTCAGGAGCCAGGTGCCCTGTGAGCATCTCTCAGTTCCTTAATTGATGGAGCTCCTGCTTCTCCCCAAGCATGCATATCCCTTCACCAACACTCTCCTGCACACTGCTTACAGAAATATTTTACAATGCAAATATAACTGAAGTTTGATCTACAACAGCCTATAACTGTTCTTTCAGCAGTGTCCTTAGAAACAGTCCTTAAATTCCCTGGAAATCCCCAGATCACAAACTGGTAACTGAGTCAGGAAATGTGGTGTCTGTCTCTAGAAATCACAGGCTGGAGACCTGAGGACTGAAATGGATTACAAATTATTCCCTTCCTCCTTCCACAGCCCTTCCATTTACCCACTGAGTTTAACAGTGAATAGTTGCTTTGTTGCTGGGCTAACTTGCACAGAACTTTTAAACTGGCCATTACATTAATCTCTTAGTGTGCTCTGAACAGAAGGTTAAGTGCAAATAATATCTACAAATTTACTATCAAATAAGGGATTTTCTTACTTAAAACATTCTGTATAAACAGAATACACACAAACAAGATGGGTTCTTGTTCCATTTTTCTGATGTCTGTTCTTATGAAGCTCTTCCAATGACTTTCACTGCACTTTAAAAGGTGGATTTGGTTCTATCACTGCCTGAAGTCAGGGGACCCTGGACTTCCAATTCCTACAGTTTTTATCTCAATTTTGCAATTCCTGTTTTAAGTCATCCCACTGTGCTCCCTGGGATGACTTAGAGTTGAAACCCATCAGCTCTAGCTGCAAAGCTGTAGGGTCAGCTCTACATTCATACACCAATTTTCATCCTTTTTTGCCTTGCAGTAGGACAGATAGAATATATGGTACATAATACTTGAGGGTTTTTTTCTTGCCATATGGACTTCAGTTAATAACACAGAATTTGAACCATAAAATGTCTTTAAAAGTTTTCCCTCCCCAATTTACAGGAAGGGAGCTGTCTGCCTAAATGTAGAAGAAAAAACAGATAAATTTCAATCACACTTGAAGTTCTTTTCTCTTTTTATGCTACTTAACTAGAGGAGAGCTTATACTATTTTCCAGGAACTACTTTGGAGAAACTAAGTTTCATCCAGAACCTCTATTTTAAATTTGTGAAATTGCAATGAAACCAACATGAATAAAGGAAATTCTGAGTGCCTCAAACCCTTACTTTTCCTGATATAAGTCAAAAGCACTTTTAAGACTTCATGAGAAAACTATACCAGAAGGGACCTCTTTAACCATGATCTCAATTCCTAATGGGGAAGAAAGGATGAACAGACACAACCAGCTGCTTTGAGGAGTTACAGAATTGTTAGTTTTTAAGTTAAATGTTACCTTTTGAAGTAAAAAATCCTGGGCTGCTCAGCAAACTTCACCCAAGGAAAATCACTTGATTCTTCTAATTTTATTTGCCTCATTGGTGCTCGAATTGCACACTACAAACAACTTACTGTTCCTCAAAGTACTCTGAAGCTACTAGAGGCTTATTAATAAAGATGAGACTGAGTTACACTCAAGGAGGAAAGAAAAGAGAAATTTAGGAGAATAATTAGAATAACATGGGAAGGATTTGCAGATGATTTGAGTTATGGTGCAGCAATAAGAGAAAAGCTGAATCAAATGGATTCAGAAAAAAAGTATCAGCAGAATCCTTCCAGCCCAAGCTGTCTACAAGACTGACCACAGAGAGGTTTGTATGTGACCTACTGGTGACCTTTGAGTCTTTATAATTCATGATAAAGGGTTATTTTCCTAATCCTAATTCATTTTCAAGCACAGCAGATTAACAAAAAGGGATCACTATCAAGCTGAATAATCTCCTAGCTCTAAATAATCACTGAAAGAGGAGCAGAAAAGGAACCATAATAATTTCCTTTTAATACTGTGGATGAGGAATATGCAAAAAACTAACAAAGAAAGGTGCTAGCATGCTGTATTTTCATAACAATTGGGGTTTTTTATCCTAAAATGAACCCAGTCAAATTAAAAAAGTAATCTTATTTATTTCACCCTACAGTGTTACCCACATACAGAATTATTCTGTATGTGATAAGGGGAAAATTATTGGTTGTCTATCTAGCAAGTTAAATCAGATTAAAATACGGTATGAATTTTAAACAGAATTGTTCCTACACACACTTATTTCAGGGGAATTTAATTTACTTAGAGAGAATTAAACTAAAAGAACCAGACTTGCAGAGTTCTCAGTAGTGCCCAAATTCAGCTATGCTGTGTTTTATGGCTACTTTTCAAATTTTCTTAGGCCCCGGAAGGCACCTTCCTTTGCTGAATGTCAAACACAGGACACTCACGTGCTCCTACAGCTCTTAACTCAGCTCCTGCCAGCTCTCATACACTTACAGCAAGAATTCAACTCTCTGATTTCTTATGTGTACATATGTGTGCACACAGACATACAAACACACAGTTTCCTGAATTTAACTGAGAAAATTACAACACAATCTAAAATCCTAAATTCTTAGAGAATTAAAATATAAACCATAGAACAGAATGGGAAACTTGGCAATTTTACCTAATATCAGAGGAAGATAAGAAGTAAGAGATGTTAAGAGGAACAATATTGCCCATGTTGTTTCACACCTGAAATATGTGAAAAACAAAAATATACTGGCCAATACCCAAATCAATGCACCTGTTGGCAACAGGCATCATGTCTCTTAGTCTACCACCAGGAGCATGTTTGCTTAAATCTCATCAGGTGCCCCTCATTACTGCCTGGCTTTTTAAAAAATCTTGTTTTTAAGAAATAATGCAAGTTCTAGAGAATTTAGAGGAATTATTTTTCTATTGCTCACAGCATAACTCTCATTAATCAGCACAAGCTTTCCTTCCTGTGAGCAGGAACACAATCTACCAGAGTGGAACACAACTCTCCCTCTGATTCATTGGTTAGGCAAGGTGGGGAGAGAGGAATTGGCAACTCCTCCTGTTTCTAGGTGATTCTGTAAGATCACTGCTCAGAGTTCCTAAGCACACAGATAAATCTTCCCCTGACACAGCAGGGAAAGAGTGAACCAGGCATGGAGGAGCCTCCCAACTTCACCTGTCAACAAGACAAACTCAGCAAACCTTGTTCGCTCCCTCAGATTTATGAGACATTATTTACAATATTTGTGTGCTGTTACTGCCTGTCCTGGGATGTTTTATACTCATCTGGTCACTGAACACTGCCTGTTCTGTAACACAGAACTCCTGCCCAGCAGCCAGCCAGAGGAGAAAAGCCATTCTAGTCAGAGAAAACAACAAAGGCGTGACAGACTCATGGATTTGAAGCTGTGGCACAAGAACTAACTTTAAAATATTACTTCCATGAGTAATTTTACCCCCAAATCAAATGAAACCAAAACAAAATGAAAAACACAATAAATAAAATCTCAAAAAAAAGAGTAATTTTGAGTTTGAATACAACACTAACAATACCAAAGCACGAGTGTGAATCAAGAGAAGTGACAGTCATAGGAGCTTCTTGAAGGTAGCAGGGAGTTATTCTCACCATCACTGACATGTACCTGGTGCTCCTCTACAGAGCTCTACTGCTGTGTCATCACCCTCCCATCTCCTTCCATCTCCAGCATGTCCCTAATCCATTACCTGAGGAACATGGCTCTCTCTCCCTCACTGGCAATGTCAGTCTGCTGCTCCATGTGTCACCCATGACATCAGGATCTGCTGTGTTTGAGGTGAGAGCGCCCTGCCAGGACCTGCTGTGCACAACTTGTCAGAGGTATCCCTGAAGTGCTGGCTGGGTTGTTGTGCTACCAAGCTCAGTGTTCATCACCCAGCACCAACTTCTTTATTGTTCCTGCTGCACACCATGGAAATGCATTACCTACATTATGAATTAAAGTCACAATGGTACTTTAGCCAAGCAACCATCTAGACACTCACTTTAGGATTAATTCAAGTCTCCCCTCTTCTTTTTTTTTCCTTTCCTTCTAATATCTGAAGATGGTACCTTGTCCTACTTCTGCGATCTCTTTCTTTTAAGATTGATTTATGGTAGCAATTTTCTCCCATCTGCTTATCCATGCAACTTGGGGGCCCTGCAGCAGAGCATAAACTTATTCTAAAAATAAGGTGGCCTCACAAAAACCTGAAGCCATAACAGAACAGCCTTGGTGAGCCATGAGCACATCACAGACAGCACAACAGGGACCCTGTGGCACACAGCAGCCCTAAACTATTCTAGGCACAGTTTTATCTTTAGCAAGCAGATAAAAGATGACTCTCAGTTTTTCCATCTCCAAAGAATTAGAAGAAATTCACCTTGGATTAGAGCAGAGACCATGTATGAAAAGAGACATAGAAAAGAGAAAAGAGATTTCTCTATGGGAGTAATTTTTCTCATGAACTTATTCTGATATTTCTGTGGGTTCCTGGTTACTCAAATTAATGATTTGTGACTACTTTAAACATTTGCAGTATTAACTTACTGGATCAGAACCAAGGATTCATGGCTTCCTTTTGGGAAATCAGAAAAAAAGGTAATCCACCAGCATCTATGTGGAGGCCTTACAGGTTTTAGATTTTGTGTTGGTTTGGGGGCATATCCTATCTGTAAATCACAAATAATTATCCAGAAAAACTTTAAAATAACTTACCAAACATGCAGGTACTGATAATAAAGTGAACAGAAAAGTGCTAATCTACAAGCTATTAATACCTCTTACTTCTCAAGGGAAAGTGGATTGCAAACTCCATGTACAGGTATGCCTATGGATAAAGGGAGAGGACATTCAGAATGGAAGTGCAATCCCTACCACAGGTGTCACCCTCCCACAAGGGAGATGTAAATGCCAGTGTAGAGAGCTCCTCACACAGCTCCTGGATCATGGATGCCACAACTCCAGATGCCAAGGTTGGATGTGGAATTCTAACATATTTTACACCAGAAATGAGTTTGAAGGGTCTTGGGAAAGTCTCAGGTAGGGCTGAAGAAGACAGAAGGAAGCTGTTTGCAATAGCTCTGCCTTATAGCCAAGCAAAGAACATCTCACTGATGCTGCTGAGTCTGCTTCTTGCACAAGCACTAAGTTCACATGGTTTAACTTCCTCTTAAAATTTATTTTTAGTCCAGGATAAATGTTCCTGGACTTTGGCATTACAGGGAACTGTGGAAACCCTTCTCAAGGCTCTGGATCTGTTAGCACAGCATGCACAGCTTGATTATTTTTAAGAACTCCAGCAATAAACACCATGAAAAAATTCCCTAATCTCAGAAAGTTCATCAGCATAGTGTTAAGTTCATGATTAGACATAGCAGAGGTTAAGAAAGCATCTGCCATGAAAGGAATGAAAAGCCTGGAAGAATTTGGTTTGGTTATACTGCACTGTGTATGGTTACCAGTTAATGCAGAGTACAAACTTCAGCTATGTGCAGAAAAGCTGCAGTACAGAGTCTGAGAACAGATGACCTTGGAAAAGTTGTGCTGGCCAGTCTATTTTAACACTGAGAAATGGTGATTTTACCTTTTGTCATCTCCGCGCAGAACACTCAGTGAACTTCTGAGGGAAGGCAAACTGCTGCAAATATCACTGTTGTGTTCCCACTGTATCTCTTCCCTCTTTTTTCTCCTTAAACCTGGATCTAAACATAGAATCAGAGTCATTAGGTTGGAAAAGATCTTTAAGACCATCGAGTCCAACTGTAAACCTAACACTGCCAAGGCCACACTAAACCATGTCTGACAGTTCTGTCCTGCTCCCCCTGACACCAATTCCTGAGCTGCTGTGACCCTCAGGGCAAAGGAAGTCATTCCTCAACAAGGATCTGGACACTGCATCCTGATCAAATCCACAGGGACAGAGGAAAGGATTAAGACAGTCTGCCCAGCTAAGCTTGCATACAGAATAATGTAGAGTTTTCAGTCCAGATCAGTCTCTGCTAGTATTTCCTCTAATTTAAAATAATAATTGAAAAAATACTTCTTTAAAAAAAAAAAAAAAAAAAAAAAAAAGAAAAAAA
>VZRH01000653.1:535215-564302 GCA_013397555.1 Urocynchramus pylzowi | reverse complement strand
TTAAAAAAAAAAATGAAAAAAAACTTTTTTAAAAAAAAAAAAAAAAAAAAAAGAAAAGGAAAGAAAAATAAAAGGCTGATAATTGCAATAACTTTGGTAGTTTGCTTCCTCTGCTTAACCAGCTAAACCAGAAAACTTCTTCAACTTTCCTTCCTATTTAGAGCACAGCCTTTGATTGCTCATGCAGAAAGCTTGTGATTACTGGAACACTTTGATTTCTGGTAAGTTGAGTACCTTTACAAATAAAATTCTGTGCATTCTATGGGGATACCTAGAGAACCACCTTGGGCCTCTGCAATCATCTTTGAGAGCACAGAAAATCACACTATTAGATTGTAATTATTAGATACTGACATTCACCTGGCTCAAGATATATTTTTTGTTATTTAGTGTCAGTTTAAATTTTAGGATGAAGGCAGGACTTGGATCAAATGAAAGGGAGAAATTATCTGAATCAGAACATCATTCTGGGCAGGCACCACAAATAACCAGCTTGGGTCTGTTACTACCCGAGATTATCCCATCTGTAAATCTGTAGGGCCATGGTCTCTCAATCCCTCAAGTTTCCCCCCTTCCTGCTTCTTATTATTAATTTTAAGTTACTCCTCCAAATTTTCCTTTTCAGTCATCTGAGAAAGCCAACCCCTCTGGGTGCTCATCCCTTTTCAGCCCTCTGGCCTCCGGGAACAACAAAATACTTCAGTGCTGCCTGAGAAGGGAAAAAGCACAGGCAGGACCCCAAACCCTGTAATCCAGCAACAGGCTCTGTGGGGGACTGCAAAGAAAACATGGAACCAGGGAGTGTTTCCCCTCCATGTCCAAGCAGGAAGTGACACCAGTTGCTTCTCTTTGCAAAAGCAGTGAATGAATTTCCATTGCTGATGGGCTCTGGGCTGCCAGCCACATCCTGCTCCCTGGAGAAGGAGGTGACACTGCTCTGTTGCTCAGAGAAACAGGGGACCTGACCTTACCCTGCCTGCTCGAGAGTGAACCTCAACTGCTCCCTCTCACTGCACTTTATAAACTGTGCTCCTGCCTCCTGTGCTGACCTAAATACTGCAAAATGTTTGGTTTACAAACATATCAAGGGAAAATTGGTTTTGCCCTTGCCCTACATTTCCCTTTCTCTTCCCAGTTTAGTATCTCTAACATATTTCACTTACACAAACTATGGAAACTTGTTTTTCGCATAATATATTTTAGTAATTTGCTGGAATTCATAGGCTTGTGAGGGGACCCCATAATCACTGTTTAGGTGGCCAGCATTGAATCAATTTATTTATATTAAATAAACAATTAACAATAAAAAAATTAAAATGCCCCTGTTTTGATTAATGTTTGTAAGGCTATTTTTCAAAAAATAAAAATTCAGTCTGTTAAGGAAAACATTTCTTGTTACAGCTTATAATGCATAAAATAGAGACTCACCTCTTCTGACATTCATTTTTTGTTTCATCAGACTATTCCCTCTGCACACCTGCTCTTTATCTCCATTTGTCTGATTAATTATCCTCACTTCTTCTCTACAGGCTTTGACAAGTTCCTCTTCCTTCTCCAGCTTCATCCCTGGTTTTCACCTTGTATAGCTTTAATCTCCACCCTAAATACACTGGCTCCTCTCAAAATGAAACAACATAGAAACTACCAACAAACAGTTTGAAATAAACAATAAATAGCAGAACATCTTGGCTATAAATAATTTTTTTTGAGAATTCATAAATTAAACATTTTTCAGAGTAGGAGCTGGCTGAGGGCTTTAGGTTTCCATGTGATCAGTACTCCCATGGAGAAAAAGTCAGAAACAAAGAGGTCTTTAGGACAGTATTTCACAAATAATTTCCCTTAGATGACAAGGATTCTGAATTGATAATAATTTCTAATACAAATGCTGAGCATTTTCTGTATTTGAAAGTATCACATAGGTGCATCTCAGTTTATTTTTTTCCAACATCAGAATTGCCTAGTAGTATCTGCTGTAAATTAATTCTTCTCAGGATTCCACAATTATTATTCCTCTCTTGTCTTGCTTTCAGTTTGTTGAACCTTGCCAAAAGAAAAATTGTGCTGTTAAACTAAAAGATACCTGTGCTTCATTGCTTATGCAGCTTTTAATATGGAAAATTTTAGATTTTTATTAGCAAATAATTGTGAAGCAGATATATCACCTTCACAAAGATGGGCCTGAGTGTTCCTTGGGAAGCTGTAGTGGAGAGGACTGAGATGGTTGGGTGTTCCAAGTGCATCTATGATACCTGGTTCTGTGTTTGGTTTCCTTCTCTGCCCAAAATCCATGTAACCTTTCCAAGTCTTTCAGCTCCAAATTCTCCAAGGACAGTGAGTTCTTGAGTATCTTTAAAATCAGAGCAGCCTCACTATTCTCCTTTCACCATTTTGTGAGACTGGTACAGGTTTGAGCATCACCACGGGGTGGGAGTTCAGAAGCAGAGAGGGGGTGAGTGGCACCACAGAGGCAGAGCCACAACAGGTCAGTTGTGTTGTGTTGTGTTGTGCTGCTCACCTGTGTGAGGAGCTCTGTGGGACATCACACACACTGTCCTGCTCTTGGGCAAGGGGAACATGGTATGAGAAAAGGCCAAGTTGCACAGAAACATTTACAAGCAATTGCAGAGCCTCACATTCCACCAGCCTGTTCTTCCACACAGATCTAAACCGCTCTGCACATTTTAGATGCTCATTTCATTCTTTTGCCCTGGAGTTTTGGCTGTGATTCATTCTTTACATTTAACAAAGAGACTCAGATCACATATGTAAGGTGAGTTGTGGGTGTCCTGACAGAAGGATTTGGCCTTATATGTCCCACCTCCAGATATTTCCATTCCCTTTTTCTTTTTTTCCCCTCCAAGCATGTTGTTACTGTCCATGAGTCATTTCATTAATCTGGAGAGAAGGCCAGAAAACAAGTGAATAAACACCCTGCTTCACAACCTTCTGCTGCACTGTTTACTTCTCTGCTAATGAATGAACAGCTGAAAAACAGAATCATCCTAACTGGGGACATTCAAAGGGACATTATTTCCTCTTTGTCAATGGCTGGTGCCTGGCTCAGACAGTGACTGCACTGCAGGATCAGAGGATGATCTCTGCATGTTCCTTATAACTCTCACACAGTGAGTGCAATGACTGTAAATCATAGAACAGTCACACAACGCCTGGGTTGGAAGGGACCTTAATCCCAGAAACAGTGGAAAGAATGCAAGTCAAAAAGAAGAGCACAGGAATCTTTTACATTTCCTATTAAAAAAACCCAAAACAACACAACAACAACACAAAACAAAACAAAAAACAAAACAAAACAAAACAAAACCAACCAAAAAAAAAAAAAAAACCCAAAACCAACCAACCAACCAACCAAACCAAAAAAAACCAGTGTGAGAAACACAAACAGCTGTGATGCCAGATACAGGGGCCTGCCTGCAGCAGCACAAGGTCAGATCTCATGTGAACCAGGCTGGAACTCAGCCCATGCTCTGTGTCCTGGGGTTGGCTCTGTGCTCATGGCCAGGGCTCTCCATTTATCATGGCTATGGCTGGCAGCCACCTGAAATGTCCTGCTCCCCCTCCAGAGCTGTCAGAGCCATCCTATCTCCAGTGACATGAATGAAGACAGAAGATCAAGGGCTAAATGAGAAACAAATTAGTGTAGCCTCAGTTTTGCCTTCCCAATTACAGGAATTCAAGGTCTACCTGCCATCATGGAAGCCTGGGTTTGACTGTCCCTTGCAGTCCTGCAGCTGCAGGTACAGATGAACTGGTGCTCAGTGCAGCTCACACTCCATCCCAGCTCATTTGGGATTCACAGAATCAATGAGCCTCCCTCAAAAGCACAGACAGAGCTAAACCTTAGGACCATAATTTCTAACACTGTAAGGTGTTTAGTAAGTCCCTTTCAACTTTCAAGGATAGGAATGTTACCTTCATAAAAGAAATATCTGATGCCCAGAGATGGCACTCTAAGTAACATGCCAATTACTATAAATTATTTTCAAAATAAGGCATGAAGCTAAGTTTGTGCACTTTACATATTCTCTCCCCTTTGTTGCTACATGTGCTTGAGATTTTGGAATTTAGTTTAACATTTATATTTTTGCACTTTGATGCACAGTTGAACATACCCTGCTCTGATCCACCTTCAAAGAGAATCCATTAATTTTTATATCAAGGAGGGTGATGTTCAACCCTTCAGCTAAACACACAGCCCAACAGAACATGAAATTCAACATTTGATGATTTCTTTTCCTGCTCCCATTGCACATCAGGACACAGCTTGTACATGACTCCTCATGTGAGTGGGATATTTCCATTTTTGTGACAATTGGTCACATGTGAGGTTTTTGACTCAATTACACACAAATAGAGGAATCTGCCTAAAATATATCCATGGTCTGTGACATTGCCACAGCACACTGAGTTGTGTCACCTGGGCTTCTCAAGACCTACAAAGATGGACAGAGAGCCTCCAAACCTGAGACAAGATGCTGGCATCCTCGTAGCTGGCAGCATTTGAGATTGAGTCACTATTTCAGCACACTCCTTGATGGCTTATGACACACAAATCAACACAAAGCTGGCATTCAGCACATCAAACAGCCTTTCCCTAATGTAGGACTATTTCAACAGAACATAATTTTCTTATAATCCAATTGTTGCAGAAAAAAACCAGAAGAAATCCCAAACATGACATAGAAGTGGTTATGATCTGCCAGGCAGCTTCCCACAACACTGAAGTCTCCTGCAGAGCTAAGGTGCAGATACTGAGCAACATTTACAGACCCACAACATCCCACCCTGCCAGGCCTCACCTGCATGTGCAGAACAACACAGGCAATTCCAGCCAGGGCTCTTCCCTCTGCTGCTCTCCTCCTCTTCCTTAGACAAAGCAATGCCCAGTGGCAGAGGGGAAAGAGAAAACTGAGAAATGGAACCACACAACATTCACTGGCAGGGAGAACCTTACCTGTGTGATGCTGTGGGAAAGGGCAAAAGGGAACCTGACAACAACATTTTTGGAGGCTTTGTGCCAGAGTACCTACTTCTATGTACATAAATATATATTTGTGCTTCTGAATTGAAAGCATTTGGATCACAAAACTTGAAATACTTCTGTTTGAACATTACTTTAGGATATATAACTTCAAAGACCAAAGCAACACAAAAATCACTCTTGACATGGACATCATCATCATCCAAACAGAAAATTAGCATGGATTTTTTTTTTTAATCACTTAGGCAGGATAGTATTTCTGATTAATAGAAATCTGAATTAAATTTCTCCTTTCATGTATGCAGCAGTTAATTCTAATCAAGCAAGCTCAAGGTCTTCCGCTGCCTGTATAGTACTAATTAGATTCTTCCACATTATGACTTCGTCATATGCATCCATACATGGCATACAAATATCAACATTTCTTTTCAACAAATATGAACTTTCTTTTCAAATTCTCACTGGAAATAATTATCTGGTGGTGGGAACAATATCTGCTCCAAAGGAAAACACAAAATCTCAAGAATCCTACCAAAAAAAGTATCAGGCTTAAAAGAAAATGCTTTGAAATTAATTTACTTAGTACAAAACATAACCACCATGAAGGTTTTGCACTTTCAAAAATAAAACACTTCATGTGGGACTGTGGTTCTGGAAATTAGGTTTGATGTGTGTGAGTGGCTGCAAATACTATAAAACAAGTATTAATAAAGTGATGACTGGTGATTGCTGAGCTCCTGTTGGCCAGGCCCGTCACTGTCCAACGGGAGCTGACGGAAGCTCCAAGGAATAGCAGCATGTGACACAGGCATGCACCTTCTGAGCTAATCACTGCTTGCTAGATGGCTGTTCCAGGATCCTCAAGGAACAGCTTAAAAACTGACTTCGTGCAGGAATGACAAATCATTGGAGAAAACATCTGATAGCTCTCCTGAGTGCCAGCCAAGGTTTGAGCTGGATGCAGAGAATCTATTATGAAAGAAGGAGCCAGACCGAGCTGAGTCACTTTAAATCAGGAAATGCAATTCCTTCCTACTCCTCAGATTTAAAATATCCTACAGCATAAAACCTCTATAGGATTTTTTTTTATGTTTAGGCAAGAAACCGAAATACTGCAGTCAGGTCTCTCTAAAGGAAGTACTCATGACTTCCAGGCAGTACAAAATACATCAAACTATTGAAATCAAGGAGCAGAAGGAGATCAGAGGATTTAAAAGGACGACAACCAGACCACCTTGCTTTACTCTTTTTAGTTGGGTGCATTTCTTCATAGAGACCTTCTCTTTTCCTCAGAGCGTGATTTTTCCTACAATTAGCCATTGCTTAGAACTTTCCTCCTTACCATTTTACAGACAATGAAGTTTTTTGCTTCCTGCCAGGTAATGGGATTCCTTGAAACTCTTCCAATCCTTTATACCACAAGGAATAAAAGAAGTGGTGGTACAACTGCAATTGAGCCAAGAAAAGAGAAGAAAACCTTGCATCATGGAATGGTAACCTTGGGACAACTAATTAGAATTTTATTCAAGACAAAAGTCAAACATGCAGTGGTAAAGTGCAAGATAGAAATGCAAAATTCCAAAAGCAAAAATGAAAGGTAACTTCACCTTACAAGCTTTCTGCAAGCAGCTTACTCAGGCAACCTAAGGAGAGCAGAAGTTAATCTGCAAAGATTATTTATTCAGTTATTAGTTGCTCTAAAAAAAGAGAAAAAGCTCTATTTATTTGGTTCACTACCAGCATTTACTCAAAAGTCTCATTTACAAACATCAAGTTGATCCTTGCTTTAGACTAACTCAGGGAAAAAAACCCTGGAGTCTGTACTGTAGATCTATCTTTAGGAAAACATAATTATTTCTGAATCCAGGAACTGCTCTGGGTTGGAGCAGCAGCTAATATCCTAACCAGAATTTCTTTGATCATTACTCAAGCAGTAGAATTTTTATTTAAAAAAACCCCTTCGTCCTCCTCCCCCACCAGTTTCCCCATTTCTCTTCTAACACATTCCATTCTAATTTTAGGCTTTTGAGAAGGTTTTTTTCCAGATCAACCCACTCTTTTTCACATTTAAATAATTTTCAGTTTTTAAAAGAGCTCAGTTTTAGCAGGTGCTTCAGTAGCTAGGCAATAAGAAGTCTCTTGGGAACATCTTCCATGTTTCCCAAATGGATTAGCCTGGAAGTTTGGGGAGAACACATTAGACAAAATAAGCATGCTGTTTAAGAGTTTCATTCCAGCTTTGAAATTCAGAGAAAGAAATGCAGTCCCCAGAAGAAGCATTTCTGCTCCCTGTTAACAAATGAATAAACAGCTGCTACACTGGCAGTACTGGGATGGACCTTGGAGGCAGGAAAATTCAACAGACACACTCAGAAGCCAAACATGGAAGCTAACAATGCAGCTCCTCCTTTTTGGAGGATGATTTACCTTCAGTGTAGCCCCAGGACCAAGAATTCTCCATGGTTTGCAACCATGGCCCCAGTGAGTGCATTTCCCTGGCCCACGGTGGGAAAAGCCCCAGCACGGTGTCAAAGCAGCAGAGACTTCACCAAGGCCTGCAGCCCCCCACAGCTAAAACATGTTTGTTACCAGCAGCTCTGGGACCTGAACTCAAGGACAAGACACCTTTAGGATACCCCTCCCCAGATAAAAGAAAGCCTGGCCCTCTCCATCATCTCCAGCTATTTAAAAGACACCTTTTTCCTCTTTTGGCTCCTGGAGACTAAAACCACTGCAGCACATTTTCAGCAACTGCTTCTTCTTGTGGTCCCAAATTGCAGGAAGAAACCCACTGACAGTGATGCTTCTGTGCCTTCATGCAGTTAGAGCAGACCTGTGAGACTTTGGCATCTGGCAGATTCATGAGGCAGGAAATTTAAAAATAAATTTAATGCTAGGCATCATTTACAGATTTACCAGAATAGATGTTCATCTACAGTCACAGGGTTATCTTCCACATTTCCCTAGAGTGCAGCAACATCCTCCTTCTCCAGTGCTAAAAAAGACTAATAAAGAGTTGAATCTATCTTGCTATGTCTGTACAGAGGTAGCACTTGCAGTAAAAAAGTAAGTTGGAGTAGAATACAACAGCAGATATTTCTCATCTTATTCTTCAAAAAGACATATCATCCCCCCTTTCTGATCCCTTTGTTCCATTAAATTCCTCTAACTACACAAACTGAAAAGAAATAACCCTATTTTAAAGCTGGACTTAATTCTCAAAAAGAATTTTCTTACCTGGTGCAAAGATTTCAGGGAAACACTTCCTCAGCAAATGTTATTACCTAGATTTGCTCTAACCTCTATTTTCCACAGGTAAGATACATTTCAGTACGGAGATGAGGACTTGCCTGTTAGCTTGCAAGAATTTTTAACAAGATTTTTTTATTTTGAGTGTGTGTTCTCTGCCTCTCATGTTTGCTTCATTGCTTTCATCCTTTTTAGGCTCTCTAAAAGAGAATTAACCATGTCCATTCCCAGCTTTGCCAGCTTCGCTACTGAGAACAGTTGGGTGAAGAGGGGAAATATTGGAACCTAAAAAAAAGCAAATTCTGATATTTCCACAATAAAACTCCCCAAAACATTTAATCTTAGAAAAAAGGAGTTCTCCTGCATGTGAAGTCATTCCCTGCTTGCTTCCTTCTCTTTGTCCCTGAGGTTTGTTAGCTGAGCTGGCTCCATCCTTGGGCTAAGCAGGAGAAAACATCAGAGCAGCTGAGCACACATTAACACCTCCTCCCCACCTGGACCACAGGTCTACAACAGTACAAGTGCTCATGATTCCCTGCAAGTAATTAAAACCTTTGGCTCTCTCCTCCTCACTAAACCTTCCTATGCTCAAAAGCACCTCTGTCTAAACATGGGCCAAATAAAGTGTGAATTGAAAAGAGGACAGGGAAATTAGATCAAACTGAGTATGTAGCATTCTCATTATCCCTCATGTCAGACAAGTCAGAAGCACTTATGTAATTGGGCCTCCAGACTCAAGGCAGTGAACTGTTAAGACAGAAAAGCAATCCCAGGACTGCATGCTGGGTTTTGACAAATAGAAAAACACAGAATTAGGACAAGAGCTTATCATTAATTTGAGTTTTTAATTGTACCATGCCAAACCCAGGTTCACCATGTGGCACATGTGGTCAAAGAGGTAAGAAAGAGTGTAATGCAAAAGCTGGGAAAGTGAAGGAGGGAATTTCCTGTGTGCCTGGGTACACATCTGTGTGTGGATCAGAGCAAGAGCCCTGGTGAGAGCACATGAGCCACGTGTGTGAGGAGCACAGTGCACAGAACCACAGGGGGAGGCAGCGGCCCATGAGCAATTGCTGTGAAAAGGGATGGGGGTGGGGAATTGTGCAGTCTTTTTTTAGCTTCTGCTGTAAAAAATAAAAAGACCTTTTAATCTGTGTTCTCCTTGAAGCCTTCTCTATTGACCATTCATTTCTTCTGTCCCTTTCCAGCTCTTTACCTCCTCTATATGGCTGATGAATATGCAAATGCATAATCAGTTCTGTAATAGCCTATCTTTTCTAAAAACAGGCTATAAATTTGGATCCTGAGCAGCAGGTTCTAAAAAGCCTATTATATGACATGGCTGGGGGAAGAGGCCAAACACCACCACGAGCTCACCAGAGCTCTTTATAACGTGTGTGAATGCAGGGAGGAGGAGGGTCCTCCCCAGAACCTTGCTGGCAGCCAGAGGGACAACACCTTCAGGTGCAGAGCCAGGCACCCAGAGCAGGGTCTGAGATACTGCAGGGTGTGGGGAGCTGATGGCAGGCTCAGATTTGGGGAGCTGATGGCAGGCTCGGATTTGGGGAGCTGGTAGTAGGCTGGGTTTTGGGGAGCTGAGGGCTGGTTGGTTTGGGGAGCTGGTAGTAGGCTTGGATTTGGGGAGCTGAGGGCAGGTTGGTTTTGGGGAGCTGAGGACTGGTCAGTTTTGAGGAGCTCTCAGAGCCAGTGGAGCAGGGGACAGGTGTGTGGCAGGGCCGGGTGGAGCTGAGTTCATTGGATGCTCTGTCCATTCCTACACCTCCACGGAGCACACAGGCCCTGCTGGGGAAATGCCTGAACCCAACCTGGTCCCTGGCAGCCCCTCCCAGCTCCAACTGACACAGAGGCAGGTTAAACACGAGCTGTCCTGCTCCACTGGGCTGCAGAAGGCCAGCAGTGCCTGGAGCAGGGCAGCAGCTTGAGGCTCCAAACACTGCAGGGCAGCTGTTTCCCAGCTCCCAAGGAGTCTCCTCCTTCTCTCTGTGCAATAAACACAAACCCTTCTGTCCAATACTTGCATACACTTCCATGTCTGCCATTTTGAGGCCCTCCTCTGGTTTCTGCAGGGCTTTGCAGCATTCCTGGGTGCTGTTGCTGCAGGGTAGAAGGCAAGAACTGTTAGTCTGAGTTTAATGAGATGGGATTGTCCTGCTACACAGGGACAGAAAGCTGAAGGTGCTGTGCCAGGTGCCTCAGTTCCAGCTCCTGATCTGCAGTAAATACTGGAACCCCACGGGAAGGAATCAGGCCCAGGTGTGTTTCACAGGTTTTTTACAGAAAATGACCCAGGAACAGACACATCTTTGAGCTCCAGACTGAACTGACAAGCCAGGAGGTACCAGGTGGGAACTGAGAACTCCTGCTCAAACCTTGGCCAAGGCAGAGGAAAAAAGCTGGTTTGCAACAGTTTCAGTGGCACTGTCCCTGAGACAGACAGGACAGTGCACTATCCACTGCCTGCCCTGGGAACATCCATCCCCCTGATGGGGCATGGAGATGGAATGGCAGCAATAATGTACATACCTCCCTCAAAAAAATTAGATAAAGGGACAGAAACTTGGACCTGGCTCTAATTCCAACTGTTGCATCCTGAACACATCACAACTATTCATTTGCAGGTAGTGAATAATATTTGCATAATTCATTGGAGTAATATGGCAAAACAAAAACATACAGGACATGCTATAATCACAGATATCTGAAACATGATATAATTTAAAAACACGACTTTACAGAGATGGATATTTAAAACCAAAACCTTGTGATCTTATTAAATGTTCAAAGTTGTTCAAAGTTCCACAGCCTTCGAATGTGGACATCATGGAACATTTTCCTTCTCCCCTTTGCTGTCACCTTCAACACACCGTATCTTGCAAAGCAATGCAAACTCTGCAACAACTCAACAAAAACAGGGATGACAGGAAGAAGGCATGTTAAAAACTGATTTTAATAAATCATATTACAAAACCCTAGGACCAGTTCACAAAGGAGAATTGAGGTCTCATTCACCACTCTGAAGATGGGAACTAGGCTCCCCAGACAAGGTCCAAAGCCTTGAGCTGAGCTTTGCTGTGTGTCACTCTGATCTGACAATTCAGATCCACTCTGGAGCCCTATTTTCCTTTTTGTCTTTTTACACTCTTGCAAGCCTATTAACACACCAGTACTGTGTGCCTACCTCAAAGGTGTATTTGCCTGCAGCACTGGAAGCACATCATATTCATCCCAAACTCTGATAACACTTTCACAAATATTTGCTCCACCTAAACTAAAAATAAAGCCAAACCCAGAATACAGTGAGAGAAAATGTTTTGATCACAAAATCTAACATATCAGCAAACCAAGGCCAGGTTCCCATGAAAAAAAGAATAATGAAAATATGAAAAAAACAATGGGTGTAATGTACTTAAAAGTAATCTTCCTTAAGCAGTGAAAATCTTTAGGTCCTGAAACACCACCTAATCACCATAAATAAAGCACCATCCTCCCCCCTCCTGACCCCAGGAAACAAACCAACTTCAACACCCCACAATTTGCTGTGATCATCACATCTTAGGCACAGGATCTGGAGATAATTACCAGAAGGGATGCTGGCAGACACCAGGGTCCATTCAGAGAACATGCATTTGCCACTTCTTCCCCAAATTTCAGAAGTCTCTCTTCTAAAGCAATTCCTTGGATGTCCAGCTGCACGCCCTGGAGGTTGAGGATCCAAGGGGAACAGCAATATTCTCTGCAGGATACTTTCAACTACTTAAATCCTTACTGATACTCTTGACATAAAGTACCAGTTAAATTGAAAACATTACAAGAGAGGGGTCTGACAGTGGCAAAGATACAACATAGTGGCTACAGCTCAGAAAATTTACATGTTATCAAATGGGAATCCATGACAAACTCAAATCTTCACATGAGACTACACAGAAGACTTTATGGAAATGGAAATGTATGGATGCTTTTGCCTGTAACATGAATAACTGTTTACAGTTTAGGTGATACTCTGTAACTATAGGAGGTAAGTTTGGAGATATAGATTATTACCAATTCTACTAAACTACTAAAACACTCTTAGCAGAACACTTGGCACTTTCCTATTCCCCAGTTTAAAACAGCAGCAGAAGTTACTCATGTAGATGGCTGTTAAAGCCTCAGTGCATTAATGTGCTGAGACTGCCTCCTGTTCTCTCCTCTTGTCCTACACAGCTAAAGCCAAACCAAAAACCTGTAACATTTCTGGCATTACTGTACCTTCCCTTGCAATATGCAACAGAATCATGTCAGATCCATTAGTCTTCAAAAGCAAAGCCCTGATTCAAGTTATCAAAACATTATCACACTGTTCCCTCTTTGCAGGTTAGCCTCTTCACGGTCTCATTGCCTTTGTGGTGTGGACTGAGGCGATCATGTGATTTTAAATTGCTCTGTTTAACTTTTGCCCTCCACCCACAGGTCCCTCTTGGCTTCTGCCCTCACTGGTTGTTGCAGCCCGGGGCCGCAGAGGAGGCGCCCGCCTGCTTCTGCTTCTTGCGGCGCTTGTTCAGGAGGCGGTTGTTGGACGTTTTCAAGTCTTTGATTTTCACCTGATCATAGTCCACCCTCATGGTAGCCAGAGCACTGGTCATCTCCTCCTGAAAGCAAGCAAGCAACGTAGTGAAGCCCCTGAGGCAGCGAGCCCACGGCCAACCCCCCCCCACTACAGCCCCGAGAGGAGGGACACAAGGAGCCCTCTGTCACCCCCGGGCCAGCAAGAGCTGAGCCCTCTCTGTGCACTGCACCAGGAGCAAAGGTTCCTTCCTTTGCTTCCTTTCTTTTGACAAAGCCCCTTCCAGCAGGGGCTCAGTCAACAGGAACTGTTCTCACAACATTTCACAGTGAGCACACAGGACCGTGCTCTGCTGGCCTAAATTCCACATGTCCCTATGCCCAGCACTTCTCCCTGGCTGGCTCTGTGCATCCACACAAAGATCTTTAAAAGTATGTGCTTCAAATTCACACACCTCCTTAGTTTGAATTAATGCTTAAGTACAGGAACATTTTAAAATTTTTTAATAAGGTTGTAAAGAAAAATCTGTTTAAGTACACAAATGTCTAAGCATTTGGTTCAGGAAAGGATAAACAATTCAATATCTCTGGTATGCTGGTAGCTCGAGGGAATACCTCTGGGACCTACACAGAAGCACAAGCATAAGAAATTCTCAGAAACATGGAAAATAAGGCAGCTACGTGAAAATATCTGCTTGATCTCTGATTCAGAAGGTAAATGTTGCCTAGGTCCTAAAAAGTTTTACCACTACATAGCTCAACAGCTGACACTACACATCAATGATTTAAATAAAATCAGTAATCAATAAAATACATGACAGGAATGTTGCAATTGTCAAAATTCTAGAAATTTGAAGTGCAGAACATTCAGAATTAATTGTAAAACCATGTCAACTTGTTAAAGGCCAGCAGGAAAGAGTTAAGACTTTCAGTGTGCCCTACAGTTTCACTTTGCAGGAAGCATTCAGCAGTCACTGGTACACACAGTAGGTGAGGCACCTGCTTAAATTATTTTTTTTCCTCTCCTCTTCCCCTCACCAAATGTCATAACAAGACAAGACTAAGGTTATTCAGTGTTATTCCACAATTCAAAATCACTGCAGAAAATCAGAATGCAGCTCAGCCCTCCCACCTGTACCCCTACGTTTTCATCACATTCTTCACTGTAATGAAGTTCAAACTTCCCCAGCACTGTCCCTCTCCTCCCTGAGTACATAAAGTGGCTCAGCAGGAGCATCATTCATGCCTTTGATCATAAACACCATCTTTGTTGATATCTGGTGCAGCTGTAAGGCTGCCAATGAAGCTCAAATAGCATTCCTTCTTTTCTTAAACAGTTATCATATACACTACTGTTCTAACCAAGACTGTTTATGCCACCCATGTTTGACATGATTGTATTCAAAATAGCCACAGTATCCAAGGCAGCACATTTCATCTCCTATCACACTTGACTCAAAGAAATCTGAATTTGGATTGACTCACTTTAACTTCATCCCAGTGGTCTTTATCCTCTTGCAGGACCCGTGCAGTGTGAAGAGGAGTTGGTGGCACTGACATTGATCGCTGAGAACAAAGTAAAATACCAAAAGAAGTTCTGAAAAACAACATTTGGGGAGTGATTTCTTGCTTTTCTCTGTGTATGAAGGGCACAAAACTTGATCTAATGTCCTCCAATGGCCCTCATTATTCCTACTTCAAATCACTCCACAAATGAACTCGTGTGTAGGAGAAAAGGACTACATTCCCCACAGAACATTTAAAGAACAAAAAGAGAGAGAAATCAGTGCTGAGCTTCTTTCACTCTACTCCCTTTCAGTCCAAACAATTTATCCAATCAGTGTTGGATACATTTTCATGTATGTTTTATATTTTAACTGTCATTTCACTATTCATTAATAAATGTCTCAAAGTGGTTAATTTGACCTTTATCTCCCAGGATTTGCTGTAGAAGACATTTTTTTGCACGTATGCATTCACTGAGATTACCACTTCATCAGACTTAGTGAGCCTCAAAGAGGAAATGACACAATTCTTCTGAGCAAGGCACAGCTCAGAAGACAGTGCATCCACATGAAACTGAGATCTCTGCTCACCTGCCATGACAGATCAGGAGATACTTTACATTAGAATAAGGGACAATTTCTAAAGCATGAAGCACAGTTCACTGACTGAACTCAGCAAGAACCATAGCAATTCTTGCCAGCCTATAACCCAAACTATAATTTCATGTGGATACCCTATTTTCCTTATTCTTTCTACCCAAACTTGCTGTTTGCTGCTGTGGCATCCTTCAGTGGCATGTCAATAAAGTCTAAGGAGATCCCTGTAAAACAAACCCTATACTGGAACCAGTGCTTATGTTCCCCTGAGCTCAGAGCAGCAGTGCAGCAGTCACAGAAGTGAAGCAGAAATCCTGACTCCTGCATCCTCTGGACAAGGACCCCAGCTGGCCAGGGTACAGTTTTATCAAACCAGCAGACTGCTTCCCTGTGGAAGGTGCCTTCCTGCTGTGAGCTGCTGCTTGTTAAAAAAAAATCTTATAGACAAGGAACTAAATGAGTCTGTGCTCCACCTAAACTGGCAGTTTTTGCCTGCTTCACAATGAAATAATTCTGCCATCCATCTCAAAAAAAAATCTGAGGGGAAAGAAAATAAAAAAGAGACACAAGCACCCTCGTCCACTGCTTGTGCAACTCCCCAGACATGTTTCCACTTTGGGATTTAGGAAAAGGGAGAACACAGACATTCACTGCATTGGTCTTTTCCTCTCCCTCCCTATTCCCTGTGAGCAATAGGTTCAGCATAAAAGAAAGCCAACCTGCAGCTTTCTTCCAGGAGGGGAATTGGAGCAGGGCTCCAGTTGGAGCAAGTGCAGCAAGGTCTACAGACCTTGCCTCTAATCTCCTCCTCATTATTTGGCTCTGTGCATATTCCAAGTAACAAGTGTCGCTGTAGGTGGCAGCTTCCTTAGCTATTAGGCACTCACTCCATGAAATTCCTCACCTGCTGACTTCTGAAACACCTTCTTGGGGCTTCAGACACTCAAAGCTGGAAGCATTTATTCTGAGCAGTGATTATATTTTTATTTGGTTAAAAAAGACTCAGAAACATTGTCTGGGGTCTGTTCTACAGAGTCTTTACAACCTCAGTTTCTCAACTCTGAATGACAACACCTTTCTACTTCACCAGGATGTCCTACAGCTGCATTTCACTTGATTCCAAGGGCTTCCAGATCCTGCAGCAGGCATTGTAGGAATGGGGACAATCAGCCACACCTCTGCTTCTGCCCCATCCTTTGAGGATCAGCATGGACACACCAGCACTATGGGAATGAAGGGAATTCTACAGCAGAAATGATTCTATTCCTGGCTGATGATTCTTTGGGCAGTGAGAACAAGACTGGTATTTTTTAAGACACAAATGTGAGAAGTATAACCTACTATTTTGAGGGACTCCTACAGAGCAGAGATGGTATCATGAAACTCAGTCTTGTAACTTCTGGGATTTGTGTCTCTTATTTGAAATAGTCCATATTGTATTAATAAAGTAATTTTTTTCTTTTTTTTCCCAAAAAATTTATTTTAAGGAGAAATAAATTCAACCAAGTAACAGAATGAAACCTGAACTGGGACCATTAATAGCTCTATGTACCACCCTACCTGGCAATCTCTCACATGGCAATAAGAGACCCTTGCTCCTCCCCCATGCCTTTCCAAACTCTGCCAAGGATGAGAATTCCCACTGAGCACAGGAGCATGTTCACCCTAACACAGCTATGCACAATGGTGCCTGAGACCACTAATAATAGCTCTTCAAATCCTGCACTGATGAAGTAAGCACACAGAGTTTATTTTTATATTTTTAAAGAGAGTAACACATGCATATGCTGCAGAGTCAACAGAGACTGCCTGCTCAGAGAATATAGAGACATTTTTGGCTGTTGCTTCCAAGGACACGACTGTGGGTGTCTCCCCTTGTGTGTCCTCTGCTAACAGCAAGAAGAATTGTGGTTTTACGGGCAGGTGACCCTCTGTGGAGGGCACAGGAGGTTAATTAAGGGACCAGCAGTAATAACAGCCCTTCTATTGCTGTGCTGTGTGGAGCTGCACCTAAGTTCTGCATGTAAGAATCAATTTGTGATGTAAAAAGAGATCTAAGACTCACATTAATCCAAGGGTGATTCATAAACTGAGAGACTGTCATCCTCTCTGTTGGGTCAGTCTTCAGTAAATGGCGAATGAGTTGTTTGGCTGAAAAACAGAACCAACAGGGCATGGTATAGTCTAGGACTGCATTCCCAAATAACCTTGGGAACACAAGGACCTGCTGAATGAAGAAACACAATTTTGCAGAACTGAAAACACCTCCCAATTGCTGTGACTGTGTTAAGAAGCCATGTACAGTGGGGCAGGTTACTGTGTTTAAAGGGGCAAAGCAGGAAAACATCCAAAACAAGAGGCAGAAGGAAAGAAAAGACTGGGAATTCCAGCTATGCTCTCTACGTCACCAAACCAACTGCTTTGAGAACAACAGCTGGAGGAAAAGAGAAGCACAGGGACAGAAAGCTGCTAAGCTGCCTGCCTCAAAGATGGCAACAAGCTGGGCATTATGGGCTGAATGAATACATAAGCTGATGTTTTGAGAAATGATGGAGGACAGCAACTAGCATAGGCTGTGGAAAAAAGGGATAACTAACTTTGACAACTGAGAGGCCAGTAAAAATACAAAAAAGTCAAATAAATGGATTGCACAAACTGTCTTTGTAGCAGCTTTCTGTGAGCATGGGATTTGCCAAAGCACGAGCACTAATAACTGAGATATGAGATGGTGAGAGGCTAGACAAGAGTTTCACTAATGTGGGTGGACAGAGTGGAAACACTGCATCCAAAGGAAGTTATTTAGAAGGACTTACACAAAACTTCCTTAGGAAGCCTATAAGAACTTCTAAATAAGAGTTCTCTTTTAGGAACATCACATGCAAGATGACTAAATGCTTGTAAGAAGTTGCCAGAGGTACAAGTTTAATTTGTTGAGAGAGGCTGCAAAGGACAAGGACAGCACAAAGCAGGGAAAAAAAGCAGCAACCTGCTGAATGTGCCTCATCAGCCTAAAGAACACCCACAGATGAGATGATCTTAATAGGATGGAAGGTAGAGGGCCCCTGTCTCCATCCAAGAAGCATTACAGAAACCCTACACACAGTCCAAGTGCACGTTCTCTCACCGAGCTCCTCCAGTCTGTTTTTAACTGTTGGAATATGAGCAAGACCCAAAGCAGAGAAAATATTTAGCCAGAAACCATGACTAAAACATCTCCCTCAACTATGTTCAGCAGGCTGTGCTGCACACAGCCATGAGATCCAGTGAGGGGTGAAGATGCTACAGAGCACAGCAGGGTCCAAGGATAATTTGTTACTTCTAAACAGCAGGCAAAACCAGGATCACAGCAATATAAAGGGCTTGTAAGAAAAACAGATAAGCCCAGATATTGCTGACCCTTCTCTTTAATATGACAGGAAGGTGAGACTTCCAGCTTATGAGACTGTCAGGATAAGAGGGAATCAAAAATACCCACTTTCAGGACACTGATTTGAGCCCAGCAGCTTTTGATCAATGACTTATACAAAATAAATTGTTGACCTTGATTTAAGTGGTAGTTGGCAAATTCCCACATCCCAAAAAGCTAGCATGAAAACTTGCCATCCTTGCTGGCTGGATCACCAAGGAGGGCAAAGACTGAATGAATTCTTAAGAGAGTTTGCCTTTCTTCCAGCTCAGCTTGCATTGGAGCTGTCCTGGCTGTCTCCTTTCTCAGGATTAGACACTTCTGTTTCAAGAGAGTTTAATATCAGCATTCAGTAGCACTAGCTGGATTTTAAAAGAAGGTTTTCAGTAGTCATTTACTTTTTGTAGCACAGAGGCTGCTGGCTGGTATCTGAGTTCCCAGTCGTTCTCTGTAGCACCTTACAAAAATTGATTTAAACTGTAGAAGAAAGGGAAGCAAAAGCTCAGACAGATTTTTAGAAATCGTCTCTTTGTAAGCACTGCAGCACTGCACACCACCATGCTCACACTCATCAGCACCAGGGAGGAGGTTTACCTTCCTCTGATACTTCAGCCCACTCTGGATTGGGAAATCCATATTGCCCCATCCGAATTCTTCTCTTCATCCCTGGAGAAATGGCTTGACCGGTGTTGGAGTAGAATGGAGGGAACCCACACAGGCTGTAAGAGTGGACAAAAAAAAATTCGTAACTAGGGGAGTCCTTTCACCTCTTAAAAAGTTTTATTCAAGCTTATATTCTACTGCAGGCTGCACAATCCCAGTGAACAATTACTTGTGAGTGCAGATTTAACAAGTTGTGTTCTCTTTCTGCTCACCAAGTTCCTTTTCAAATACTTACAGAATATATGTGATGACACCCAGCGACCACATGTCACATGATTTGTCATACTTCTCAGGACCAAGGACTTCTGGGGCTGAGGAAGATTAAAACCACAAGTAAACAGAGTACCAGGTATTTCTCTTCATCTCCATCACCTTGTAAGTAGCAGCACACTTGAACAACAGGTATCAGAGGCATTAAAAAAACACAACTCACTGCAGGAACCGGGTAGCACTTTCGATTGACAAGTTCCTAAAGGCATCTAAAGTAGCTTTAAAAAGGAGGAACAGAGCTGGAAAAATGCCCTACTCCTCACCTTGGTGTCTCTCTGCTCAAGGGAGTACTAAGATTACCAAAAAAAGCAGAAGGAACTACAGCTAAATGTGTGCAGGGAGACACTGCACTGAAAGAGGCAGGAGCATATGTTCCAGCAATCAGAATAGAAAGGCCCTACTGGAGCTGTGATAAAATTTTGAATGATACCTGGGTGGTGTGTTTAGCTCCAGCAGCTACAGGGCACTGTATTTTTCTCTGGCCTCCAGAGCATTATACTTTTTCCACTAAGTAACAAAATTAGACAGAGATACATTTAGAGGGGATTTTTTTGTCCCCTGGGGCAGGTAAACTGCCAGGGAGCTTGATTTTGTAAGGAAAATTATTCTTTAAACATATGAGCAATCATGCTGGTTTATAAAAAGGTGTTGAGAAGGGAAATGTCAGCTTGTTTATACACAAATATAGAGGCATAAAAACATACGTGTGTAAACTCCTTAACATTTTATCACTAAACCCAGCTCACAAAAATACAGAAGAAGGCATCAAAAAAAGAGTATTGCTAATGTGATTATCTGCTCCCAGTGAATAAGTCTCTTTCAATACAGAAAACTATACAAACTCTTATCAGAGAAATAATTTCTCAAACACATTAAGTCCTTTTTCCAGCAAAGAAATTCCAAGCATGGACTGCCCCAGTCAAACCATATGATGAATGACTATTAACTCAAGACTAAAATGAGTGCATGAAGGACAGTCTGCTGTGGCATTCATTACACAGTGCTTCAACTTTGGACAAAATGAAGGAAAAATTCTGCTGCGATTAAGTCATGCTGGTTTTTTATTACTAATTCCTCAATTTGCCAGCTTAAAGAAGTTTTACAGCTGAGGCAATACTCCTCTCTCTTACTGCTTTAATTTAAGCTATGGGAAGTTTTGCACAGAAACACCCAAATATTACGAAGCTCAATTCAAATTATGGCTTTTACTGCATCATTCAGAGGAAACATCAGGATTACTTCAAGTGTAATCAGAAGGAATTCCCTCTCTCTCCTTGTATATCCTCATTTGTATCTCCTGTGAAGGCTGTTTTCTCTGCCACCAAGGCAGAAAGTAGGAGCATTGAACTGTACTGGAACCAGACTTTAGGCTTGGATTGGATCCCAGTTTAAATCCTGGAGGCTAACACTTCACATTACATCCACAACAGAAGATTTCCCACCCACTGCAAGGGAAGGAATGACTGAAACACAGAAGAAATGTGCTTTGGATAACTCACCCACATAATAAGGAGTATAACAGGGGGTCTGCAGTGCATTTACAGTGGTTTCTTTGGCAAAGCCGAAGTCTGTGAGTTTGAGCACAGTATCTTTGTCTTTAGATGTGTAAAGCAGGTTTTCAGGCTGGAAGGCCACCAAAAGAGGATAAACAGGACAATGAAGAGATGTCTCTAATGAGCTGACAGGTGAAACCCACCACCACCATTTAGGTCTTCTTACTTCTATCACAACCCCACCAAACACACAGAAAGCTCCCTCCCAACAGGCAGCACCTTTCCTCAGACTAAGCATCAACATCCTTCTTAGCAAGGTTATTTGGGAGAGCAAACCACAAGACCCTGTCCAATGGGCATCCAGTCTGGCTGCTTGAACCTCTCCCAGTTCCCTGCACTTCCTGGGACTGATCTGTGTGGTGACAGCAGCTGATCTGACATCACACTGTGCCTCAAGTACCTGAGAGGCAAGACAACAGAAATCCTCAGCCCAAGCCCCCATGAGCAACTGACACAGCTCCATCAAAATTAACTGATACAGACACAGTCCCTTTGCTGCTCCCCCCTCCTCTGTCTCCTGAAACCTGAGTTAATTCCTGAGTTAATTCCACTCTTGCTCCACACTCCATACAGGCAGAAGTGGCACAGAGGGAAATACAAGCTCCTGTGCCCAAGAACAGGGACAACAGGGTATTTCCATTATCTCCAATTAGTTCAACTGATTTCCCAGTTTACCCCCTGGTGACACCATGATGTGTCAGTTCTCCCTCCAGCTAAACACACAAACATCTGCAGAAAATCCACCAGCTCAGAGCTGTGGAATTGATCTGATGCCTCAGTCTATCATGACAAGCCTTGCTCTGCTGCACATTCCATCCCTTGCTGTGTCCCTGCGCTGGAAATGCCAGGGTGCAGCGAGCTCGGCTTTGCTTGTGCTGTGCACTTCAGAGCATGAACACGAAATAGAGCCCTACAAACTCTGGCAAACCCCTACAACAAGACTGGGGTTCAAACTTTACCTCATTAAACACTGGCAGTAACTGAGATCTCCCTATTTTCCCAAATATTCACACACTTATTGAAGTGGGTTAAATGCATGAAATTGGTATTATTTCTCCCAGAAGTTTTCCCTTTTTCTGAAGGGGGTTTTGCTGTTTGGTTGTTTTTTTTTTTTGGTTTTTTTGTTTTTTAATACAAGTATGATGCTGAAAGCAACTAATAACTGGCAAAGACTGTACATAGAGGCATCTGTAAGTTGAAGGTTCACTTGAAGGAGTGCTATTTTCTTGCTAATTAATGGATTGCAAGTGGGCAGTACCTCTTTAACTAAGCATCTGACTGTCATGAGATTTTTCTGCATTCCGTACACAACTGGAAGGCATTAGCACACATGAATATTCCAACCTTGGACTAGTTGCAAACTAGTGAGCAAATCCTTTCTCACACTGGCAGAGGAACAGGGAAACTTTGACCATCTGACTGCATTGCCAGTTCTGTTAAATCACTGCTGCCCAGGCTTCTTCCTGCTATAAGTTCTGTTCCTCAGCCCACACACCTTGGGGCCTCACCTTGACATCTCTGTGTGCAATGTTCATGGAGTGCAGGTACTGGATGGCTGTCCCAATGTCTCTCATTATTTCAGAGGCCTCTATAAATACAATTTTAGAGAAAGGTCACATTAACATTCCCACTGTAATTTAGGGACATGCTTGGGAATGTTTATGGCTTACAAACAGCTTGCTGGAACATGGGGCAAGCATCAAGACTAGAGAAACCCTAAAATTAGCCCTAACAGCTGTGTTTTGGGTTTGCAGCACCAAGCCCCCGACTGCCTGGCTGCTCAGTCTCCTCCTGAGCAGGCACTGCAGCCCAACAGCTCAGACTCCTCAGGAGCTTGGAAATTTGTGCTTTAATTTGCTCACCAAAAAAAGCAGCAAGAGCAGAGCAGGTACACAAACAGCAACTGTTAAGAAAAGGAGCCCCAACAAGAACCTATCTCTAATTGTCCAGGACATGTCCTTGGTTTTTTGAGACAGAAATTTAACTTTCAGCTTTTAGTTCAGGAGGATGACCTATCAGATTTTCTAAAAATAGAGCAACATAACAATATAGCAATTTTAGGATAGGTCACATCTTAATTCCTCACTGTCTTTAGAAGTTTTTCATCAGTAGGAACAAAATCAACAGTTCTATTCAGCAAAGGCCAAACTGCCACCTTTGAAATAATATGTTTCAAGAATGTAACACAGCCCTAGTGGGAAATTCTAGAGGTGGAGTTACCTCGCAACAGCAGTGCTCTGGGAGTCTGGAAGGGTTCAGGGAGGGATTTCAGAGCAGGGAGGAATGACATTCCCATGTGAGCATTATATCACATCTCTAGTGACAGGGAAACAATAGAAACTTCAACCTGATCCTCTGGGTTCTGCTTAGGCAGAACTTGTACTGCAACCTGGAATCCTTTTTCACATGGCCTGAGAGTGAAATTACACAATCTCAGACAAGGACAATCAGAATGCAGAAACATTCCTATTCTTTGGGGGAACCTTGCACAACCTCCTCCCTCCTGGTCCTAATGGGAAGTGAACCTGGGGAATCCAGTGGCACAGGGCTCATTTACTTCAGGAAAGAATGAATGTGTTTTTTTGTTTAACCAGGTGATTTCTGAGTAAGTATTTATGCTACACAATGCTATATAATGTAGAAAAATAATGTTTTTAGTAGAGTGCAGTTGCTAAAATTCATGGAATCAGTTTTCTCACTGGAATTTGTATTTTAGAGAAGAACAAATAAAGTTTCTAAAAATGCTCATTTTCCCTGCACAAGTCTCTTATAGGACTAGAAAGGATTTATCCCAGGCTAGGAAACACACGAGAAGAAAACAGACTGGCCTCTACACCAGACCTGCAAAATAAGTCACAGTAATTTACAAACTCAAGTGTGTATTTTTCTGCTTTTGTTAATAATTTTGTCAGGCCAATAGTTACAAACACTATCACCTTACAAACATTAATGCTTTCACTCTGAGCAGAAACGAGCTCCTGTCTGCTGTGAGGGGGCAAGGAGAACCATGGGACCCGTGGTTCTCCGTCAGTAATAAATAGCAAAGACAATTAAAATGGCAAGACTAGTCTTGTGCAAGCTCTGGCCCTGCCTCATGGCAGGGCTTTACCCTTGCTCATTCCCTCCTACAGACAGGAAGGTTTGTTTACAGTGTGGTTAATAACACTTCCTTTCAAGTAGTGCTTTAAAACCCTTGAACAGGAGATGTTTCATCAGATGTGATTTGCTCATTATACTCATGACCCAACAGTGTGCAGTGATGCTGCTTGAGGGACAGCCAGAGAGAGATCCCAGCAGGAGCTGCACTGATCACGGCAGAGGTACTCTGGCACAGGACCAGGCATCAGGGGAACAGATGCTCTCATGGTACAGAAATGAAAAAGCTGAGCAGATTTGTATAAAGATTTTTCTCTAAACCTTCCACATTTTGCTTGAACTTGGCCAATTCTCATAATTCCTGGTTCTCAAGAACTTTTCAAAATCACTCTTAACACACAGTGGGATAAATAACAATAATAACAACAACAAATACCACCACAGATAAAATCAAAGAAGAATTCCTAAAAGGAAGCAGGGGAGAGAAATGAAGAAAAAAGAAAAAATCTTTCACAAACTTTAATTTTAAACTTGCAATGTTTTACCTCTCTCAGTGAAAGCTTGGTCTCCTCTCTCCTGGATCCTGCTAAACAGCTCTCCTCCTTCCATGCTGAAACAAAGAACACAAAAAACCCACCTTATATTAACAGAAAGGACAAAATTAACACTTGACTGTGCATCCATATAATCTCATGGAACCACAGCAGGAACAGATAAAGATTACAGTCTGCCTCCAATGTCTGTGCTTCCCAAACATCACACTCACTCACATCAATGCAGAAAGCCATTCTGATATGGCGTAAATAAATAAATAAAACAAATTAAGACAGGGAATTTTGATGCTTTCAGTTTAATGTACCCTGTCACAGAGAAGATGACACACCAAGATGGGAAGTCAGATATGCTGGTAGTGGGAGGCTGTTAATAATCTTGTTTCATGTAAAGGGTGGAGAGGAAGAAAAAGAAAGAAGCAAAGACACCTAAAATAATTATTAATTCATCCACAGTGAAAAGGACAATTAGGGAGATAATAGGGAAAGTTAGAGTCAAAATAGTTACAACAAGACAGATCCCATTGGATCATTGTATTTACACCTGAAGTTGGAAGCTGATCACAACCAAAGCAGAATGTATTGGTAGAGATATCTGTCAAAGGTGTATTTATCAGTCAATGCTTTAATGAGGACAATTTCTATGGAGCATGATGAAAATTTATTTTCTGGTAAAGGCTCCTCATTCTTCCAGCACACAGGTTGGCTGGAGCAGCTGCACATTTCCTTATCAGTTCCATAAAGGGAACAAGAGATTTCCTTTGCAAACCAAAACTGGGCTGCTGAGAAATCTCCCAACTGCCACCTAAGCCAACACATTCTCCTACTCCCTCCATCCCTCCAAAGGCAGTGTCTGGTGAGGGGCTGCTGCTGGTCCATACCATTCCATGACAATGAGCAGGCATCTCTTTCCATTATGGATGTTCTCATACACATCCAGGACATGGACAATGTGAGGACAGCCCGAGGCTCGCCAGTGATACTCGACTTCCTGACGGGCTTTGGGGTTGTCGTACAGGAGCTGTGGAGAAAGAGCAGAGAGCAAAGTCAGCAAGGCACCATCGTCCTGCTATCAACTGGCACCAACCTGCTCTGGGGCTCAAAGATGAGCTCCAGATGAGAAAACCTTCTCCAGCCAAAGGATGAGAATTCATCGTGACATTTTCACCTTCTCTGTCTGTTCACCTTCTCAATGTGTTAGACTGAGGAATACAGAAACAATTGGTCCCTTAGGGCCTTGAATGACAGTGAGGAGGGATTTTGAATCTGAGATGGAGACAGGTCTATCTTACCCACTTCTGGATGGGAAACAGCAAATTTTTCATATGTGTTTGCAAAACTTTTAAACAGAGAATCCCCCTGCTAAGGACAATAACTCTCCTACCTGCCCCCAGCTGCTGGGAGAAGAGACTTCTAGGTGGGTGCAGTGCAAATCCTGTAAGTTAAGTGAGATTTGAAACAATGAGGACTTTTTCAGTGATTCTGAATGTGCTTCTTAAATACTATCCACACTTCTGACCCCACCGAGGTAAGAAAGACACCTTTGGCTATCTAGATGCTTGAACTTTTTTCTGTCATATGCAAGGCCAGTTTATTTTAAAGGCACTGATCTCTAGAAGGACAGCAAGAGCTCATCCTTCCTGATCCTGCAACCTCTGCACAAGAAGTGTGTCCCTTCCTGTGTGAAGCACTGCTCTGTACCCGACACCACAACTGAGCTTTGTGCAATAGGGGCACATTGCTGAATTGTGCCTGTTCCTCTCTGCCTAGGCTCTCCAGACACCACTAACACTTTGTGACAGAGCCTCCCTTTACTGCACATTTGTATAGCTCCTGCACAATGCAGCTGTGATCTGAGTTTGATATGGTATGCCCTATGGTAATAATCATGGTGATGATGGAGCAGCAACAAAACTGATGCTATATAAAGCATTGTTAAATGTAGTGAAACAGAATAAAAAACAAGCAAAGAACAATCACCTCTGATATATTTATGTTAGAAAAGGCCCAAAACAACTGTTTTCAGACAGGCAAATAAAAAGTATCATTGATGACTACTAGGCCTTAGCCTGAAGCTCTTTCCACTCACATTTGCTATTAGGTTCCAGTGAAAACACAACTGCATGATAATTGCTGAAAACAAGAATTAACATGTAACCTGTCATTAGGGACCTATGAATCAGAGCAGGAAACTGTTTCCATCCAATAGGCAAGTTAAGGCACAAATGGTGTCACAGGCACCTTCAACACAGGCAAACACGTTTTTGAAAGGTCGCAGGAAGGAAGATGCAAATTCTGTTTTCTTTATTGACTTCAATACAGACAATTTACATCACTGGGGGAGAAATCTTACACCTCTTTGCTGCTTCAGCATCCCTTTCAGCAGAGCAGACAAAGTAACACGGCAGGAAAGGTCTGTAACCCTTCATACAATGCTGGGGAAGTGCTTGGGAATGACTGGAAAGAGGGTAAAGGCTTGTCTTCCAGGCTGGGAACAGGAAAAGGGTGACACCTCCTCTGCTGAGGGCACATTTTTGTTTTTCTGTGAAGCAGAGGAAGGCTGCAGGAGGGGACAAGAGGGCTCAGGAGGGCAGCTGGCCCTGCAGCTGAGTGTGCAGAAGCCCCACACCGTGCCCCCGGGCCCTCAGCCGGGCTCCAAAGCTCCCACACGGCACCAGATTTCCAGCAGAGCAGGGGGCTCAGGAGCTCTCTGGCCAAGGTCATTGCCCTGGCAGCCAAGCTCCCCCTGCACAGCTGTCATTCTGCACCCAAAGCACGCCCTTTTGGGATCACTGTCCGCCTCTTCCTTCCTGCTCCAGCCTGGCTCTGGCCTCATTTCCAACAGAAATAACTTCCTAAAGAAAGAGATGGCTCCAATTTGGACAAAGAGCCTGCTAGTGAGTCCAAGTGCGGCTGCTTTGCTTCTTTCAGCCATCAGCCCATTCAGCAGCCTTTCCTTCACAACCACTGTGTTCTAGCTCAGTAGGACTGTCCATCAGAATTTTCCCCTCTGCCCTTCTGAGTTTGGGCTGTTGCCTAGAGGTCTCTTCAAAAGTTCATTAAATTACGTGGGCCACAATAAGGCCCAAACACCCCCAAGACTAACCAGGCCTTGCAGTGCTCATTGTTTGGATATTACTGGATTAATGCCACTTCTGAGCAGGAAGCTTCCAAAAGCTGCTCCTCTAGCTTGTGCTACTGATCAGACATTCCCATTCTCTATACTAATGTAACTGCACTATCACCTGTGTCTGTTGTGCTTGTACAGTACACAGAGATGTTATTTTTCAGGTTTGTACCAAGTGCTTATGAAAATTGTTTCAGAGAATTGAATTCTCCCTCTCTGAAGAGTTTTTACAAGCATTTGGATGCACACAAGGATGCCACAGTTTCTTTTCTCCACACTTCAAGGAAATTTTGTACACTTCTTCGTGCCAAGATTGAATGCACTCATGTCAAGATGACACCTGGAGGAGCAGAGAAAGAGAAATTCAAAAATAAAGAGCACATACACATACCAAGTAACATCTGATATACCAACCAACTGTTAACCTTTGGATTTCTCCTTCTGAACTTCAAAAATAAATTAAATCTTCTCTTTATGTCTAAAACTGGAAGGCAGAACTGTATCTTTTAAAACATTTTAGAGACACAGACACTTGTGAAATGAAAGCCACATAGGGTTGAAAGCACCCATTTCTGCAAAATTTAGGTGACAATTTAGAAACACAGTCTAAAATTTTAGACTTGCGATTAAATATCACAAACTTGCAAAGAACCTAAATGGATATTTTGCCATCTTCCTGGGCCTAAAGAATGACTGTACTCTTAATGCTGCAATAGCTTTGATAAGACTTCAACCAGGTTCCCTGACATTGTACAAAAGTGCAGAGGCACTTGTGAACAAACCCAGAACTTCAGATCAGTTTTCCAGTGCTGCTGGTTTGAGGGAAGAGCAGCTTTGGGAATAGGAGCTCCCAGTCACTGCCCTAAAGTTCCCTCAGGGTTCAGCTGAGTGACAGCATGTCATGATAGGTTGTGGGCAGGATCATGAACCAGCCCAATTTCAAAAGCACACAAGCCCCAAGAGAAATGCTCCATCTCCCAATTTCTCATGAGACCAGATGACACAAAGCACAGCAGCCTTTGCACAAGTCCATGAGTGTGTGGTCAGACAACACAGTTTGTACCAGGAGCTGCTCGGTACAAAAGTGGAGTTTTGCTGGAGCTCAGCATCACCAAACCACTGCCTAAAAGCAGCAGATGAAACAGGGAGGTCACCAAAAACAGGGGTGATGGATGGAAGGTAAGAAAGTACAGGATGTGATCCACACAACTGTCCTCAAGATCTTAAAAAGCTGAAGAGGGAAAAGAGCAGCACAGTGGGAGTGCTCAGCCTGTTCCTGAGGAACAAGAGGGCAGATGCCAGCAGACACTCCAGGATGTGCTGCCAGTTCAGGGCCTGGGCAGTGCAGGGGGGCCTGAACTCTTATTCTGGGGCATTGGCCTAACTTTGGTTGGGGAGCATCTGCCAAATAAATTCTAAACTGCAGTTGAGAAGGGTGGCTCTGTGGAATTTCTTCCTGTGCAGAATTTCTTGATAGAAAAGAAAAAAAAAAAAAAAAAAAAAAA
>VZRH01000653.1:505506-535205 GCA_013397555.1 Urocynchramus pylzowi | reverse complement strand
GAAAATTTTTTTGAAAAAAAAAAAAAAAAAAAAAAAAAAAAAAAGAAAAAGAAAAAGAAAAAGAAAAAAAAAAATGACACAGTATCTTCTAATAGCTTTTCCATTGATTCAGTGTGGTATACACAAGGAAGGACAGCAGGAGTCCTCATACCTTAATGGTCAGATCTATACAGGAAATAACCTCAGGGCTCCAGGGAGCTGCAAGTGATCTTCTGGATTCTGAAACTGTAACAACTGAGAAGGAAGATATCCATGGGCATGGATAGGGAACACGCTGAGGACAGGAAACAACCACTACTCAGTGACTTTCTCTTTAATATGCAGTGCCAGATTACACAGATTCCTGTCAGACCTGCTATCTGCTCCCTACATAGGAGATTAAGACCTCCACTATCCTTTTTTTTTTTGTTTTAAACTTCAGCAGTTCTTCCTAGTTCCAAACAGGTGCTGTGCTTGGATTAGAAGTGTTACAGGCTCAGTTTCATCTACTCCATGTGCTACAATAAAGCAGCATCTGACATTGCAACCATGTCTTTCCTATATGCACCAATTTCAGAGTCTGAACTCCCCTTCACAAGACAATCAGTTCTATAATCTCTATGCTATCTTCCTCACAGAAAGGCTTCCCATTATTAAAACAGAAATGGAACCTGCAGAAATTTTCAGTCCTAAGGATCCTCAGCATGCAATTCTGACATATAGGCACTTATATCTAGCTTATTTACGTCACTAGCTGGGAAATAAAAGGTCTAAGGGGCTAAATGCAGGGGCTTTTTGCTTGCTTTCCTCTTTGTGTGTGGCTGTTACAAAAATGCTGAGCCCTACAAATAAGCCTTGGGAACTGAATTCACACAGATGCACAGAACCTGACACCATTTGCAGCAGAGCAGTTCTTCCAGTCATTCTTTATTCAAGAGGAGTAGATGGCAAAAAGAGGCTTGGATAATGTTTCTTTCATCCCCTCCCTCCCCTATGCTACTAAAAAAAAAGGGGGAAAAAAAAAAGAAAAAAGGAAAGAAAAAAGAGCTATCAGTATGGCTATGGATGTTTTGTCTTTTATTACATCCTGATTATTTCCAATATATCTTCTAATTCAATGTTAACAATCTTTATCTGTTTCCAGGTCTCTTCAGAAGGGATAATGCCATCCTTTGTGTTAGAACACTCAAGGAATTGAAATGATCAAGGTTTCCTTCCTCACGCATCAGCAGTGCCCGTCAGTGGAGCAGCAGCACGAGCCACGTGTGTGCCTGCAAGGGCAGCAAGTGGGAATCCACTCCTGCAAATCTCCAAGAAAGCACCCATTCTGTTCTTTAAAATGAAAACAATACACTTCTGCTGGAATTATTTAGTACTGAAGCATCAGTCTAAGGGCTAAAACCAGGGCAGGCAAAGGTAGAGAGTCATCTGTAAACCTTTCACTTTTCTGCTGTTATTTAAAATCCAGCTTAGGCTGTTGGAAATTAAACCTTCTTGAAGGCTTCATTGAAACAAATTGTCACCCCTATTCCTGCAGAGCTGTCCAAGCTGCCACCACAGCTGGCATTTCCCGGCCTCTCCACGGGGCTGAGACAGACAGCCAGTCCCAAAGGTGGGCTTCTCCAAGCTAATAATAGGAACAACAGTCGAGTAGCACAATTTCCCATCACTCCTGCCAGTGGTATCGAATCCTTTCCCTGACCCTATTGAGTGTCAGGGTTGTACTGCCTGCACTGAAGGACCTTTCTCAACCCACCTCTTCCCTCCACTCTTCCAGCCTCTACTCAGCTAATCCTGGAAATGGCAAAAGCTGCAGCAGATCTTTGGGGCCTTGCCAGCACAAGCCAAAGTGCAAAGGGCTCAGGGAGGATCCTCCTCAGAGCCACGCTGAAATCAGCTCCCTGCTGACACACATGACTTCAAATAACTTACACATATGTTTTAAAGGGAAAACAGGAGAAAAGAGTGAAATGGACAAAGAGAAAAAGAACAGTTTAACAGAGAGATTTTTCTTTTTTTTCTAAGAGTTTGAGTAGTGGATGTACAGCAAGTCTGCTGAAGAACTTTGCTCACTCCTGCTTCTCCATCCCTAGAGAGCACACACCATATAAATATTATTTTGCTCCAAGCCTCTCTCCTGCAGTGAATCAGCCAGGTTTCTCAAAAATAACTTTGGTGTGGTTTCTGAATTTATTTATTGTAGCAGTACTCGAGTCACCACCAGGCACTTGCTATGACTCCACAACCTGAGGTAAATAAATGAGACATAGCACTATTAATGCTCTAATTACACATGCAACTAGCCATTCACTCTGCAAAGGTCAGCTGTCTGTGCTCATAAATGTTAGTGGAGATACAGGGAATGAAGCTGAAATGGCAAGGCTGGGGGTCAGGATACATTTCAAAGGTAACCCCTTGCACACGTGAGGTTGACATAAAAGGAAGCACCAAAATGAGCCAAAATGCCCACAAAGAAAAGTGACTTTCCTGATACTCTGATAATCTTACACGAATGTATCTGAACTGCAGTGCCAAACATATGCAACTGTACATTCAATACCATGGGGTATACAGAGATTTAAATTAAAAGCATGCTATGTATTTTGCTAGAACCATAATATTACTTTGTATTTTAATACTGTGCTTGTTCTGTGTGGATGGAAAAATATTCCTACTGGCACTATAAGATTCCAGCTATTCTCAGTTGTGACAGGCTACAAACCAGCTGCATGTGGCTTCTGTTGTATTTAAAACACTGTAAATGGATTTTAGAAGAAAAATAAATCACCAACAGCTACTAACATGCTGCTACCAGACAGGAACATCCTCAAACACTTGTTTATACAAGAATGCCTAGAAATCAGCTCCTCTCTATACCTTCTCCTGATGACAATTTCTACCTCAAAATGCTGTTTAGCCAGCACTGACAACTGCATTCAACACGTGCACTCAATATTCAGCAGCTGGGGAGACCTGCTGTAAAGCCCTTTCCAAAACCCAGACATGCTAATCTGTGATTAAAATAAAATAATCTCTAGCTCTGCCACTATTTTCACTCTTCCTAAATTTCCAAATTGAGGAAAAGGAAACCTAAAATTCCAGCTGAAAATGATGACATTTCTTACCTTGTAATTTCACTCAAGTATCTGATATGAGGTTTGCCTTCAAAAAGGGAAAAAAAAAAAAAAGAGAAAAAAAAAGAAAATACACCAAAACAAAACAAAAAAAACCACCACCCCTCAACACAAACTTCACTCCTGCCAGCCATGAGTTCATAAATTCTGATAACAAGGAGTCAGCTGACTTGGCTTCAGTAATTTATACAACTCAATCCTTGGCTGAGCAAAATGAATGGACCTTCAAAGTCTGTGAAACTTTGCTGTGTAAGAAAATTTCAGCAGTACAAAATACTGTGGCACTTCCTCACATCTTCAGCCAATCAAACTTCTCCTCTGCTATGACTTTAGCTATCCATAGAACACTAAAGTAAATTCAGGACTACAGTCTTGATCTTCTAGATGTCTAAGATCTTTATGCCTTGAATGAAAGCAAATAAAGGATCACTTAAAACTTTGAGATGTACCCTATAGCAAACAGTTTTGCCACCTGCCATAGTGGAATCTCCCACAACGAGGACACATCCTGCCTGTCCTGGACTCAGAGCTGTCTTGGGGCCAGTCTGAGACTGAGACAGGTTTCCACAAGAACTATGGCCATCACAAAAACCTCTATTTTCTGAAGTTCCAGTTGTATTTCCTTACCTTTGACATTATTCTGTGCAATGACTGATGCAGCAATACCTCCAGAATACACCAGCAATTTTTGTGGCCATGAAATGGGCTGGAATGTGCCTGCCAGAATGTGACCCTCTCACATGCTTCCCAGTACTGACAGTCACAGTTCCTAAGCTCCATTTAAACCATTCCTAATCCCCCCTGCTCCCAATATGTTCTCCCATGCCATTTCTGTTATATTTTGCTATATTTCTGGATTATACCTCTGTTTTTCTTTAATAAAACCAAAACTCCTTTACAGCATACCTAACTAGTAGTGACATTCTACACGTTTTCCACAGAAAGAAGGGGAAAGAGCAAATATAGATGTTACTCTGAGTGCTTTAATTTCAGTTCTAACTACCATGAAAATCACCTGTACTGCTGTGTGGAACAGCAGGGCAATGATTCCAACATTAGCAAGCCATGGCACAGCTTTGCTGGAGCAGGATGTGGCAGAAGGCACTGAAAAGATCTAAGTCTGATGCTCTCTTTCCAAGCCTTCACGCTAATCAGCAGTATGAAAATTAACACAGATGTGATAATACTAAACTAGGTAGAAGTAGAAATTAGGAACATGTTTAATCTCATTAACCACAGATAACAGTAGCTATGAGTTCTTTGTATTTTTTGCATGTGTGACTACAGTTATGAAGATTAAATCACTCAAGAACTCCCAGAAAGGCCTTGACAGAGGCTCTTTGGGTTGCCTGCTGGATTCCTGCTGTGGCCATTTGCCACAGCAAATTTCTTTTCACCCTTCTCTGCACACCAGCCTCATTTTGGAACACCTTAATGAGCTTCCCCCCCCACCTGCAGCTCTATTCTCCTCCACAGCCCCACCATTTGGCAGAGAAATTCAGAACGCAGATACTGTCCTGTCATACCACTGCCCACACACCTAAACTCCCTTTTAGCTGACTTCCCATCCCCTTCCACATGAATTTCAGGTTGCCATCCATGCATGCAAAGCTTGGCAATGTGCCACCCCAGGCCAGCTCTTTCTCAGACAGAGCTATTCTTCCTCAACATCTCCTTCCTCTACACCCACACTTGTGCACTCTGTCGCATGACCAAGCAGTGTGTCTCTCCTGCTGCATCGTCCATCTAAAGTACTCCTAAATCATCCAAAGAACCCAGAAATAAACAAAAAAACTCTCAAATCTTCCTTCTCCCATTCCATGGGGCTCACCTACTTTGTTTAAGCATTACCTTAAGGGGAGACTTGCTAAATCCCTGACATCAGTGGCACTTACAGCAAATCCACGTCACATCTCTTGCAGCACAGATACTGAGATTTGACCCAGTTCTTGGGAATCTGACTGGAGTGACTCAGGCCAGCACAACATCAAACACTCAATCCTAAAAGCTGTCACCTGTGGCAACTTAACTCCTCTGCAAAAATAAAACAAAGCCCTAAAGCCTTCAGCAAGGACATCTGTAAGATTTCTTTAGTGTTTCAAATCACTGCTGTATGTTTTCACACTCGTGTCTGTGCAAGCTCTGCTGTCGGTATTTTCAAGCAAAGATCTGTATCTGTTTCTAAGGCACAACTCAATACATAGCTCTGTGGATGGGAGCTTAATGGTCCTCCAGGCATAAAGATCCCTGGAACTGCTTATTGTGTACAGCCATGACATGACAGAGAATAGTGGGACTGTGAACAGAAACAAAACTCTGCGGCACTCAGCAGAGCTAGAAATGCAAAGGAAGCCATTAAGAGAAAAAGTAGATTGTACTCCCAAGAGTTCTTGTCCTTATTTTGTCTGACTATATGCTCTAAAGCTAAGTAAACCAGTACACAGAAAAGAAAAATACTCCGGGGGGACGGGGAATTCAACAGATGGAATCAACATAGGCGAGTGACACTGCAGTAAAACTGTAATTTATGTTACAATTCTCATTGATGGCTTTTGCTGGGTGCACTGGCTCAGCCACTGGTTACAGTTCTGCTTTGTCACAATGGCAGCAGAATCCAGCACGACTTTCCCTTTCAAGCCCCACAGCACACTCCTGGAGCAGCTAATGCCTTACAGAACTCATTACTTGATTAAGTACTCTTTAATATCCACAATACTGGAAAACACTTCTTGGAACGCACTTCATACTTGGATCTGCCAGTTCATACAAAGCCATACACTCCTTCACACTTCCCTTCAGAAACCTTAAACACCCTGCCAGTCACCATTAATTAAGATCCCCTCATCAGGTAAATGCCCTGACCACATCCTCCTGACCACAGCTCCCCTTCTCTATCCAAACCTGGCATCTGCCCAGCCCATCCAGGCTCTCATCCACCCTGCCTGTCTGAGAACCCAGGCACTGGAGACTCTCCTGCAATAGCTGAGAACTCCTGTTGCTGGTGAGTCACAGCCCCCAGCTATTCCAGGCAAGCAGACTTTATTTCCCCAGTCATCCCGAGGGAAGGGAATATCTTTCCATTTTGCTGCCCACTTGATTTCAGTTTTTAGCCACCTTGCCTACCCTAAAGATTTTCCTTGTACCAGGATATGCTGTGGAGTGAGAGGAATGAGCAGAGGGCTGCTTCCCCAACATTCATGTTCATTTTCTTTGACAGAGGTTAGAGAGGAATGGTCCACGTTCCCTGCAACCAGCTGACAGGAAGCAGTCAGACACCACAAAGGTAGAGCAGAGCAGCTTAAATGGAAGGGTGGTTTTTTGCTAAAATCAAGAGCATTTCCTTCCCATTCCTGAATAATTTCCTCTCTCCTCCTGCCTTGTGTTGGCTGCCTCATGACTGTACATGAAAAAGGAAGAGGAGGAGGATCTCAGGAATATTTGGAAGTCCGATGTTTTGATGTCTGTCTAAAGCAGCACCATGCTGAGAGGACTGCACAGGGGTCAGAAAAATGAGATGTAGCAAAAGCACTGATGAAAACCAAGAATCATTCCAGGAATTAGATCCTTTTCATCTTTCCAAGCTGAGACATATCCATCTCCCTTGCTTAAGGCACTGTCCTTCCCCTCCTCTCCCTGCAGCAGTAGCTGCCTGTGGTACACTGCAATGTTGGCTCACTTCCACAAGTCAGCATGTCTGAGAGAGAGTCTGGGTTGAGGAAGGGGGAGGAGGGAGTGACAAAGCTGGGGCAACAGAAAAGAGACTCAGGAGCCACCTGCCTGCTTCCAGCTAATATCAATACCCTGGAAACAGCTGCCCCATGGAAGTGTTCCTGACTCCTGAGGTGATGCTTCCACAGAGGCAATGTGTGTTCATCCAGTCTCATTCTCCTGGACGTGACCCACCAGGGGAACAGGAAAACATCCCTGCACTGAAGCCATGTTAACAGGAAAACAGGTTGTCCAAGTGTGCAGCTGCTGCTCCCTCCACAGAGCTGCTCCAACACTTCACAGCAGGCAGAGGCAAGGGGAGAAAGGCACTCAGCCATGATGCTCTTCCCTCTGGATGGGAAGACAGATCCTCAGGTGGAGACTGCCCGGGTAAGGGGAATTTACAGATTTTGAACATCATGCCACACCCCAGAAGATCTGGATGACGCCTGTTTAATATGCAGGATTTTGTCCAAGACCTGTCAGGTGGTGGTAATTTCAATTTCCATGGGCTAATCCTTCTCCCATCACTACAAATGCTTTATTTTTATATGGCCATATAACACTTTCCCAAGCAGGGGCTGCTTTGAAAACCTTTAGAAACTGCCTCTTGATTCATCTTCACCATATCATAACCAACAGAGGGAGTAATTTGTTTTTAAATTCAGACACACATTTGACCCTCCTGCCCCCCACTAGTCTCTAATGAGAGTTACAAGGGCTGCTCATAACCAGCAGGAGACCACCTCCAAAGAGCACCCCAGTGTCCCTGCCATGACAGGCTTCTCATCCCCCAGGGCTCTGCTGTGGGTGAGAGAGGAGAACCCCTGAAGGTCTAGGGAAAGAACATCAAGACAGTGATACATTGCTCTCATCACACAGCTCTGCAGGGCCAGCTCAACCAGGTCATCAAATGGGATCCCTTTCAAAACACTTCTTAATACTAAATGATGATATCAACTATTGCAGGAGCTGGAGACATTATTCAAACCTTAATGCATTAAAACTCAAAACTCCTGAAGTCTCAGTTTCTTCTTAGAAGTGACTATTCCAAACTAAGAGGCTGTGATATTTGGAACATGGGGGGGTACTCTGCCAGAATTCATAATTATCACTATCTGTATTTCCAACTGCAAGATTAGAACTATTTTAGTCAAAACTAGAAGTTTCCACATGAAAATATACAGCAGATTGGTAGAAAAGCATTCATAGGTCCTGGACAGAAACACCATGGAAAACCACCAGGAGACCCTGGATTTCCAGATCAGATAATGCACAGCCAAATTCCTATTAAGTCTGTCTGCAGAAATCTCCTTCCAGACCCTTGCTCTGCCTGAATTAGATGAGGGTCTTCCACTTCACTACCTGAGTCCTTCCAGCTCTTACAGAGAACTCTTTGCATGCCCACACTGGGCGGTGTCTCCCAGTTTTCACACCTAAAACACAAGCTGGCAAAATAGGGACATAGCCCTGAATTCCTCAGAGCCCAGCTGAGGGGGAACCAATGTCTATTTTGGGAAGGGTACGGCTATTCTCACTTCTTGTGAGGAGTTTTAAAAGTTCCTGGGTGTTTCTTAGTGCAGGGGATACAAATTGTTGTATTTGATAAGTTTTCATGCAATCACAGTACCATTTTCTGCTCAGTTTTAAGGGAGGTATTTCCAAAACCAATTGTCAGACAACAAAAGAAAAGGTGAGCCTTAGCAAGAAAACCTCCTCAGGGATACACGGATTCATTACAGGGTGAGGGGGATTCAGAAGACAGCCTGTAAAAGGAAGACACCCCTAAGGCAAGTTTCATGAGAGTGGCAGAAGCAGAGAGCTGCACCCAGGACTCTCAGGGGATGCCATGCCAGAACTGCATTTACTTTCTAGATTATACACTGCCATAGCAAGAACTACTGGAAAAACACTCCTGCTATTTCCCAAAGGACTGTTACAGAAATATCCGTTTCACTCATGTATCCCAGGGAACCTTCGGTGAAAAGACCACAAGAACTTGGGACTTGGAATGTGAAAGTGAAGCCTCTTCATAACTCTGTAATGTGCTTACCCAGGCAATCTCTAATAAAGGGTGATTCAGCCTCTGAATCAGAAAGAAAAATTATCTTGCCCGTTGAGAAAGATGGGATAAGACTTGGCTGCAGGAACAGGACTGAAGTCTGGATGCTTAACTCAAATGACTAAGTGCCTATTTTTCACGACCCAAATTCTGGCTACCCCAGAATAACACCAAACCCACAGACCAAAAAAATAACGTTATAAAAAAATAAAATTTCATATTCAAATTAAGCAATTATTTAGAGGAACTAAAAATTAAACAGAAACCAATCCAAGAATGTGAATCAAGTGAAGTGAGCCACAGAGCCTGCCATGCTACTTTAGACATGTCTGGAAACTTGAAATTCTAACATTTACCACAATCCCACCTCTTGCTCTGCCCAAAAGAGTTCTGGCTGCAACTTTTAAAGCTGCACAGTGCCCATGTCTTTGGAAGCTTGTAAATGAATTCTCCCCACCTTTGAGCTCTGTTAAACTCCACAGGTCTTGGCCTTGAATTCCTGGCTGTTTTGCAATGAGTGCAATAACTCTGTTCTGGATACAATCATACAGTTGTCTTACGTACCTTGCAAAAGGTACAAAGCCAAACAGATATCTAGCAGAAGAAAAAGATAGAAGTATATTTAAATCCCAATGCTCTCTGGCACTTGAAAGGTGAAATTTAAAGGTTGCATTCTGCAAAGATACCATCAAATGTAAATATTACAGATTTATAAATAGTCTATAGTGTTGCACATGCTTGCAATATTTCTCAGTCCAGATTTCATCTAGGCCACATATGATAACATTATCTCCTTTGACTGTGCAAACCTTCCAAAACACATTTGTTCTTGCCTGTCCTAAAATCCAGGGCACACAGTCAATAGTCACATTCCTCACCTTATCTTTCCCATCTCCACACTCTTTGCCTGTTAATACTGTTGCCATAGATTTTCTTATTACCAATAATCTCTTGTGTTCAGCGGGGATTTATTATTTATTGTGCCTTTAGCTCAGACATCTTGTTTCCAAGTCTTTATTATTTGGGTAAAGTTAGTATAGTATTCACAGTGGTAGCTACCACTTCAACACATGGAAGAGAGCAGGCATCACATCCACAATCCCATGTCTTCCCTCCCTCTGTTCCAGCCCTGGAGCCTTCCCTCTCTCCTGCAATTCCCCAAAAAGGATCCTTTGCATAGCTCAGGGCACACAGGGCTGCCGGTTCCAAAATTCCAGAAATGTTTAAATTTTTCAGATACATTGATACTCTTTTACACAGTTGAGCTGTTAATGCCAGGCCAATAAAAATTAGAAAGGAAACCCCAGCCTATACAGTTTATTTTCCCACCAGGGCCGTTTACAGTGTGTCTTGTGACCACTGCACACACAGAAGCACCTGTAAAAGAAGCTTTGGCAAGTTCTGAAGTTCTGATCCAGTTTAGGCAAATGAGGTAACTTTTGTAAAGAAAAATGAAGAAATAAAATCTGAGTCATCATCTTTGCATGTTCCTGACTGAAAAATAAATTAATTAGCAGTAAAGCAGATGAGGCCCAGGTTGCAGGTTTCTCTGGAAAGGCTTCAGAGGAACAAAGGAGGAACAGTGAGGCTTTATTGGGTGGGACTGATGGCAGCATCAAAAATAAGCAGAGCACCACTGAGCTCCTGAGCAGTGCTCCTTGAAGGCTGTTGTGTGATACTCTCTCCATGTGGCACTGACTCCAAGGCTCCTGCAGCTCATGGCCCTGGAATTGCATGGAAGATTTCACCATGGATTTTTCTGACAGGATAATGTATTTACATCCAGGCAACCCATGGACTGCTAGGGCTTGGTCAAGAGCCTCAGCTCCTGCCATGAAGAGAATGGAGTTAGAAATCTCAGATACTTTTCCTGGTCACAGACTTCTTTTGGGACAAAACCTGTCTTGGATGTCACTTTCTCACATTTTACTGCAGTGGGGTGCTTTGGCATAAATTATTTGGCAATCTTCAACAGAGATGACAGAAACTGCAATAAATCCTAATAATATAAATTCTGTGCACACAGCAGAACTGAGCAATTCCATCAGTTCTGCTGTTTCTCTAAATTGTTTTCTCTGAACCATTTAATACCCTTTCAATAAATACATAATAAACAAAATGTTGCAGAAGAAAAAAGAGAACCATTTGTCTATCTTCTACTTGCTAAGAACAGGTCTTTGTGATAATTACCAAATATTATTTGGTATAATAATATTATTATAATAAAATTATAATATTATTTGGCAAAATACATATTTTATAATATGATTAAAACAGCCTTTCTAATATTAGTGAACTTCAGGATTAAGGTGCTTGAGTAACCTGAATATTGCTCCCTTTGTATGTATTAAACACAATATTATTACACATTCCTCCCCCTTTAACTTCATCCTTACCCCAGAGCACAACCTGAACCCAGTCAGGATGCAGGCAGGGATGCAGAGTGACAGGAACTGCCATCTGCAGCACCTCCCATCTCCTCTGCATTCTACACAGACACTGCAAAGTGCAGTATAAGACAGAAGTGTCTTGTGGCTTAACCACAGCTGAATGCTACTCTCAGAAATCCAGATTCTCCTCTTGCTCTTCCTGAAGTCTCCTGCAATGCTCAGGAAGCCAGCTGAGCCACACAGGTACTCTCTAATTGCCTGTTCCTCATTTCCCAGGGCCTGGACTGTGGCCGGATTTGCCAAAGTCCTGGGCACTCCCAGCTGGGGCACAGCTTGGGTTTGAAAAGCTCCACTGAGTTCAAGAGCAATCTGTAGCTGTGGGGGAACCAAAACCAAGCCCCTCTCATTGGAGATATTTCATAGGCAGCTCACAAAATTCGGTGGAATTTAACAAGTTAAACCTATTCACCTGCTCCACATACACAAAACAGAGACAATGCAAACTTATCTTAAAGCCATGTTGTGAAAATAACAGTGATCTGGCCATTAGAGTGAAAACACCTCAAAGCACAACCAGGAGGGAATGAAAAAAACCCCAAACCCTGTTTTCAGAGCAGGTCTAAGCTAACCTGAAATAGAGAAATCCATACACTGAACAAGGACAATGAAACCAGCTATTGAAATCAATCATTTACCACTCAAATATTTTTGTCTGTGCACTGAAAAATCCTTAAGTGGGATAGAAAATACAGAGTGCAAGATAGTCAGAAGGATAAACACAGCATAGATCCTGACATCTCCTACATCTGAATGCTCCATTTACCAATACAAAAACTGCTATTTATGAGGGAGCTTTGCGTATGTGAGAACAGACTGATTATTACAGATTTGGAACTAGGCTGAATTTGGGATGATTTTAAGGGTGACAGGGCAAGAGACGCCCAGAACAAAATTCACCCTTCAGTAAACCTCAAATCCAACTAACTGGCAAATCACTGGACTAAATTTGTATTTTACGTAGTCAAAACAACTTTTTCCTCTAATCTTATTACTGGAAAAGGTTGAAAAAATTCTGCCTAAACAACTCCTGCAAAACTATTTCAGTTCAGCACAGGAAAAACCATCCTTCAACTCTGTCAAAATACTAAGATGTGTGAGTCCATGCAGACCAAGGCAGTCCCACCAGGAAGCAAAGTTCTTGATCCAGCCCAATTCAGCCTCTTTCCAGAGGCACAGTGGAGCTCCCTGGAAAGAGCACTCATAGCACTGACCTCACAATAGCATCATTTTTCCTGACATCTATTTTTTTTTCTTTTTACATGAGATTTATCACATTAGTCATAGATCTGATGTCTTCACCAAGATAAACCACTCTCTCAACTTACAGATACTTTGCCTGAGCAAGGACAATGACTTTGGTGGTTATTTTTGTTTCTTTCCACAATGAACTCTGATACTGCCCTAGAGGCTAATTACATCAGGAAAGTAATCAGCATTTTGAGATGCCTTTTCCTGATGCTGTCTTCAAACCACATCTATTCAGCTTTCATCACTGCTCTCCCTTCAAACATCCCTTATCCAGAAGGATCTGCTTTGGAACAATTCAGATGGTTGATGTTTCCTTGATAGGCAGTATCTGTCACTTGATGCTGAGATTTGCAGGCTGCAAAAGCGGTTCCATCCACACATTAAGTGGTTCCAGCACTATTGTAGCAAATCACATCAACCCTGATGCACCAAATATAACTGAGGGTCTCCATAGAAAGTTCTTTAACTTCTTTAATGCTGCTGTGCTGTCATTAATTAATCCCCAGAAGGGATAAACTCAAGTATCTGCATGCATTAGGCTTAATATTTTACTTCTGCCTATTTCTCATATCTTCTGGAGAAGTACATGTCTTCCACTTTGTTTTGATTTTGTAACATCATATTGATGACTTTGCTGTTATTAATCTCTACCTCATACTTCTGCCTGAAAATCATTTATAAAACCACAGCAATCAATTACTTAACACAACCCTCAGCATCTTTTACTGCAACTTCCTCATTTGCTTTGCTCAAATAGAGCCTAATTTTACTGGTGCAGTAAAGAATCAAAGACTTGAATAAAAGACTTGATACCTTTATTAATGCCTGATTGATCCAATAATCAAAACTAGGAATTATCTTCATTTCAGCATTATATTACACAAAATTGTGCCACTACACTGCCTTTAAAAAAATATGTAATTTTCTACCATTATGATTTTGTTTTATTTTAACTGAAATAATAAAATCAATAATTCTTAAACTCGTTTATCTGATTGTTCTCTTCTTTCAGAAAGGTTCATTACCTTCATGTCTTTCAGCCCCACTATACTTATTAGTTGGTTTTATTTTCCTCAGTTCTACTGGGCTATACCAGATCATTTGTGTACCTTACTTTTTTTTTTTTATCTTACAAAGTCTATGGGTAAGTAATTTGCTGCCTCTTTTTCTCCCATTTCAAGCTATCAATAAAATATGTGAAATTAAAAGATACTTATTTCACACTTCCTGACTTGTGGGACAATGAATAATACATTATATTTTAAGAAGAGAATTTTAAATAAATGTAATCAAACTAAAGATGTTTCAGACTGTTTGGCCAGTTCCATGGCTTTTATAACACTTCTGTCTCTTGCCCCAGCAGAGACCCCACTTCAACAGTAGTGTCAGGGAAGGGGAAGCAGGCTGATGCACAGAAGCAGCTCTGGGAGCAGCCAAGCCTCCTGTGAGCCATGCAGCGCTAACAGCTGGATCAGGTTTTCAATCAGCCAGCTGCAGACACAAATCCTTGCTGCCTTCCCTAAGTGAAAGTTACAGACTGAAGTCTGACACCTGTATTCAATGTTGGGTTACAGCTCTCGGAGAATCAGAGATCCTGAGTGGGAAGGGACCCACAGGGATCATCCAGTCCAGCTCCTGGCCCTGCACAGACACCCCAAGAACCCCACCCTGTCCCTGACAGCGTTATCCAAGCGCTCCTGGAGCTCCGGCAGCCTTGGGCCCATTCCCTGGGCAGCCTTTTCAGTGCCCCACCATTCCTGGGGGAAGAACATTTTTCTGATATCCAACCTAAACCTCTCCTGACTTTATGTCATTCTTTCGAGTCTTCTCACTGGTTGTGAGAGTGAAGAGATCAATACCTGCCCCTCCACTGCCCCTCATAAAGGATGTTGAAGACCCCAGTGAGCTCTCCCCTCAGGCTTCTCCAGGCTGAACAAACCAAGTGCCCTCAGCTCCTCCTCATAAGGAACACCCACACTGAGAGACTGAGTTGGGCTCATCCTCATCATCTGTGGGATCATCATCCAGATCACCCTGATCAACTCAGCTGCTCCCAGCCTTGGACCTGGGTCACCTCAGCAGAGAAGCCATTTGGGAGGTGGCACTGGAGATGCCTCCTGAGTGGAGAGCATGTGCATTGGGGGAACAGATACACACATCCCAGAATACTCCTTGTCCTCATTTCACAGGCAATGAAAGCCTGTCCTTTGCATGGAGTCCTTGTGGGGCAGTCCTTGTGCTCCTCCCCCAGAACAGCTCTGTAGGCAGCAGCCACCGTGCAGAGCAGCACAACTCACAGCCCAGCCTGGAGGGAAGCAGCACAGGGAACACTCCCCACTTCTCCCCCAGCCTTCTAACACTGCATGGAAAAGTGACAACTGCATGTAAAAAGTACTTTGGCCAAACAGCAGAAACACTAAACGTGCCTCATAGCTCCTCCAAGTCTTCCATGGGAACACTTGAACAAAATAACGAGGTAAACTTTGGCATATTCTGCTGAATAAAAGCCTCATATATCCAAATTTTTCTACTCACTTTTTTGGCAATTTTAAGATGCAAAAATATAATCCTGTGTGAATAGACAGGAAGATGTAAATGTTGAGGTTGGAACACAGACCTCATGGGGACAGTGTTAAATATAAGAACCTTGGGTTACTGGAGGGTCAGAGGCACAAGGCACAGTTATGAGGAACGGCAGCAGCACCATCTGCTTTGGGACTGCTCTCTCCTATATCCTTGATTTACAGAATGTACAGAAGCCTGAGTATTCCCCAAAATGCTTACTGACTTCTACTTTCACAGTCAGTAAGCAAGCAAATAGAGCTTCAAAACTGAACTCTCAATTCAAGCCAAACTCCAATAGGCTTTTCAGGAAAAAGGCAGAAGGGCATTTAACATTTTTGGTTTAGTTACTCATCCTATGAGTTAGGGTTTGTTGTATATTTGCAGTTTCTAACAAGCCTCTAGTGGGCTACAGTTACCAGTAATTAATGATTATTTGTTCCCTTTTCTCCAAATAATACAAATTTTGGCTCTCATGTTCTTACACAAAGATATATACAAACATGAAAAAAAAGGGCAAACTAATGTATTTTATTTTGAGCTAACAAGGTCCATGATTTCAGAAAATACGAAACATTCAAATAATATACCAGAGCTTCTATTTCTATATAACTAGTAAAAATAAAATAAAATTGGGGGGAAAAGCCTCACTAAATGGGGAGCATATCAACTGTAAAGAAAAAGTAGAGAAAATACATTTCTATCTTGCCTGAGAAAAACTTCAGGTGCAAATTCTGGTTTTATTTTAAAACCACTTTACTTTTTCTCTTCTTCGGTGCCTTATTAAAAAAGTTACATATTGAAAACACCAAATTTAGTAGTTTGGAAAAAATTAGCAGCAAATTTAATTACACTTCAGAACTACAATTCCTATCTATTGACTGCTAAATGAACTTAAGAAAAAGGGAAAAAAATGTAAAGAGTGATGTCTCACAGATTACTTTCCCCTCATTCAATTTTCAATAAAAATTTTGAAGTTTTGGGGTGGAAGCAAAAGTTGACATTTACTGACATTTAGTAGTTAAAATGTAATCCTTCCAGAGAATGAATAGCAGAAAAAGGTGGGGGTGGAGGAGAAGGGAATCAACTTCTGCTCTGATTACACAGAAGAAAAAAGTTAAAAATCATGGAATAAACTGAATAAAAGCACAAACCCACAAGTATTTGCAGATGAAGTTCTCCCAAACAAGGGGGAGGATGTCACTGATTTTGGGCTCCCTAGAAATACTCCCTACCAAACAAGCAATCAGCTCTGGACCATTAATGACCATCAGTCCCACCAAAGTGGGAGAGATCATTGCTTCTGATGTCTCAGCTGCAGGAAGCAGTGACCAACACACTCTGACAGCTCCACACGTGCACAGGGTTCTATTTCTGTGGTTAGGAAAGTGCTTTATAAATGTAATGAACCCATTTTCTAATAGTAAACAGAAAATTAGAAAACCCCCACAAGTTTTGAAGCAGGGACACGACTGCTCTATGCAGACACAAAGCACCAGTCAAGAACTCTGTATTACCATGCAACAATATGTACACAGGAATCTAAAGGCTGCTACAGTCCACAGGTAGAAGGCATTTCAATGAGTAACTTGCAGATTTAGATTAAATGTGGTATGAAAGTGTAAATTATCTTATTAAAGATAATTTATTTTTTAATTAAAGTTTAAGTATCATTTGAAGGCTTGAACAGACACCTCAATGCAGCCTAATTTCTCAGTATGGTCACTGCATTAGAAAAGTTCCTCCTATGAATGGTTTCAAGTTAAAAAGTTGAAACTGAGGGAACTCTATCCTGGTGAGCTCTTTTGCAAAAACACCCAAACCTGGTAGACTTGGGAGCTTTAAAGGATACTGGTCTTCAGAGAAGGTGAGGAGCCCTCCGTAGTAAGAAGCAACATAAACCAGAACATTTACATTAATAATATATTAACAGTGTTAATCTCAGCCAAAGAGCATTTAATGCTCTTGTGCACATAAAGGGGGAATGACAAGCAGTAGTCTCCGGGTAATCCCCTACACAGCAGGAAACCAGGGGATGATGGGACACATTAATGTTATTAATTTTTAATATAAAACAGAGCAATGCTCCTCGGTGATGAAATTGGTGTGCTGTGCACATGAGAAGTTGGAGACCAGTGGTGAAAATAACAACCCCTCCCCCTACCAAGCCATCCCTATTTTAACTTGCTCACATGCAGATGGAAGATCGAGTTTAAAAGACAGAAATTTCCCTTTTGGTCTGCCCAGTCACAGCATCCTCAAGAAGCAGAAATAAATATCTGGAACTTGCATGACTGAGTTAGAAAGCAGTTGTTGAGCACATAATAGTCACAGCATACTGAGTGGCCTCAGGTGTTCAAGTTTAGAGGGTTTACATAAACAAAACCAGATAACACCAATCTCCTCCAGAGTTTTGATGCTTGGGATAAATGGGACAGAAGACATGGGAGAAGCTCCACACTGAGCAAGATCATGGATGTTTTCCCACACTACCCACAGATTTCTGTCACACAGCCTTTTCTCACACTGACTGCCCAGGCTCCAAGCTTGAGCCACTCTCCTCCTCCAGAACTGCCCTCCTGTGAAACCTGCTCCCTTCTTGTAGGACCGAGGAAAAATCCTGCTTTGGTTTTAGGCCCAAGCAGTCCTACACAGTTGTTACCTCACATTGCCAAAAATGAAGACTGACACAAACAGCAAGAACCATTTAACAATAAATTTCTATTGCTGTGTTGGATGTTTCATTGAACCAACACTTGTGAGAACTTTTTCCTTATTTTCCCTGGGAGATTTAGCTTTTGTGCACACAACACAGCATTCACCCTGCCTCACACCTCCACAACTGATTCAGACAGCAGAGAGGTGGGAAAGACTCAGAACTAATTGCTCTTGTATGAAGTGTTTAATCAATAATGTATCCTGCCGTTTTCTCCTCCTCCCGAGTGCAGCAAGAGGTCAGTTTTGGCAGATCTTGAGTGTCTTGTCCCATTTTTTAACAGTAACAGACACAGAGGCCCAGCCCAAGCCAAGGCAGTCACACCTGTCACAACAGAGACACCCTGGCAAGCAGGGTTTCTGAAATCCAGCTGGAAAGGAAAGGCACTCTCACACTCCCTTCACCTTCAAGGGGCCTTTAACAATGGCATCTCAGCACCAGGAAAAAGTTATTACAGGGCTAAGAGACTGGAGAAAAGTTCTACTTGATACCAATCCACCAGAACTGAGACTGTTTCTAAATTAACTGACCTTTCCCCATGCGCCACTCTCACCTCAGCAGTCTGCTTCCCTACACCCTAGTGCCAGCAACTTTGGGAGATGCTACTTTGTAGGTTTTCAAACATTAAAAAAAAAAAATCAACTTTAAACCCTCCCAACTAAAGATGATAAACGTGGAAAAGCACCTAATTCCAGTACACAAGACAGCTATGCAGGTATTTTGACTTTTGTAAGCACGACTTACATACCATGAACTCTGATGCAAAGCCAGATACTTGTTAAGAAAAGTGAAACGAAGAGTAAGAATATAACCAGATACCAAAGTAGTTTGCAATTCTTTTCCAAGTTCTAGATAAAAATCTTAGCCTTTAAAAGTCAATAGCAGACATCCAAAAATTGAATTAAAACCTGCATTGGGGTGCACGATTTCATCATATATTTAAGCCAGTTTAAAGTATTAAATACCCACATCTGAAGTTTCAGCTTCTGGTTTTAACCGTGTTTAGCAGTTGGGTTTTACCCTAATTCATATTAAATGTGAAAATAAGAAGCAGAATGTGCCTGAAAAATACTTTCAATAACATTACACTGTTTGTATTTCCACAGGCCAAGTCTTATAAAGCGCCTTCCTGCCCTGCCCTTCAGAAGAAGGGGAAAAAAAAAAAAAGGATCTAAATATGAATAGCTGCTGCAAAAAAACCTATTTCACCTTATGTTTACACCCAAGTTCGGACAAGTACAAGTTGCCCAGGAAAACACACCCTTAACATGAAACTATTGTGCAAGGGATGGACATTACCCAGAGGCACAGCCACCAGCAGAGCTGTGGCCACAGCTCCATCTCCCTCTCCTTAGACAGGAGGATATTGTACCCCTGAAGCAACAGTACATTTAACACAGGAGAAACAATAATATGCCTTCTGAAGCTCAAAGTTTCATTATTTATCCTGACAGTTTTGTATTTGTCAGTTGTAACAACAGGATCTGGAAGATCACAGCCAAATTTGTACAGTATATTAAAACTACAGGGGGTTTCTTCACATTTGAAATGCTCAGAGAAGCTCTGTTTTCTTTCAAGATCTCCACAGCATCACAACCTCTCAGCTCCTGGGGCAATGAATTTCACAGGTTAACTGTGTTTTAGAAAATCCTTTTAAATAATGCAATATTCCAAGGTCAGTAGCAGCGAGGCTCAGTTCCCACCCTAAGGAAACGGGTGCCTTGGAAAACCCAACCAAGCAGGTTTAATTGGAGCAGGTTTCACATTACTGGGTAAGGTGAAAGGATTGACAATTTTTCGTGTTATCATTCACATGCAGACATTGAACATGGGTCAGAAAGAATAGTGCTCTGCTCCCCTTTATCACAAACTTATGCTACAGGGTTTGTATGTATGCAAAAGCCCTATTTTGTCCACAGAAAAACTCTTTAAAAAGCAGAGGACACAGCAGCGCCCTTACAACAGAGGCTTGAAAGAACAGGAAGCTTCAAAGCATCAAGGAACCATCAAGCCCCATCTACCTCCCAAGTGTCAAATTTTGACTATAAATTGATTGGAAAGGGAAGAGTAGAACAAAATGAAAGGCTTTTACTCTTCACGAAGACAATGAGGACGTTGTGCTGTGGCGTGGCTGCAGCAAGGCCGGTACCGTGGCACAGCAGCTGAGCCAGAAAATGCAGCCCCCTCCCCTCCCTACCTTGGATCTCTGACATCTTTGGTGCTAACAACTCGTTGCTGTGGAAACCAGACTGCTTCTGACAAAGCCACATTGACTAAAAGCAACATGTGGGAAAATGGAATAAGGCCCTGAGAGAAATTAATCCTTTACAGGAAAAATAAATACAATTTTGGTTAAAAATTAAGCAAGTAAAGGGGAGTATTTCTCAGTGTTAGAACAACAGGCAAGGACGACACCGGCAAATGCCAGGCCTTGTGGCACTGGGAAGGGATTTTAAGGACATTTAATTCCTGAAATATAGGCTAGATTCAGGGCTAAGGAGCACAGAGGAGTTCAACACAGAACACAGGTGTGTGAGGCAGCTGCTCCCTATCCAGTTTTTAACTGCTCTCCTTTGAAAACAAAACTACACCCAACCCCACCCCACAGTACAACAGAAGCCAAGGCTGATACAAGCCAGCACTGAAGGGCTTTTGCAAGGCCCAGACTGACTCACACCTGGGCAAAACACCCAGCCAAAACCTCAGCCCAACCAAGGCCTGGCCATGGAGATCATGAGTTGCTCCACGCCCTGCCATTCCCAAACTGTTTATGTATCTCAGAAATGCCATCCAAAAAACCCATAAACAATCAATTTTTTTTTCCTGATTTCTCCCCTTACAACAGTCTCAATAAATCTGTCCTCAGCCCTTGTTGACTCAGATCCCAGGAGCTGCTTTAGGGCCTGTTACTTGGAATGCCAGCATCCTTAAGAGAGTATTCAAGAAAAAAAAAAAATCCTGGGAAAAAAAGCCCATGGACAAGAGCCAGAGTTTGAACTGGCAAGATTTAAGATCTGTGCACAGTGCAACTTTAATAAGACTGGCTCTTTATCCATATCATCTGAAATTACTCATAAAGATGGCACAATGAGAGTGATTTGTTTGGTTTTTGGAGGTTTTTAAAACAAATTCAGCAAGCAAACTTCTCTGGTGGAAAAGTTAACTTTTACACAAATCTAATATTTGGGTTTTTTCTTAATACAGGCCATGAAAGCTCCAGTGCAAAATGCCAGGTATCACAAAGATTCAGGAACTCGGAGGCCACTCATGATTTACATGCTGAGCAAGAATCCTCTCCCCTTCACTCCTGAGGTATTAAAATGCTGCAGCGTTACAGCTTAATCTCATTTACGGAGCTTTGAATCATCTTAAGTGCTTAGGAAGTCTGTGTAAAATACCACAATCCCTGCAGTTTATACACCCTAATCCAGACAGACCACACCACCAGCTTTCACTGCTCTGATGGAAAGAAATTCTCATGGTTTTCCAATTAGTTAAGCAGGTCATCTACTCTCCACCTCCAGCACTGGCCTCATCCCTGCCACTTCCCTTCCCATCAGTGTCACTGTGTCTTCAGAGAGTGCAAGAGCCACAGGGACTTCACACAGCTCTGCAGGACCCAAAGATACAAAAGACATAAAGCTCTGCAGACAGCTGTACTGTTGCTAATAGAATATTATGCTCCATCCTAAAGTCTGCTGTTCTAAATACACATTTATCATGGAAAACCTCCAAAACAGGGAAACATACTCAGGTCATATGAGAAATAGGAACTTCTTCAGGGTCAAGCAAAGACCAACTGCAAAAATATTTAGGGATGCAAAATGCTGCATGATGGTGTAAATAAATCAAAGATTGTATCATTTAAAAAAAAAAATCACTGTATACAGTGAAGGCATTAAAACAGAACAGTCTTCATAGGCAAGATATTAATCCACTAACTTCCTCAAATTCGCTTGGCTCTTGCTCCCAATAACGGTGACACCTTCCTTCTCTGTGCTTCCTATGAATTTATCACAGCATGAACATAATCTCTGCTTTCTGCTGAAACTGAACTAGCACAAAAAACAGCAAGAAGCCATTTATTCTCAGGCCAGGCCATTCTTAACACAGGGTGCTGCCACAGACAGAGGAAAATACACTAAGGAAAAAGGGATGTGTGTGAGCCTTGATATTTAGGTATGGACCTGATTCTTCCCAAACGTTATCAGGTTTTTCCATCCTGGGAATCTCTCTACATGATATGACCATAAGTAAATACACATGAAGTACACTTGTGTTGTGAATTAAGTTTAAAATTCTTGCATCTTGCTCCTTTGCGCTTAAGCTGATTTGCAAAATCCAGTTACCTGTAACAAGACTCCCACTAGCACAAATCAGCGAGGTTTTCCTTTGGTTAAATGGCACAGGAGGATTTATACTCTAAAGCGAGGAGGGGGAGACAAAGAAGAGCCTTCTAGTCCGAGGAGGGTGTCAGGCGATCAGTGGCGTCTGACCGAGGCACACTGGTGCTCTGCTTTCAGCACCTTCCCGCTGCTGCAGTGAGACGCTTATCTGGGACTTTATCAGGTCTTTGAACCTGGCAAGGCGGGGAACACGCCTTGATCTTCCCGAGCTTTGTTGCCACGCAAGTCAGGCTATAACGTGTGCCAGCTTGCTGAGAGACTGGGGGAGAACAGAGAAGGTGCAAAGTAGCATCAACATAGCTTTGCTTTTTAAACGTGACTTAATGGTTTATAGCATTTGGCTTTCTGTTTCTGCTTCTTAGGCTTAATTAATTGCCATTGAAAAAAATAAATGTATTACATATGGTTCCATTATTTCAGACCGAGCCCATTTTTAAGTTTTTAAAAATTATTTGCTATATTTCAAATAAAGAGCAGACCAGTCAAGAATGTCAGATCTTCAAAGTAAATTGATAAGTCCTCGTTTTTTAAAAATTAACTAGTCCAACTGACACTCTGAAAGGTGCCAGTCTGGCCCCAATAAATACAAAGTGCTCAAAGACTCTGGTCTTGAATGACTCACTCACTGGTTTAAAAACAATTCTTGTAGCAGTAGCAACGACCCACTTTTTAATCGACTGGAAGTTATTTTAGGTATTTTATGCATATTTACATAATAGTCACCAAGATTGGCACTGAAGGATAAAATTCAAGGACCAGTCTGATGCTATCCACATTTTAGGCACTCCTCTGTAGACAGGGCTGCCATTTAACTAGAACTCCTCTTCATTCTATGCTGTATCCAGCTCTGATCTACAACACAGCTCCCGGACTTTGTTACTCAGACTAAGCTGTGTTCCTGACACTGGATTTACTGTAGCATGAGATAAACCAGCATAAACGCTCTGCAGGAAACGTGGTAGGTAAGAGGGAACTACACAATACTTCACTAGAAAGTGCTAATTTCCTCCAGAAACACACAATCATTCCAGAAGAGCTGCTTCACCCTGGATAAAACCTAACCAACCATCACATTTGGTTCCCCGAACTGTCATCACAGTTCTAAGCTTAGCACACCATTATTCTTCCTTATGCCAAAAATGTCAAAATTCTTCCTTATGCCAAAAATGCTTCATTCCTAATCTGACATAATTCTCTTCTAAAAATGCGATCTGCAGCATCTAAGAAGATTGTTAACATTTCCTATTCTACAAGCAATCATCAGCCTAAAATAACCTTCACTTTCACTGTGTGCAGTGCTTTCTCCACTGCTGCATCATTTTCCTTGGTCATCATCTTACTTCAGGCAGCAAGCAGGGTATTTTACAAGCACCAGCTATTTAGATAATTTGCAAAACAAATACTTTGAACTGTACAGTCTCCTGTTTGTGAGCAATCATGACCTAGCTTCAGGGTAAACTAACTGGAAACAGACTATCCCAATAATAGCTTTTATTATGCAGAACTATTTAACGTAATCAGAAACATTAAAATTGAGTGGGAGACAGAAACATAGCTCAAGACTAAATGAAACTGAGGCAGAATGCCTGTCTCTGTCCACAGCAACTCACCTGTGGAAAGCAGAACAACATTTTCTAGATAGTCCTTTGTGTGGGTCCCAAGAATAATTTTGGGAAGGACTTATTTTGCAAAATTTTTTTGTCCATTACCTGTTCTCTTTCCTTCTGAGAAGAAAGTTATGCTAATACTCTTGTGCATAACAGCAGAGACTCCTACTCTACAATTATCATTTCTATCATTCACTAAACATGCTTCAAACCTAAAAGGCAAGGAGGGTGTTCAATTTTGTGTTTGCTTTTTGCTTTATTTAACATTTGGGCTATGCCTATTTGTCTTCAAATCAGCAAGTTACAGTCACTTTTCTGCTGGCACTCAGCAGCACAACACATTTTCCATGAAGCAGGGGATGGCTTAACTCACTATTTATTCTAGAAGATAAGGTCTGTGTGTAGATGTGGTACTTGGGGACATGGTTCAGTGGTGGGCTTGGAAGTGCTGGGTTAATGGTTGGACTTGATCTTGAAGGTTTTTTCCAAACTAAACAATTCCATGAAATAGCAGGTCCATTCATACACACTTCACCTTAACCTGGAAGTGTCAGGTGGCTGGAGGCATCTGCAGTACACAGGGGATGTGCCCAGTGCTTAGGGGAGAAGCATTTTACCACTGCTTCTCAGGAGTTACTCATCCCAAAAGTGCCAGTGCAGCCATAACCAAGGTACTCAGCTTTCCTGAAGTTCCAAGAGTCTTTGGTTTATGGCTATGCCTGAATTGTCCTTCCTTTTCTTCTGGAAAGAAGCACCATCTGTTTACTGAAGATAAATAGTATGGCAATGATGTGTAACACTCTTTTTACATCCTGAAACATCCACCAAAATCCTGGAGCTGGAGATGGAGAGAAGTGCCAGTATCCTGCAGGAGGTTCTCTACCTCTCTGTTCTCTCTATTCTTATTATTTCTTAATTCCAGCTCTAAGCCCTTCCTACCATCTTCCACAAAAATAAAGGAGATCATCAAATACATTGAAGTATTATTTTGACACCACTTAGCAGAAATTTGTGCCAAAAAAAAGAAATGAGGGAGAAGGAAAGAAAGAACAAGGAGCTGCAGGTTGGGGTTTTTTTTCATGGAAGGCAAGTCCCAGGAGTTCACATTTATCCTCACAGATAACCAGCTATTTTGGTTTCCTTCTCTCCTTAAAAACAGTGAGGAGTGCAAACACCAGCAGAGAACACTTGGGCTGATGTCAGTGTTAAAGAAGTGGAGGTTAAACTTGCCCTAAATCCCCAAAAAGTGAAGTGAACGGAAGGGGGCAGGCTGACAGAGAGAAGATAAAAATAGAAGAGTGACTAGACTTCATTTGACAGCTATTTCTGGATCAACTATGGAAAGAGATCTGAGAAGCTTTTCTATTTGTAAGGGAGACAGAGACCAAAACATAGCTGCCTTCTAGAAGGCCACAGTTCTGCACAGCAGTTTTGTTTATGCTTCTACTTTTCTAAATCCTTGTGTTCTCACTATTTGGAAACAGTGCTGTTCAGCCAAAACGTCATTATGTGTCTAAGTGAGAAACCAGATGAGATTTTCTGGAGCAGGACAGCAATGCCTGTGGCATTTCAATTTAACAGAAACAAAGCTGACAGCACATTGTAAACTGGGCAGCAAATCACAATGCCAAGCAGAGTAAACTAAGCCACACAGTATTTTAGGAAAATAACCAAAACCCTGCAGTATCTCCAAAAGGATGTCTTGTGTTTTCCCACTCCAAAATGATTAAGTGAAATTCTAACCTGTTCCAATTATGGATATGGACTAACAACAACAACAGGGACCTCCCAATTACAGCATGGAGTGCTTGACAGTTGTATGGCTCTGGGGATGAATATTTTTGCCTGTTCAAGCCCTTTCCTCTTGAGTACCTCTGCTAAAATTCCTTCCATTGAGTAATTTCTATCCAGACCCTGGCTGTGCTGGCTCTGTTCCCATTTAAAAGAAAACCTGCAGGCAGAAAGCAGTGCCATCTGCCCAGTCAGGAGCTGCTTTAATGGGCAAGTTTGATGTGAAGGGGAACAGCCTATTACACTTTATCTTCAGCAGCAGGAGTGATGTTCTTCCTTTCCCAGGAGCAGGTTACAGCAAGCACTCTCATGCCTGAAGTATTTGTCCACAAATATACATAAATCTCAATGGATATGTGCAAGCAACCTCCAGAAAAAAATCCATCCAGCATCCTTTTTTTCATGTTCAACTGGCAATTCAGTCTTTCCATTTCTCTTTACCTGTCATACCAGTTGGGTTTGCTCTGTAACAGCTTCATCAGCCTCTACTTTCTATTCCTGTAAGTGAATGATAACCCTGCCATCATACCTGAGAAGAACGAGCAGTGGCAAGGCCCTGTTGTCCCTACACAGAGAATTCTTCTGTGAAGCCATTTCTGAATATTTTTTTTCCTAAGCTTCTTGTCCCTTTTACATAACTGCTTTGACTGGGTGATTTGCTCTGAACCGTCATCTGGAGCAGGTTTGGGACTGTGTGGCCCAGTTCAGGTTTCACAAGAAACAAAGGAAAAACTTCCTCTGAATATTTTCATCCTTGCAAATATCTTCAGGGCTGGGAAAAGATCTTTCTATTCTTGCAAATTAACCAAGCAGAGTTTTTATCCCTCCTTGTTGGGTAATCTTCTCACTAGACCATCTTGCAGAGAGCAGCGGATTCTCTCTGGGCTGCTGGCAGTTTTACTTAATTGCATGTTTAACTTTTTATTCAGCACTTAAACCCATAACTATGAGAAATGCACACATGCAAGCAGCAAACTATTATCTGCCATTCAAACTCCCTAGAGAACTTACAAACACCTTAATACTTCTGTCCCGTTCAGAAGAAAGGCGCACACATTCCACAGCTGGATGGGAAACAGGAGAACAAACACAATTACAGGATAAGTTCAGTGATACATCAGCTATTGCTGACCTGTAATGACTGGGGAACTTGACATTTGGTCCTTGATGTATATTAAAAGTTCTGAAAAAAATCAGCCAACTCAACCAGTGCTAAACACAAACAGGTATTAGAGACTCCACCAAAGGTTCCTCCAACCCATCAAGCAGAAGACATTCTATCAGGGCACAGCAATTTCCATTCTCTTCTCCCTCTGAGAAGAGGGAGATAAAATAAAAACCCAACTCTGAGATAAAATAAAAAAATAGTTTCCAGATGCTAATATACATTGGAATATATTTCCTACTTCATTTCAGAGCGACAAAATTTGCTTTGGAACATGCTTGTTGCTACTAGATTGCCCTCTGGAAAGGTAACTTCTGTTTTAAAATGCTTCCAGCCCTTATGACTACAAACCCTTTGAAGTATGAATGATCTCTAACCAGCAACAAAGCCACTGAACTCTTCAGAAACAGCAGATCAGCTTCAGCATTAACTATTATCCTTCATCACAGTATGCTAAGTTTAGAAATTAATGTTGCTAGCACTCCAGAAGGACCTGATTAATGGATCATCTCAGAGATGCAAAGATGTGACACTCCCCATGGCAGGTGCAAAACCCCAGTACCTGCAGTCTGTTGTCAAAACCTCCTGTTTCCCTATGAAAAACTTCTGTCAATCAGCTATCTGAAGCTAATACAAAAGAGTGTGATAAACTATATGAGAGTGTTGGAAACACGTGAATTAATCAGCAAATTATTGTACTATAAGCCTTTCTAGTTCCTCTATTAATTTTTTTTTTCAGTACCCAAAGCTACCAGGTATTTCCAGGCTTCTCTATCACAATGCAAAGGCTTTGGTGGGGAGAGCAGTTCTGTTTGCTAGAGACCATCTCCAGGCCTTGGCAGAGCCTCCAGCTGACCACTGGCAGATCCACTCTGCTCTCAGCACACATGGAGTGTGTTTAGGGAAAGGAAGGATACCTGAGAGCCTCCTGGACCCACCAGATTAACACTAGCAAGGAATCTGTAACACCCGTAAGTGATTCTCATGACAATTACTTCAGCTGCTTTTAGTCTTCTGGTACTGAACCATCCTGGTTCTCATTTAGGCTGCTTTTTTTCCCAATCATGTGGTTTAAGAGCACCAAGGAAATTTTCAAGTTTAAAAGCTTCAGAACAAAAGGCAAGTAAGCTTTATGCTCTCTAATGAATGGTTATTGCTCCATTTATTTAAGTGGTACTTACCACCACAAATATCTACTAAACTCACTTGCCATACTGGTGTAATCAGTGCTTTCCCAGGAAATATCCTTTGGTAAAATGATCACAAAAATGAAGTAGGAAAATAAATGAACAAGTAGAAATGCTGCTTAAGAAAAATCTTCATACAGAGGAAAGACTGAAGATCAATGAACATTTAAATATTTCACAGCTTAGGCCTATTCACTGCACAAGATCCAAAATAGTTTCCTTCATGAGTATTGCATAATATGTTCATTCAAAATCTAACAAGTTTTCTCCCAGAACACACCAAGACATGGTTCTCTCCCCCGCTTTCTTGTCTTTTAAATATGAACACAAGAATTTCACAGCTGATAATATTATTCTGGAAACTACACAGAATATTCTGGAAAATACTCAAGCTGGGACTCCAGTGTTGCAATAGCAAATGTTTCCACATATTCAGATTCTTCACGCATCACTCTTTGAGAAAGGTAAGCACAGAACACGTAGCTTTAACAGGGAATGAACTTTGGCCTCCAAACCATAAATAAGGAAAAAAAGACAAAACACACATACCTTCAAAGCACATTTTTGGCCTGTCTCCTTGTTGAAACACTCCAGTACTTTGCCATTGATTCCTAACCCTAGTACACGTTTGGAGAGTTTGTAGTCGTCTGTAACTGCATGTTTTTTTATCTCTAGTTTTACATGGGCTGTTCCCCCAGGCAAGGATTTCACGCTGCTCTTGCTCTCCACGTGACTCTCTGCCTGGGATTCCTGTTCACCTTCACTTTGTTCCATATCAGGGAAGAGTCTGGTATGACAGAGATACCCCACAGATTCCTGTGGGGTATCCTCAGCAGAGCCCTTCTCTTCAGCAATCAAACCCAGTTCTTCAAGCAGTCCATTTGCTCGCCATTTAGTCCTGAGTAAAAATGTAAACAAGTGTTAGTAATTGATGTCAACTAACTGTTGTCCCACCTCACTGCTTTTCTCTTAACAGGATGACCAGGTGCCAGAGAGAACAGAAGTGAAGGGTCACCTCAGGAAAGCACACTTGACCTTTACAGACCAGTCACCCCACTTGGGATACACACACCTCTCAGTCTGCAGATATAAATCACTGCTTTTACTGCAACAAAAAGTAACTGAGTAACTGCTGAGTCTTGGAGTAACACTACAGCTAAGCTCTATACAACAGAACAGAGCTTCGAGCTCATAAACCGCATCAACCACTTGTTGCCTCAATGTTTTATGTAGAAATCCTCAAAATGGTCCCCTGCTTCATCCCGACACTCCCAAATTACGCAAGAGAACCACGAATACCTGGACTGAACCCCAGAGTGGCACTAGCCTGGGCAGGCACCGAACCCTGGGACTGTGCTTTAATTGCCTGGGTCCACATGCTAGGGGCAGGGACCACCAAACCTCCCAAAAACTGAAGTCCGTGGAGATGCCACGGCGTGGCTCCCAAAGCCGAGCGGGTCCCGCTGGGGACTTGAGGGGGATCCCCGGGCGGGTCCCGGTGCCAGCAGCCCCGTTACCACGAGCAGAGGGGCCGCTCGCTCAGCCCCCCGCGCTGAGGCGGCGGCGGAGGGCGGGAAAGCCTTGAGGCGAAGCCGGGAGAACGGGGGGGTGGCGGCGGCGGGAGCAGCTCCACGCCGGAGCTCGATTACCTGCCTGTGGCGGCGCGGCCCCAGCCGAGGCTTCC